>BPLQ01015705.1:0-394408 GCA_021605075.1 Caerostris darwini
ACTATTTATTAAATCATAAGAAATTAGAGTTCTAAGTTATATGATGTGTGAACGTGATATATTTGTTGTATGCATTTTTTAAGGTTTCGAAAAAGTGTAAATTTAAATTTAAATTCTCGACAGTAAAAAAAATAAGTAAAAGTTAATATATAAATTGATTATTTTTTTTATATGTTTGAATAAAATATAATTAAAAAATATGAATTTCTCTTTTTTGACGCGGATTTTATAGTACATAAAGATAATTATATGTTTTAAAATGTTTATTCTTGATAAAGATAAAATAAATTACCATATCTACGTTTGATCAATTTTTGTCGTGATGACTGTTATTCCTGAGATTAAAAAATATTAATTACAGTTCCTTACAATAATAACTATTTTTCCTTAAAATTATAAATTATTATTTTCTGAATTCATGACTTTTTGATAAAAACTAGTTTTTCATATTCTTTGTTAAAAAACAGAAATTTAGATATATTGGAAATTCTACAAGAATATAATATTTTCATTTGTATGATTTCTATAACTTATTTTAATTTAGTGTTTCAGAATATTACCGTATCCATTAATTTTTAAAATATTGTTGATTAGCTAGAGTTGGTTAAATTACTGAAAATGATTAAGCCACTGATTTAATTCACTATTGATTTATTAACAAGTAAAAACTAAATACAATAGTGCCAACTGAATTTACTCTTCTGATTAAAGTTAGAATTAAAAGTAAACTTATTCATTTCATTAGAAATTTTTTTCATATCTGTTCATTGGGTTATTCACTTGACTAACATTTATTTAGTTGACATCAGATTTCTTCTCACGTCCGTTTGATTCAATAGCTTCTTTATCCTAATATTCCTACAAACCACAAGTGAAAAAAAAAATACGAGAAAGAAAAACTTTTTTTTCCCCAACAAAACTTCAGTTCTAGTCCATTACTGGGTTTGTCCTAAGTCGACCCTCCAGTTCTGTCCAGGTCTACTTTATCAAGAAAACAACTCCCGCTCAGTTTTGTCCACATCACACGCTCCGAGAGTCACTGATAGAGGGCAGCCGTGCTTGCGAGAAGAAGTAGAAGTTGTCTCTCGCCCCAAAAGATATTCAATGGACGCGGTGGACGAGAATCGAAACAGGAAACGAGTTAATGACCTAGAAGTTCTCGAGTCGTTGCATGGCGGCGAACGCTTCCCCCATGATAGAGGGTTACTACCTGTCAGTCAGCTCGTAATCAAACTAATTAAGTCGAACTTTCCTCGCCCATAAAGTGGTGTGGGGGTAAGGGGGGTGATTCTCGTCACGAATGTGCCCTGGACCCCCTTTTAAAAGAAGGAATCCTTTCCCACCCCTTTGAGTGAGTGTGGCAATTTCTGTCTTTCCGATGCTGATTTCAGCATGTCACTGGAAGAAGGCAGAAGTGTTTAAGAGAAGGAATCGGTTTCGATTTGATGGCGAGATTCAGGAAATTGTCACGCTTGGTGGCGGATGGGGGTCGTTTCGGGCGAGAAGTGACGATTTTAAAAGTTTCCCTGCCAACTGTGAAATGTTTAGTGAGGGCTGGCTGTCTTTTATTGTTGGAATTGATTTAACAGGATTGGCGATAGATTAAGTCGTTGAGGTAAATGTCGTTATTTTATGTGAGTGGATTTTAAGCTAGGAATTCATTGCCCGGAAAGAGAAAATGTGACCATGGAAATTATTTTGGATAATACTTTTTAATTAATAGATGGATTGTAAAAATCATACTGGATTACAAATGAAAATTACGTAAAGAAAAAGCAGCGTTTATATGAGTTGAAACTATTTATTAAATCACTAGAAATTAGAGTTCTATGTTATATTATGTGTGAACGTGATATATTTGTTGTATGCATTTTTTAAGGTTTCGAAAAAGTGTAAATTTAAATTTAAATTCTCGACAGTAAAAAAAAAAAAATAGTAAAAGTTAATATATAAATTGATTATTTTTTTTTATATGTTTGAATAAAATATAATTAAAAAATACGAATTTCTCTTTTTTGACGCGGATTTTATAGTACATAAAGATAATTATATGTTTTAAAATGTTTATTCATCATAAAGAGAAAATAAATTACCATATCTGTTTGATCAATTTTTGTCGTGATGACTGTTATTCCTGAGATTAAAAAAATATTAATTACAGTTCCTTACATTAATAAATATTTTTCCTAAAATTTATAAATTATTATTTTTGAATTCATGACTTTTTGAAAAAAATTAGTTTTCATATTCTTTGTTAAAAAACAGAAATTTAGATATATTGGAAATTCTAAACAGATTATAATATTTTCATTTATAGGGTTTCTATAACTTATTTTAATTTAGTCTTTCAGAATATTACAATATCCATTAATTTTTAAAATATTATTGATTAGCTACAATTTATTAAATTACTGAAAATGATTATGTCACTGATTTAATTAACTATTGATTATTAACAAGTAAGAACTAAATACAATAGTGACAACTGAATTTACTTTTCTGGTTAAAGTCATAATTAAAAGTACCCTTATTCGTTTCCTCACAATATTTTTTAGATCTGTTCATTGGGTTATTCCCTTGACTAACATTTATTTAGTTGACATCAGATTTCATCTCACATCCGTTTGATTAAAAAGCTTCTTTTTTACTAATATTCCTACAAACCACAAGTGAAAAAAAAATTGAGCAGGAAGAAAAACTTTTTTTTCCCAACCAAATTTTAGTTCTAGTCCATTACTAGGGTTTGTCCAAAGAGGACTCCCCAGTACTGCCCAGGTCTACTTTATCAAGAAAACAACTCCCGCTCCGTTTCGTCCACATTACACGCTCCGGGAGTCACTGATAGAGGGCAGTCGTGCTTGCGAGAAGAAGTCGAAGTTGTCTCTCGCTCAAAAGATATTCAATGGACGCGGTGGACGAGAATCGAAACAGGGAACGAATTAATGACCTAGAAGTTCTCGAGTCGTTGCATGTTGGTGAACGCTTCCCCCAAGATAGAGGGTTACTACCTGTCAGTCAGCTCGTAATCAAACTAATTAAGTCGAACTTTCCTCGCCCATAGAGTGGTGTGGGGGTGGGGTGTGATTCTCGTCACGAATGTGCGCTGGACCCCCTTTTAAAAGAAGGAATCCTTTCCCACCCCTTTGAGTGAGTGTGGCAATTTCTGTCTTTCCGATGCTGATTTCAGCATGTCACTTGGAAGAAGGCAGAAGTGTTTAAGAGAAGGAATCGGTTTCGATTTGATGGCGAGGATTATGGAAATTGTCACGCTTGGTGGCGGATGGGGGTCGTTTCGGGCGAGAAGTGACGATTTTTAAAAGTTTCCCTGCCAACTGTGAAATGTTTAGTGAGGCTGGCCGTCTTTTATTGTTGGAATTGATTTAACAGGATTGGCAATAGATTAAGTCGTGAGGTAAATGTCGTTATTTTATGTGAGTGGATTTTAAGCTAGGAATTCATTGCTCCGGAAAGAGAATATGTGACCATGGCAATTATTTTGGATAATACTTTTTAATTAATAGATGGATTGTAAAAATCATACTGGATTACAAATGAAAATTACGTAAAGAAAAAGCAGCGTTTATATGAGTTGAAACTATTTATTAAATCATAAGAAATTAGAGTTCTAAGTTATATGATGTGTGAACGTGATATATTTGTTGTATGCATTTTTTAAGGTTTCGAAAAAGTGTAAATTTAAATTTAAATTCTCGACAGTAAAAAAAAAAATAAGTAAAAGTTAATATATAAATTGATTATTTTTTTTATATGTTTGAATAAAATCTAATTAAAAAATACGAATTTCTCTTTTTTGACACTGACTTTAAAGTACATAAAGAAAATTTTACGTTTTAAAATGTTTATTCTTGATAAAGATAAAATAAATTACCATATCTGCGTTTGATCAATTTTTGTCGTGATGACTGTTATTCCTGAGATTAAAAAAATATTAATTACAGTTCCTTACAATAATAACTATTTTTCCTTAAAATTATAAATTATTATTTTCTGAATTCATGACTTTTTGATAAAAACTAGTTTTCATATTCTTTGGTAAAAAACAGAAATTTAGATATATTGGAAATTCTAAACAGAATATAATATTTTCATTTGTATGATTTCTATAACTTATTTTAATTTAGTGTTTCAGAATATTACCGTATCCATTAATTTTTAAAATATTGTTGATTAGCTAGAGTTGGTTAAATTACTGAAAATGATTAAGCCACTGATTTAATTCACTATTGATTTATTAACAAGTAAAAACTAAATACAATAGTGCCAACTGAATTTACTCTTCTGATTAAAGTTAGAATTAAAAGTAAACTTATTCATTTCCTTAGAAATTTTTTTCATATCTGTTCATTGGGTTATTCACTTGACTAACATTTATTTAGTTGACATCAGATTTCTTCTCACGTCCGTTTGATTCAATAGCTTCTTTATCCTAATATTCCTACAAACCACAAGTGAAAAAAAAAATACGAGAAAGAAAAACTTTTTTTTCCCCAACAAAACTTCAGTTCTAGTCCATTACTGGGTTTGTCCTAAGTCGACCCTCCAGTTCTGTCCAGGTCTACTTTATCAAGAAAACAACTCCCGCTCAGTTTTGTCCACATCACACGCTCCGAGAGTCACTGATAGAGGGCAGCCGTGCTTGCGAGAAGAAGTAGAAGTTGTCTCTCGCCCCAAAGATATTCAATGGACGCGGTGGACGAGAATCGAAACAGGAAACGAGTTAATGACCTAGAAGTTCACGAGTCGTTGCATGTTGGTGAACGCTTCCCCCAAGATAGAGGGTTACTACCTGTCAGTCAGCTCGTAATCAAACTAATTAAGTCGAACTTTCCTCGCCCATAGAGTGGTGTGGGGGTGGGGTGTGATTCTCGTCACGAATGTGCGCTGGACCCCCTTTTAAAAGAAGGAATCCTTTCCCACCCCTTTGAGTGAGTGTGGCAATTTCTGTCTTTCCGATGCTGATTTCAGCATGTCACTTGGAAGAAGGCAGAAGTGTTTAAGAGAAGGAATCGGTTTCGATTTGATGGCGAGGATTATGGAAATTGTCACGCTTGGTGGCGGATGGGGGTCGTTTCGGGCGAGAAGTGACGATTTTTAAAAGTTTCCCTGCCAACTGTGAAATGTTTAGTGAGGCTGGCCGTCTTTTATTGTTGGAATTGATTTAACAGGATTGGCAATAGATTAAGGCGTGAGGTAAATGTCGTTATTTTATGTGAGTGGATTTTAAGCTAGGAATTCATTGCTCCGGAAAGAGAATATGTGACCATGGCAATTATTTTGGATAATACTTTTTAATTAATAGATGGATTGTAAAAATCATACTGGATTACAAATGAAAATTACGTAAAGAAAAAGCAGCGTTTATATGAGTTGAAACTATTTATTAAATCATAAGAAATTAGAGTTCTAAGTTATATGATGTGTGAACGTGATATATTTGTTGTATGCATTTTTTAAGGTTTCGAAAAAGTGTAAATTTAAATTTAAATTCTCGACAGTAAAAAAAAAAATAAGTAAAAGTTAATATATAAATTGATTATTTTTTTTATATGTTTGAATAAAATCTAATTAAAAAATACGAATTTCTCTTTTTTGACACTGACTTTAAAGTACATAAAGAAAATTTTACGTTTTAAAATGTTTATTCTTGATAAAGATAAAATAAATTACCATATCTGCGTTTGATCAATTTTTGTCGTGATGACTGTTATTCCTGAGATTAAAAAAATATTAATTACAGTTCCTTACAATAATAACTATTTTTCCTTAAAATTATAAATTATTATTTTCTGAATTCATGACTTTTTGATAAAAACTAGTTTTCATATTCTTTGGTAAAAAACAGAAATTTAGATATATTGGAAATTCTAAACAGAATATAATATTTTCATTTGTATGATTTCTATAACTTATTTTAATTTAGTGTTTCAGAATATTACCGTATCCATTAATTTTTAAAATATTGTTGATTAGCTAGAGTTGGTTAAATTACTGAAAATGATTAAGCCACTGATTTAATTCACTATTGATTTATTAACAAGTAAAAACTAAATACAATAGTGCCAACTGAATTTACTCTTCTGATTAAAGTTAGAATTAAAAGTAAACTTATTCATTTCCTTAGAAATTTTTTTCATATCTGTTCATTGGGTTATTCACTTGACTAACATTTATTTAGTTGACATCAGATTTCTTCTCACGTCCGTTTGATTCAATAGCTTCTTTATCCTAATATTCCTACAAACCACAAGTGAAAAAAAAAATACGAGAAAGAAAAACTTTTTTTTCCCCAACAAAACTTCAGTTCTAGTCCATTACTGGGTTTGTCCTAAGTCGACCCTCCAGTTCTGTCCAGGTCTACTTTATCAAGAAAACAACTCCCGCTCAGTTTTGTCCACATCACACGCTCCGAGAGTCACTGATAGAGGGCAGCCGTGCTTGCGAGAAGAAGTAGAAGTTGTCTCTCGCCCCAAAGATATTCAATGGACGCGGTGGACGAGAATCGAAACAGGAAACGAGTTAATGACCTAGAAGTTCACGAGTCGTTGCATGTTGGTGAACGCTTCCCCCAAGATAGAGGGTTACTACCTGTCAGTCAGCTCGTAATCAAACTAATTAAGTCGAACTTTCCTCGCCCATAGAGTGGTGGGGGGGTGGGGTGTGATTCTCGTCACGAATGTGCGCTGGACCCCCTTTTAAAAGAAGGAATCCTTTCCCACCCCTTTGAGTGAGTGTGGCAATTTCTGTCTTTCCGATGCTGATTTCAGCATGTCACTTGGAAGAAGGCAGAAGTGTTTAAGAGAAGGAATCGGTTTCGATTTGATGGCGAGGATTATGGAAATTGTCACGCTTGGTGGCGGATGGGGGTCGTTTCGGGCGAGAAGTGACGATTTTTAAAAGTTTCCCTGCCAACTGTGAAATGTTTAGTGAGGCTGGCCGTCTTTTATTGTTGGAATTGATTTAACAGGATTGGCAATAGATTAAGGCGTGAGGTAAATGTCGTTATTTTATGTGAGTGGATTTTAAGCTAGGAATTCATTGCTCCGGAAAGAGAATATGTGACCATGGCAATTATTTTGGATAATACTTTTTAATTAATAGATGGATTGTAAAAATCATACTGGATTACAAATGAAAATTACGTAAAGAAAAAGCAGCGTTTATATGAGTTGAAACTATTTATTAAATCATAAGAAATTAGAGTTCTAAGTTATATGATGTGTGAACGTGATATATTTGTTGTATGCATTTTTTAAGGTTTCGAAAAAGTGTAAATTTAAATTTAAATTCTCGACAGTAAAAAAAAAAATAAGTAAAAGTTAATATATAAATTGATTATTTTTTTTATATGTTTGAATAAAATCTAATTAAAAAATACGAATTTCTCTTTTTTGACACTGACTTTAAAGTACATAAAGAAAATTTTACGTTTTAAAATGTTTATTCTTGATAAAGATAAAATAAATTACCATATCTGCGTTTGATCAATTTTTGTCGTGATGACTGTTATTCCTGAGATTAAAAAAATATTAATTACAGTTCCTTACAATAATAACTATTTTTCCTTAAAATTATAAATTATTATTTTCTGAATTCATGACTTTTTGATAAAAACTAGTTTTCATATTCTTTGGTAAAAAACAGAAATTTAGATATATTGGAAATTCTAAACAGAATATAATATTTTCATTTGTATGATTTCTATAACTTATTTTAATTTAGTGTTTCAGAATATTACCGTATCCATTAATTTTTAAAATATTGTTGATTAGCTAGAGTTGGTTAAATTACTGAAAATGATTAAGCCACTGATTTAATTCACTATTGATTTATTAACAAGTAAAAACTAAATACAATAGTGCCAACTGAATTTAATTTTCTGATTAAAGTTAGAATTAAAAGTAAACTTATTCATTTCCTTAGAAATTTTTTCATATCTGTTCATTGGGTTATTCACTTGACTAACATTTATTTAGTTGACATCAGATTTCTTCTCACGTCCGTTTGATTCAATAGCTTCTTTATCCTAATATTCCTACAAACCACAAGTGAAAAAAAAAATACGAGAAAGAAAAACTTTTTTTTCCCCAACAAAACTTCAGTTCTAGTCCATTACTGGGTTTGTCCTAAGTCGACCCTCCAGTTCTGTCCAGGTCTACTTTATCAAGAAAACAACTCCCGCTCCGTTTCGTCCACATCACACGCTCCGGTAGTCACTGATAGAGGGCAGCCGTGCTTGCCAGAAGAAGTAGAAGTTGTCTCTCGCCCAAAAGATATTCAATGGACGCGGTGGACGAGAATAGAAACAAGAAACGAGTTAATGGCCTAGAAGTTCACGAGTCGTTGCATGTTGGTGAACGCTTCCCCCAAGATAGAGGGTTACTACCTGTCAGTCAGCTCGTAATCAAACTAATTAAGTCGAACTTTCCTCGCCCATAGAGTGGTGTGGGGGTGGGGAGTGATTCTCGTCACGAATGTGCCCTAGACCCCCTTTTAAAAGAAGGAATCCTTTTCCCCACCCCTTTGAGTGAGTGTGGCAATTTCTGTCTTTCCGATGCTGATTTCAGCATGTCACTTGGAAGAAGGCAGAAGTGTTTAAGAGAAGGAATCGGTTTCGATTTGATGGCGAGGATTATGGAAATTGTCACGCTTGGTGGCGGATGGGGGTCGTTTCGGGCGAGAAGTGACGATTTTTAAAAGTTTCCCTGCCAACTGTGAAATGTTTAGTGAGGCTGGCCGTCTTTTATTGTTGGAATTGATTTAACAGGATTGGCAATAGATTAAGGCGTGAGGTAAATGTCGTTATTTTATGTGAGTGGATTTTAAGCTAGAATTCATTGCTCCGGAAAGAGAATATGTGACCATGGCAATTATTTTGGATAATACTTTTTAATTAATAGATGGATTGTAAAAATCATACTGGATTACAAATGAAAATTACGTAAAGAAAAAGCAGCGTTTATATGAGTTGAAACTATTTATTAAATCATAAGAAATTAGAGTTCTAAGTTATATGATGTGTGAACGTGATATATTTGTTGTATGCATTTTTTAAGGTTTCGAAAAAGTGTAAATTTAAATTTAAATTCTCGACAGTAAAAAAAAAAATAAGTAAAAGTTAATATATAAATTGATTATTTTTTTTATATGTTTGAATAAAATCTAATTAAAAAATACGAATTTCTCTTTTTTGACACTGACTTTAAAGTACATAAAGAAAATTTTACGTTTTAAAATGTTTATTCTTGATAAAGATAAAATAAATTACCATATCTGCGTTTGATCAATTTTTGTCGTGATGACTGTTATTCCTGAGATTAAAAAAATATTAATTACAGTTCCTTACAATAATAACTATTTTTCCTTAAAATTATAAATTATTATTTTCTGAATTCATGACTTTTTGATAAAAACTAGTTTTCATATTCTTTGGTAAAAAACAGAAATTTAGATATATTGGAAATTCTAAACAGAATATAATATTTTCATTTGTATGATTTCTATAACTTATTTTAATTTAGTGTTTCAGAATATTACCGTATCCATTAATTTTTAAAATATTGTTGATTAGCTAGAGTTGGTTAAATTACTGAAAATGATTAAGCCACTGATTTAATTCACTATTGATTTATTAACAAGTAAAAACTAAATACAATAGTGCCAACTGAATTTACTCTTCTGATTAAAGTTAGAATTAAAAGTAAACTTATTCATTTCCTTAGAAATTTTTTTCATATCTGTTCATTGGGTTATTCACTTGACTAACATTTATTTAGTTGACATCAGATTTCTTCTCACGTCCGTTTGATTCAATAGCTTCTTTATCCTAATATTCCTACAAACCACAAGTGAAAAAAAAAATACGAGAAAGAAAAACTTTTTTTTCCCCAACAAAACTTCAGTTCTAGTCCATTACTGGGTTTGTCCTAAGTCGACCCTCCAGTTCTGTCCAGGTCTACTTTATCAAGAAAACAACTCCCGCTCAGTTTTGTCCACATCACACGCTCCGAGAGTCACTGATAGAGGGCAGCCGTGCTTGCGAGAAGAAGTAGAAGTTGTCTCTCGCCCCAAAGATATTCAATGGACGCGGTGGACGAGAATCGAAACAGGAAACGAGTTAATGACCTAGAAGTTCACGAGTCGTTGCATGTTGGTGAACGCTTCCCCCAAGATAGAGGGTTACTACCTGTCAGTCAGCTCGTAATCGGACTAATTAAGTCGAACTTTTCCTCGCCTATAAAGTGGTGTGGGGGTGGGGGAGTCACGAATGTGCCCTAGACCCCCTTTTAAAAGAAGGAATCCTTTCCCACCCCTTTGAGTGAGTGTGGCAATTTCTGTCTTTCCGATGCTGATTTCAGCATGTCACTCGGAAGAAGGCAGAAGTGTTTAAGAGAAGGAATCAGTTTCGATTTGATGGCGAGGATTAAGGAAATTGTCACGCTTGGTGGCGGATGGGCGTCGTTTCGTTAGAGAAGTGACGATTTTTAAAAGTTTCCCTGGCAACTGTGAAAAGTTTTGTGAGGGTGGCTGTCTTTTATTGTTGGAATTGATTTAATCGTATTGGCGATAGATTAAGTCGTTGAGGTAAATGTCGTTATTTTATGTGAATGGATTTCAAGCCAGGAATTCATTGCCCCGGAAAGAGGAAATGTGTCCATGCCAATTATTTTGGATAATACCTTTTAAATGAATAGATGGATTGTAAAAATTATATTGGATTACAAATAAAAAATGCGTAAAGAAAGAGAAGCGTTTATATGAGTTTAAACTGTTTATTAAATCATAAGAAATTAGAGTTCTAAGAGTTAGAGTTTTTTCAAGACTGCAAAAAGGAGTAAATTTCAACTTAACTTCTCATCAGAAAAAAGAAAATGACTAAAGCATAATATATAAATTGATTTTTTTTTTTTGAATAAATCTTTTATCTTTTTCTTATAACTGCAAAATATATCAATGTATCTGGGGAGTGAATGGCCGAGTGTCTAACGCTCTGGCGCCCGATGCCACATGATTCAAGTAATGGCGGTGCCCTCGATGTTTATTTTGATTCGGAACCCACTTTAGGCTGTAGGGCCCGTTCTCATATGACTGCAGAGCATCACGGAGTGAAGTGAGACTTCTACCTACAGGCAACCGGATTGGCAATAGATTAAGTAGTGAGGTAAATGCAGTTATTTTATGTGAGTGGATTTCCAGTGAAGCCCAAGAATTCATCGGCCCGGAAAGAGAAAATGTGACCATGGCAATTGTTTTGTGTAATACCTTATAAATTAGTAGATTGATTGTAAAAATTACATTAGATTACAAATAAAAATTACTTAAAGGAAGCTTAGCATTTATATGAATTGAAAGTTTATTAAATCACAAGAATTTAGACTTCTATGTTATATTATGAGTGAACATGATTTTATTCTGGTATGCGTTTTTTCAAGACCGTACAAAGGGGTAAATTTACATTAAACTTCTCTACAGAAAAAAAAATGATTAAAACTTAATATGTAAATTGGTTAATTTTTAAAAAGAAAAATACGTATTTTTTTTTTATGATCGTGAAATATAGCAATGTAACTTATATGAATAATACTTATGTATAACAATTATTTCGTTTTGCTTTTTAAAATCTCAAATATAAAATCCAACTCCTCATCAATAACACTTTTATATAATAATACGCTGAGTGAGTTAAGATAAACTTTCTGTATCGCTATACTTTATATAAAAAATGTTAACTTCAAATTAAATTTAAATTTTATTAATATTTTAATATTGTTTGCTTATTTATTTATACTAATTTTCAATATATAGGATTTTTTATACACAAGAAATTTGATTTTAGGGTTTTCCAAAAAAAAAAAAAAAAAAAAAACTGATAAACTGTGTGCATTAAGAAGCATATAATTTTTTCTGATATACATAGGATTTAAAAAAAATTTTCAGTACCATATTAAGATGGATTTAGGGTTTCTCATTTGCTTATTTTAAATTATTTGGTTTTTATTTGTTTCTTTTGAAGCTTGTTTCAAGGTCGAATTAGTTTCCTACACATTTTGTGTAACTTCATAGAAACTTTAATATTTCCCACATCTAAATCATCTCTTTCTTTATGTATCATTATTTAAAAAATACACAATTCAAATTTTTGAAATTCTAGTTTGCTATGAAATCCGTTACAGTGCATTGAAATAAAACAGAAATAACAAGATTCTTTTAACTTAGATTTATATTTAAACTTAGATTCTTTTCCATAGTTTTCATTTTCTTGTAGAGTGTGTTTTTAGTTGCTTTATTGTTGTTCTGTATTAAATCTGGACTGGAAATGTACTTTTTCTTTATTTTCAGATATCCAAATATTCAAAACTAGTTTTATTCTCTATCCTATATTCCAGATATATAATCAAATTTCTTTTATTAAAATTGATTGCTTTTTAATTTATTGCGAATAGATTTTCTATGCAACTTTTTTAAAATAAAGCAATAATTTAATAATTTTAATTCCCAAATCAAAATATATTAGAAATGTAAAATATTTGAAATGACAATAAAAAAAAAATAAACAATGTGTTATAAAGGATCAAAAATTTTTTTTTCTTGGGCATAACTTTGAGATTCATGTTTACTTTTGGCTGCTTTTTTTACATAGATTTATTGGTTAAAATATTCAATGTTTATCAAACAATTCAAAATAAAATAAGGAATTTTGACAGCTGAAAAACATTTACATATTACATTATAAATATGTGTAGGTATAAAATTGTGTATTTGTATAAAATATTATTCAAGAAATTGATCAAAAATAAAGGAAATAAACAGAAATAAAATGATAAGTTTTTTATTAAAAACAACAAGCTATTATTTTCAATTTTAGTCTTATAAACTACGAAAACTGTAAAGCGTATGTAAATTTATAAACCGAAAAGGGCCCACATAACAGAAAACATAATGATAATAAAAAAAAGCTTTGTGTTTTGCGTGTGTCCAAATGTGTTTTCTTTCATTATTTTTACCTTTCTATAGTTTAAATGCTTTTTAAATTACTTTTTTTGTATTTCAGCCGGCACATATTTTAGGGAACAAATTAATTCACATAAAAAAGCAAACATAGCATTCGTTTGCAAAATGGATTCTATAATAAACTACTATAAAAAATGAAAAAAAAATTATCTTTTATTTGAATATATCCAGAATTACAGGTCAGAATGTAATAAAATTATGCATGATTATAAGCAGGTGCATAATTGTGAGTAAAACTCATTAGCGTTGGAAGATATAAAACAAAGCTTAAAATATGGAACAAAAAACAGATTAATAGAGGTATAGTCACCTTTACAATTGTACAACACCCATAACCACATTAAGAATTGGAAATGACATTTTATGAATCCATGTTATGTTTATAATATTACTCCAATAATATTCTTTTCAAGCTCTGGATGATTCTGGGAGATTAAAAAACTGTAATTTAATTCCGACCAGGTAGATGGCGTCAGACATTTTCTACCTGCTCGGAAATCCGCTTAGACAATGCGCCCTGTGCATGTCTTATTTTAAGACATTCTGAGTTCCTTATATATATGCATAATAATCCATTTCCATGATCCATGCAGCACTTGATCCTGCAGCACTGAAAAGGAAACATGGGAATATATATCAATGTACATAGTATTCCAAGATATCAATATATTTCCCATCAGTAACAATGCCTTTGAAAGACAGGGCATGATACCGTCCCAGACCATAAAGTTTTTGCTATTATAATCGTCTTTATCTCAGATTTCAGAGGACAAACAACGGCTCATAGTTCCTCCAGACGAACGTATTTGGTTATGCCAAACAGGTATTAGTCAATGAGTAGAAAGGGTAACTAACGATCTTTGGTCCAAAGTCGACTTTCTCTGAGCCTTGCTAGAAGGACTCAGCGGAATGCAAGCATCAGATTTTCTGGCAAGATCTCACTCATGCAGCCTTGAAACTCGTCTACGTCTAGCTATAAGAAGATGATCAGCTGTCGTACTCCTGCTATCCCTCACTGTAATGGACAACTACTTGGCAATTAGGTAAAAATATTTGATAAATTTGGCAAAAAACATTAATCCAATAATGAGTAACAAATTTATTACAAAAGAAAGATAACAAGCTAATTGTATGCCTTGAAAACGTAAAAAGTTAAAATATATCTAGAAATTTGATGTATGTTAAGCTCCAATATGGTGCATGACCACCTCTAAAAGCTATACAGTCGCAACAACAATGTTTTATTAACAAAATGATAGTTGTGTCAAGGTTGTTTAATGACCTTGTAGTTTGCAGGAGACTTCTTACATATAACAATAAGCCGCTCTAGAGTGCTCAATGAAGTTTAAGTCCAGAAAATGAACTCTATAATTCATATTTGCAATACACTCGTCACAAATGTAATTTTCCACCAACTGAACTATGTATTGTCTAACATTATCAATATGCAGAATATAAAATCACTTACTGTATATGATAAGAAGGAACAATAGGATAAATAAGGCCGTTCCTACATAAATGAACAGTAAAAATGCTTCTTGGTAAAGGTACCCTATTAACAATAAAAGAAGGTAAGGTAAAATGTAAAGGTACTAAAGGTGAATAATAATAAAGGTAGTAGTAAAGGTATAAAGGTACTAAAGTTAAAGGTACACTATGAACAGGAAAAGGATTCAAATCTATAACTTTCCTGAATATGTCTGGGATAATACTATATTTCCAGTTCCAGCCATAAGAATAATATTTTTCAGCTACTTTGCAAACAACACTTGAACCATCAGGACATGGATGATTTCGCCGTGGCATGGACGTCCTGTGCGTATATTTGATTTGATTTTGGATATCAACTTTTCAGTGGCTGCTACAAGAGAAAATTTAAGGCAGATAGTTGTATAGGTCTTGAGCCACTTTGCAAATAATTACAAACATTTGTCAACTGCGGCAATGTAGATCTAGATCTACCACGACCATGTAGCTCTATAATTTTCAGGGCCATATCTTTCTGCACCTCAGTCTTTTCTTAGAAATACATTAAGAAGTAAATAAATTACAGAATGGTTCACATTAAACCCTCATGCTACATGGGATTTACTCGCAAACTTGTATTCACTCAATGTCTCTCTATCCTTGATCTTTTGATAACCGAACATAAACATATCCAACCCTGGCTATCTCGAAATGTTATAGTGCAGTTGCTATTTTGAAAATCTGCAGACGTTTCTAAAGCCTGTTTTTTGTCCACGTATCCAATGAGGTTAAACAACAGCAGTTCCTCTTTGCATATCTTTACATCATTGGTTTCGTACTTATATTGTGGAAATTTCATAAGAAAGTAATTATTTTTGATTGTGTAATCACAAAATTCTTATTTATTCTTTACTTAATGAAAACTGTTGTAAATTAATATAACAATAAGTATTTAGTAATGAAATATAACAATAAGTATTTAGTAATGAAATATAACAATAAGTATTTAGTAATGAAATATAACAATAAGTATTTAGTAATGAAATATTTCGAAGTACTGCTTTAAATGAGATGTAATAAAATTTCTACTCCAAAACATTTTCAGACTCTAGTAAAATATCCATGGCAATAATAAAATGATAGGTCCCAATGAAATAAAAATACTTATTCATTCTACTTTGATATTAGTCACGAGCAAAAATTTAATATTACAGCGAGGAAATTAAAATGATGGTGCTCCAATTAGCTACTTAAAGGGAAATACGTCACTCGGAGTCATTCAATAGTTCTCCTGCAATCTGTTAATCGAGATACGAGATGTGTCAATCTTCCACGCTTCAGGTAGCGTCTTCGTATTGCATTGTTACTGATGATGGTGGTCTCATGGAGTTTTAATGGTAGCAATTCCGAATAAATGCAGCAGTGGTAGAAAGATACGTTTGGAAGTAAAGCGTCGTTTTTGATCGTTGATATTTATATTCGATTGTAAGGGAAGCGAGTGTGGTGATAATTGCAGCAATTATTTTCTGATTTGAAATTGGTTAGAGTAATATGCTACTATTTCGAATAAAATTGTCTCTTCGAATATGGCGGAGAATTTCAATGAAGAGCACTTAGAGTGTTCGAAGATTATTAACATTCTTTTTTAGCTTCATGCACTCTAATTTTGGTAATATGTCAATTTTACTAGAAAGTGGCAGCAATAGAAAAATATGATCTCATTATAACTTTTTATGCATTGTTGAAATTATAGTATAAGTGTTTACTAAATAATTGATAAGCTAGTGATTTGAGTTACATTTTTACTGCTACATTTTGATTGTTAAAAAAAATACAAAGTTTTATTTTTCCTTTACTAGATATGGAATGTCAACTGTAGTTCTTCTAAAGATGATTAAAATAGTTTATTTTTTTTTAAAAAATTTCATTTAGAAAATATTATATAAATAAATTTAATAGTATATTAAATCTTATATGTGACTGGTACAAAATGTACGTAAAGTGTAAAATGTAGGTTACATGCAGGATTATTATTTGAATATATTAATTTAAAGTTATGTAAAAGGAATAAACATATTGTAAAATAAATGGTTTTTTTTTTTTATTTTATGAATGTAAATAACATCTCAAAAATATTTCTATCATTTAAAAATTGAAGTTTTTTTTTTTGATTAAAATGTATTATCTCTCATTCGCTTTATGTCTTGAAGAAATTCAATCAAATATGAAATTCCATTTTGTCGCCAAACTACAAATTACAAACCTCATAATGTTACTATAGTAGTTCATAAATGTTGTTGTAGCTATTTTTTTAAATCAAAAAAATAGGTTAATGTGTTACATAATTTATGCTTTTTTCTTTGTTTGTTCGTATCTTTTTATTCAATTTTGCTTTGTGTACATGCAACATATAGGCATGGATTTTATTTGTCAACTAAATATTGTGTCACCGACAAATGAATAAACTAGATTTTACCCTAAGGCTAATACAAAGCTTAACGCTCACGTCAGAGCTGATTGTGATTTTTTTTTTTAAATTTGATGTAACAGAAATGTACTAATTTAAATTAATATTAAGATGTGCAAACATGTTTCATGATATAATTTTGTATTGCTTATAATATTCCAAGTTTATAGTAAAGTTCTGTAATTGTAATTAACAATTATTAATAAACTATTAATATTTAGCTTTCTTCAGTATAAATTACCATTATTTGCCGTAAACTGGTTTCCACAAATTAGGGAAAAATCATAAAAATTTCTATAAGACAGCCAAAACTACCTAATTTATTACACATGAAAAAGAAATACTTAAACATTTCAAAACTCATAAAGTTTTTTTTTTTCTTTGCCGAAAAGAAATGTAAACAAATTTTATCTAGAGATTTGTAATTAACAATGTAATAACAAATAAAAGTTTTACAATAAATCTTTAGTAAAAGGGGGAAAAAATATTAAGAGGAAGGCTTAATCATTTGTTTTTGAAAGAACGAGTGCTTTTTTTCCAATAGGAATAAAAATTAAAACCAGTATTGATGAAGTAAAAAACTCCTTTAGGGAAAGAAACAGAAAAAACAAACAAACAAACAAACCTCAAACGAAGTAAAAGTTTTGTGTTCAACAGCCAAAGAACAATACTTCATGATAATTAAGCATCTTTTCTCCATTTTTTTATTTTTTATTTTTACAATGAATTAATTGGAACATTTTATTAAGAACAATTAAAGCAAGAAACTGATATGTATTGTGGAGGCATGCAAAAAATCAGAGAAACCAAAAGAAGTAGAATGTTTAATTGGTAAAGAAATTTTCATGGTATAAAGTTCATTGTTCATTTTATTATTTTTTAATTTTCTTTCCACAAAAGCAGAGTTTTAACAAGAAATTAAGATATAAATTGCATAGGTTTTATTTTTTTCCGTTTTTGAATTTTACTTTTTATTACAAAATTCTTTATTTAAGGAAGAATACGATGACTATTTTAATTAAGATGTGTTTAAATAGTTAAGACAGTTATAAATAGTTAATATAACATGTAATTATGTGTTTTAAAAGTAATTTTTTTATGAAAACTATTCCTTATTTATAAATACAAATCTTTTCATTTATTGTTAATTTTCTCTGCACGTAAATGGGATATAACTTAATTTTAAAACTAAAAACCTCTCCTTTTTTTCTAAGAAAGAAATAATACATGCAATTGAGCTAATTATTTTTTACCGAGAAAATTATATTTTATAAAAAATAACTCTTAATATATGTACACCGTAGGATTTGTATATATTTAAGTAATCTGAAGACAAAAAAGGGCATTATATTTAGTTTATCAGGTCTACAGACCTAGTCTTGTTATAACTTCAAAATATTTAAAAATTATTTATAAATTGCTAAACCTTTCTCTAAAATTGTATGCTCATATATATATATATATATATATATATATTATTAATGTAATTGCATATTTTTATTATATATATTACAAATAAAAAAAATGAAACACTTTACAACATTTAAGGGAATCAACATTATCTTCATTAAGAGAAAAATGCTTTTGTTTTGTAGATGTGTAGATGATTTTTTTTGTTTATATTATTCAGATCTTATAAACTATATTAATTAGATGATAGAACACATAAATTTTTCTTTTTGGATATAATATTAACTAACTTAGTGGCATTACAGTCCAAGTTAAACAATAGCCGTCCTCCTTACTGGCAGATTGCAAAACAGCAGACGTTTTCTTTTTATGGCATAGGGTTTCCAGTTGTATTCCCAATGGTGTAATGATTCGAAATCTACATTAAACTATAGGTAAGCAAACTTTGGGCTAATTTGAATTAGCCCAAAGTGTACCAAAAGGATCATAGAGAAACCAACCAAAACGACTAATGCTTTCTATTAAGTGCTATATTCCAATCCTTTTTCAGGGGCATGATTTATATATTTCTGTACGTTCGTTTAAAGATGGTAGACTTTCAGGTGGACACTGAGTAATTTTTTTTCAGAACAGAGGGCGTAAAAGAAATAAGTTTAGAAACCACTGTTAAAGAGTTTAGTTATACAAAGATTAGAAATGAACTTGCGGTAATTTATTTTCCAGTTAGTAATAGTTGTCTCATAAATTAAATCATTCAGTGTAATGTGCCGAATATTTATAAGGAAAAGTTTTTTATTTTATTTTATTGTTTAGTTGAATGAGAAAACAAGCCATAAATAATAACCTTGGACTTTTAAAGAATTTAAAACATATTAAGAAACTTAATGTGAAAACAAACGTATCTTGAAGTAAATCATAAAACTTTCAAACACAATTCTTCAGTTTTTATTCGATTCCTTTTAATGCGCAGTAATAACAAAGAAAAAAAGCATTCAATTCAACAAAACTCATTGTTGAGTTTTTTTATATTTTCTGAAAGGGTTTACTTTTAGTTTGATAGATAAGAACACATTTTAACGGTAAGGGGAATTTAATCTTTTCTGCTATCCGAGCGCAACTTTTAAATGACCAATAATAAACCTGAGGGTTGAAATGGGATATGGCGAAAGAAAAAAAAATAACGTAACGGTATTTCACTAGAATGCCCAAAGAATTGACTAGAGAAGTTAATACTCTTTTTTTTAGTTGTTTAGTTTTTACATCCCATTCGAGAGATTCCAGTAAAAAAAAATTTTAACTTAATTTAAATTATTAATTCAAGGACTTAATTATGTTTGGCAGAGTAAAAGGTTTTTTTTAGATACTGTAGTAACTTAACTTATTTCAGTAATTACTTTTTTTAGGAGCTTTATGTTTTTTTAGAAAAATATTATTTTAACACCTATCCTTGTACTTAATAAAACTGTATGTATGTGTTTAAATTCTTATTTTGTTGAAATTGTACAAACGGCTTTATATCATAATCATAAAAAAATGAGAAATAAAATAGCTTAATTTTATTTTTTTAAATCTTAATTCAGAATATATTCTTATTTTTTATATTAATTCGCAGTGCATGCGTATTCACTTTTATGTACTACATTGTTATATGGGCTTATAGCCCGTAGTTAATTGGAAATTTTAAATTTAAATACCTGTAAAAAATAAAATGAATGCAAAACGTAAAATCACTAAAATTTAGAAGTATATTAGAATTATTAGAAAAAGAATTAGAAGTTTAGAGGTATAGAAAAATTAGAAGTATACTTGTATAGAAGAATTAAAAGTATACAGGCATAGAAGAATTAAACGTATACCAATATGCATATAGAAGTATAGCAGTATTTGAAAGTATACAAAGAAGTATACTGGTACAGAAGAATTAGAAATATACTAATAGAAGAATACCAGGAATATATAGATATAATATAAGAATTAGAGATATATTAATAGAAGAATTAGAAGTATACTAATAGAAGTATACCAGTATATATATATATATATAGAAGTATGTTAGTATTTAGAAGTATTATTTAGAAGATTTTAACAGTTATTTTACTTTAATATAATTCAATTATTTACACATTTAAAATTTAATATTAAGTAAAAGAAGTTAAATATTTTGTTATGTGAAACAAAAATATTATTTAATTTCATTCAAATATTAGAATTGTTTCATAATTCGATCCTTATCAATTGTTTCATAAATATTAGAATATTTAATATATTGTTTCATATTTTAATGAAGGCAAGATTCGATTATTTTCATACAGGTAGGTATTCGATTAATTTTATAAGAGAATTTCATTAAATAATGATCATTTAATGAATAAAATTCTATTATGTTACCTGGAAAATCATTTGTGTAAGTTAGTATCATCACTATTCGTTTAACATTAACATAAATTAATTAAAACAAAACTATGCGATTAAAAATTTCTCAAAATGCAAGCAAATTTGTGAACCAATAAATTTAATTATAAAATTTTAGATATTAAATTAAGATTTGAAAATAATAATTTTCAGATTTCTTTATAACTATTTTTTTATTGGCTTAGTTTTACAAATTCCATATTTTGTAGTTATGAGAAACACTTTTAAATAATAAATTAATTTTAAATTAATTTTGAATATATATTTTGACATATATCTTTAAAAATTCATATCCCATAGGAAATTTTAAAGAGAAACAACATAAATCTATGAATAAGGAATTCAAATTCTCCTTTAAAAAATATAAATTCCAGAAAAGTTATTGTTATACATTTCAAAAATATAAGTACATACGTTGAAATACAATATTTGAATATCATATTTTAAAACAAACTGGTTTTCTAGCCTTTCGAAAGAAAAATGCATAACTCTACTTTACAATACATACATACTAAATGCAACTTATGTTTTGATTCATCTCGCAACCAACCTGTGTCTGCAAGAAAGTTTCCAAGTAAAACAATTTATACAAAGAGAGGGAAGTTTCTGAAGGAGTTTACGTAACTCTGCTCACTTTATTCCTACATGCTAAGAAAAAGGAAAGAAAAACTGAGAGAGAGAGAGAAACTCCAGTGGAATCTAATATTTTCCTCGAATTTCGTTTCGTACATGTAACAAAAATTTGTCGGGGAATCTCACTCCATAGTGCAGCGCACAGAGTTAAAAACGTAGATTTTTAGAATTCCCAATTCTGTTGGAGTAGAGTGTGTATATTCTTGAGTGCGAGAGGGAATGGATAGAAAAGAGCAAAAAGAAGAAAATAAAGAAATGTGCCAGCGTCTCAAGTCGGAGATAACTTTATTTTTGTTGACAAGCTGTCGCAAAGGTGGATAAAACCTTCCGTTAAGCTCTTGAGGTCTGGTGACATTAACTTTAAAAAGTAGCAAGCTGCACTAATGGATTTGTCACTATAGGTGTAGTCCAGGACTGCTATGATGGGGTTACGAATTGGCTTAATGCTTTATCCGAAAGATCTCAGAAGAAGCGGGGCAAAATGGTGCTGATCGGCAACAAATATCTTAAACCTTACCTGAAGTAAAATAACTTGATTTTTTTAAGAAAAATTTAATTTTGCACATATTCTTTCTTTGGATTTTTAAATACTTTTTTGTTATTTGTTTAGTAATAGAACATATTTATTAAGATAAAATAATCTAATCCTATAATTTAAAAAAAAAAATTGGTTTATAAAATTTAATTGAAAAACTGATTTTGTTTAGACTCTTTTGAATTGTTCTCAAATTAAAAATTCGGTATTCAGTAAATTTGTTTTTAGCTAGTTTTCTATGCCATTTATGTGATTAGTTTTCATTCTTTTATAGTATATTCTAATATATATTTTGACATACAGCTTTATAATTTCATATTCCATAGGGAATTTTAAAGACAAATAACATAAATCCCTGAATAAGGAATTTAAAAATATAAATTCCATAGGATTATTGTTATATATTTGAAACATATAAGTTGCCATACAATATTTGAATACCATATTTAAGAAACAAACATGTATTCCAGTCTTTCGGAAGAAAATGCATAACTCTACTTTTCAATACATACATACTAAATGCAACTTATGTTTTGATTCATCCCGCAACCAACCTATGTCTGCAAGAAAGTTTTCAAGTAAAACAATTTATACAAAGAGATGGAAGTTTCCGAGGGAGTTTACGTAACTCCGATCACTTTATTCCTACATGCTAAGAAAAGGGAAAGAAAAACCAAGAGAAAAGAAACTCCAGTGGATTCTAATATTTTCCTTCGAATTTCGTATCGTACATGTAACAAAAAATTGTCGGCGAAATCTCACTCCATAGTGCAGCGCGCAGAGTTAAAAACGTAGATATTTAGAATTCCCAATTCTGTTGGAGTAGAGTGTGTGTGTATTCCTGAGTGTGAGAGGGAATGGATAGAAAAAGAGAATAAAGAAGAAAATAAAGAAATGTGCCAGCGTCTCAAGTCGGAGATAACTTTATTTTTGTTGACAAGCTGTCGGCAAAGGCGGATAAAACCTTCCGTTAAGCTCTTGAGGTCTGGTGACATTAACTTTAAAAAAGTAGCAAGCTGCACTAATGGATTTGTCACTATAGGTGCAGTCCAGGACTGCGATGATGGGGGTTACGAATTGGCTTAATGCTTTATCCGAAAGTTCTGAGGAAAAATGAGGCAAAATGGGGCTGATCGGCAAGAAATACTTTAAACCTTATCTGAAGTAAAATAACATGATTTTTTAATAAAACAATTTAACTGTACACCTATTTTTCTTCGTTTTTTTAAAATAGTATTTTTTATTATTTCTTTTAATAAAGTATGCTTACTTAGATATACTAATTAAATGCTGCAATATTAAAAAAAAAAATTGTTTAGAAAATTAGGTTGAAAATTTGGTTTATAATTTGCTTTTTTTTTCTTTTCTTTCTTTGTTTTTTAATAGTTTTTTTATTATTAATTTTTTTATTGTTTGTTTCTTAGTATTTGTTTTAACAATTATTTGCTTTTATTATTTGTTTTGTATTTTTATTTTTAATAATTTGTTGTATTAATTTTATTATTTGTTTTTAATAAGTTTTTATGATTAATTTTATTACTACTTAGATATACTAATTTAATAATATAATATTAAAAATATTGATTTAGAAAGTTTAGTTGAAAAATTGGTTTAGGTTAGACGATTTTGAATTGCTCTTAAATTCATAGCAAGGTTTTTGGTAAATTTGTTTTAGGTAGTTTCTATGTAATTAATATGATTAATTTTCTTTCTTTTATACAGTAGTGTAAAGATAAATTATTTTTCAAAGCTAGCTATCTCTGTATATAACACGAGCAATTATAATATTCTTAATAGGTTTATTTTCTTATAAATTGACGGACCTTATGTTCTGTTTATTATGGCATTGATGATCCACAGTTACTGGAGGAATTTTAAAGGTAATTGGGTGTACATGATAAAACACTGAAAACTCTTCTCAGGTAAACAAACTTTTGTTGCAAGATGCTTACATATGTTCTTCCAAACCTCATCGTATATTCTAGTTTTTAAAAGCAGCGACAGAAAGAATGCACCAGATACTTCCAGCAAAGAAAGACCTCCTACATGCTAGTTGCACAAGTGGATAGTAGGTCAAAAGACGGAAGTTTTTGAGATTATTATACATACTTTTGATTATTTATTTATTTTTACTTCTTTATAATTACACCTTTCACAAGCCTGTAAACAAACAAGTATTAGTATGGTATTCATTTAGAATAGAATTTAAATTGAATAGAATAGAATATGCATTGCCCATAAAATACGCTCAGAAAGACTTGTATCTGTGGCACAAATTGAGGTTCAAACTGCATTGTATATTTTATAGAAAATTATTTTTTATCATTATCCTTCGATTCCTAGAACATTAATATGAAAAAGTAAGTAAGTAAATGTCCTTAAAGTAAATAATATGAAAAACGTAATAAAATAGAAATTACCAAGCATGATAAAAAGATTTGGAAATAGAATACTTGAAATATGATATACAGTTATCAGATCAAAATATATGACATTTCTAAAAAGCGGACGGCATTTAGAAAATTTTGGCATCTTTATTGTATTACTGTATGGCAATCATATATACTACTATGTTATAATATCTGTAATTTATTATATTATGCTTTTTATAAGGTTTGGTAAATGAAATATTTATAAGATTTATTTTAGTTTAGTAATAGAGAATGTCAGTCTTTTTTACCAGGCACTTAAGGAAGATATATATATAAAAATTATATATAAATAAATAAATATCTCTCTCTCTATATATATAAGTTGAATTTAATTAGTTTTCAATAATTTCCTTGCAAATATATTTTTTTTCAAAATAAATAAATAACCGAACAAAATGAATTTATAATTAACAAAATTGAATGAATAAATAATTAACAAAATGAACCGAATTTAAATGAAATAATAGGAATACACATATCAATTTATTATATATTAATCGCCAAATTTAAAACTTAAACTGCCCATTATGAATAATGTGCATTAATAAGTGTTAAAAATGTTACTGGATTTATTGACAGTTTTTTAGTTTTCTACCCTTTTGTAAGATAAATTAGAAAATTGTAATGCTTAATAGAACATATTATGAAATTAATACTAATTTATCCAAATTTTTAAATAATGAACAATATTTTATAGTCATTTGATTCACAATTTTTAAAAAGTAGGCTGTTAAGAAACAAAAGAATATTTTATTTGATGAAAATCGAACAAATAATTTAAATTATGGGTTACAATAAAAATCATATTTATGAAACACATAACAGTTCACACTTAGTTCACTTTCAGTTAATTAGTTACTATTATTTAGTTCAGTTAGTTCATTCTTAGTTTAGAATACTTAGTTCAAATTTTCAAAATCATTTTTTTTTTAAATCTGTAATGAACGAAAAAAATGGAATTTCAAGAAATAAGAATGGTTACATATTATGTTATTAAAAAAAAAAAAATTTGAAACATTTCCTTGTCAATAATGGCACAAAACATTCCGTTTAAAAAAGGAAAGGGAAATTAAAAAACAGAAACAAAAAAGGGATTTATTTAATTTATTTTCTTATTCCAATTCATCACTGACAGGTAGTAATAAAAATAGGATAAAAAATAATAAAATATCAATTCATAAAAAGGTTTAGAAAAATGAGTCAAAAATAAAAAGGATATTTCAGATAATGGGTAAGTTTTTTTAAAGGTTCTATTTCAACAAACTTGTCACATGGAAGATAAATGGGTTACCTTACAATATTTCTGTGGGCCGAAATCCGTTTATTATATAAGTAGCCTATTGGACAATTCATCACATTTTGTGACAGCCCAGATTTCTAGCCGAGTCTACTTCTTTAAGGTTGTCAAATTTTCAATGAATGATGTAGCTTTATTTTTGCAGCAACTACAATTATGAGCTCCACTGAATTTAGGTAATGAGACTTCATTCCATTGTTACCAGTCTCTTGTAATGAGCCCTGACCTCATTCTTTTAGCGGAAATTTTTAGCGTTGGGGAAAAGACCATTTTCTTGGTCTTCTTTTTGTTATAACCCTACTAATTGCAATTTTAATAACAGAGACATGGATTAATGATGGGTTTTTGGTTAGAAAGATATCTTTTTTAGACAAACTGTAAAATATGCACTAAAATCTTATCTAAAATTGTACTTATTCTGCCCTGTACTAATAAAAATACATCTCCTTTCAACTGTCTACAATATAAGCCTTTATGTTACTGTTAAAAAAATATCATTCACTCTTGAAAATAGTCCCTCTTTGCTATTTGATGTAAAAGAGTTTCATTATTCTGCCTAGGTCGATTTAGGACGTTTTAAATTTGATCGGCAAATACCAAACATCTACCCTGATATCCCTAAAAATACACCTCCTATCTACTATCTACAAGATAAAGTCTTTACCTTATAATTAGAAAAATCTCATTCACTCTTGAAAAAAGGCCCTCTTTGCTGTTTGATACAAAATAGACTCAATTATCCTAACCTAGATCAATTTAGGATTTAAATTTTTTTGGCAAATACAAAACGTTTATTCTGATATTCTAAAAATACACATCCATTCTACTATCTATATATATAAGCATTTATGCTATTATTAAAAAAATCTCCTTCACTCTTCAAAATAGTCCCTCTTAATAATCCAAGCCTTGCTCACTCTAGGTTTTAAATTTGATTGGCAAATACAAAAGACTGACCTGAAGTCTTAAAAATACACGTTACTTCAACACTATCTACAATATAAGCATTTACATTTCTAGTAGAAAAATCTCGTCTAGTAACTCACGAATTAAGCAACGACAGTGAGAAGATAACCCATCTTGGTGATATACAAGTAATGTACAAAAAAATTTTTTTAAAGTCAATTCCTTCTTTTTTTTTATTATATTGCAGAAAGTCCTTTAAAAATAATTTCCATTCATTTTTTTAAGGATATCTGGCGCCATCTATTGGTAGATATATGCAACTTAAATCTAAAAAAAAATAAAATTAATGGATTCAATTTAATTACTGAATTAATATTTGAAAAAACTGTATTAACCTCAAGTGCCATCCACTACAAGTTCCAAAAAAATGCATTTGAACTTGAGTGGATGAATAAAAAGTATTTTATGAATGATTGAAAATTTGAACAAGATATATATAGGGAGAGTGTGAGCTAATAGAAAGAATTGAATAATCCATGGCTGAAATTCATATAATTAAGAAGAAATGAACAATTTCAATAAATCTAAGTAAACTTCAATGTTTCTTTTTTTTTTTTTTTTTTTTTTTTTTTCAGAAAGAAAAAAGTTCCAATAACCCTTTATACACGAGTCCTCCCAAACCTTAATTTTAGGGATATCTCTCACTACTTGTGCAAAACTTATGTTTTGATGTTATGTTTACTGTTATGTTTATTTTTCAGCAAGCATGAAAAATTGATTGACAAAAAAATAAATGCGATTTAAGTTACGATTTCGTCATCAATTCTATTCTAATAGATTGCTAAAAACTCTTCAAAGTGAACTATCAATGATAACTTATCATACCATATACTACCTATGATATCATATATGTTATTATACAGAATTGTACTTATCTGTTTTTTTAAACAGAAAATGAGCGGAAAACGAATGCATTTGTTGGTTTTTTTTTTTTTTTTTTTTTTTTTTCTGTGAACTAAGTCCTTGGCACTAAATTCCATTTTGGACTATGGCCGTCTGCCTACTGGCATATTCCGAAGGAGATGTTTTCTTTTTTACGGGGTAGGATTGTCAGCTCTACACTCTACCATTATATTCGACCGAGACTTATGGTTTAAAAGGGTTAATGTTCCGAATTGCTACAAACAACCATGACACCTCCGAGACTCGAACCCTGTGGCACCGAGCATTAGAAAGCTAATCACCCAACCATCAAGCCCATTCTTTTGTTTTTAAGATAAAATACATTACTAAAATTGATAGTTCTAACATTGAAGAAAAAAAACCTAATTCACTAGGATGTCTGAGAGCTCATACTTACATGGCATAATAACCAGATGCTTTATCATCTAGGTTTATATTTTTCCAATTCCTTCTATTAGCTCACACTCTCCCTATATATATCTAGATCAAATTTTTAATCGATCGTTAAATACTTTTTATTCATCCACTCAAGTTCAAATACATTTTTTTGACTTGTAGTGGATGACGATGTTAATACAGTTTTTAAAAAATATTAATTCAGTAATTAAATTTAGTTAATTAATTTTAGTTCTTTTTTAGATTTAAGTTGTATATATCTACCAATAGATGGCTCCAGATAAACTTAAAAAATGAATGAAAATTATTTATAAAGGACTTCTGCAATATAGTGAAAAAAAAGTAGGAACTGACTTATTTTTTTTTTTATATTACTTATTTACAAAAAAACTTGCAAGAAAACGCTGAATGAAAGAAACGCATCTTCCAAAAATGTTTATCTCGTCATTAAATCATTTATGTTTGATATTATTTTAAATATGTTTTAGTTACTATTTTATTTGTTTCAAATAATTTACGTTAAAGTTCCTATGCCGTGTTTTAATATAATTTTCAACGAATATGTTTTGTAATGAGAAAGCCTGTTTAGTCCTAGTTTTCGGTAACTTGAATAGGGGCAGTAGGGAATCCAATGCATTTTAACAGGGTTCCTATTGAAATATTTTTAGACATGAAACGTAAATTCACTACTCAGCAAAGTACGTCCCAAACACATCCTCTGCGGGGGTTAGTGTTCCTTCTCAGACAGGTGGCAAAATCCAATGGGACGTGTTTGAGGAGTCCCGGCGATCTATTTCCGCACAACCGGGCTCTCGAGTACATTCCACAGACTTCCTTCTAGAAGGTTATAACGAGTATAGAGTAGTAATAAAATAGAGCAGGTACTCCTATTCTAAAAGGACAGACAGCTAGAATTTTTCATACTATAACCGGCCTGGCTTCTTTTCCAACGCGTATTTATTTAAAAATCCGAGAAATTCTTCTAATTTCATATATTTATTTAGCTATGTGCTTACTAAAGATACGGGGACT
The DNA here is from genome assembly GCA_021605075.1 of Caerostris darwini. Taxonomy (NCBI): domain Eukaryota; kingdom Metazoa; phylum Arthropoda; class Arachnida; order Araneae; family Araneidae; genus Caerostris; species Caerostris darwini. The sequence continues at coordinate 28,980 of BPLQ01015705.1, forward strand.
GAATGGCCGAGTGGCTAGCGCTCTGGCGCTCGGAACCGCAAGTTTCGGGTTCGAGTCCCGGCGGTGCCATGAATGTTTGTAGTGGTTCGGAATCCACTTTAAACCGTAGGTCCCGGTCCTAATAGGATCGTAGAGCGTTGCGGGGGCATTGTTACTCCGCGTTAGTGGCTTATCTTCAAATTACACACGCTCCCTAGGTAATACAAAGTGAGTAACGTCTGTGCAGCACTTGCCTTAAGGCATCCAAGATCAAGCTGTCTAAGTGTTTGCCAGCTGCATTAGAACAACAAAAAAAAAAAACTTACTAAAGATACAAGAAATATTATTTTGCTTATAAATCTAATAACTTTGTATGAAATATAATAAAACATTAAAAAAAGTTCATATCCATGAATATTTTACTGTTTAATAATTTTTTTGGGGAAAAAATTTATTAATAGATTAAAAAGGCGATATGAATGAATAATAAAAGGGAACATAAAAAGTTGTAAAATTTTTTTATAATATATTATGTTAAATGTTTTTTTTTTCTATAACTTTATAATAAAAATTAATAATATTAATAATTTGTCAAGATTTGTTTTTGAACAACTATTATTTGTAAGCAAAACTAAGTATAGCAGAAAAAGCAATCCATTGTATAGATGAACCTCTGTAATTCAAGCAAACATCCAATTTTGAACACTTTTTTGAATTACTAAACAAATATTTATGATATATATATTAAAAATGTTCAAACGTAATCACAAAGATAAATATTTTTCATGATATAGAAAACCACATCTAGAAAAATTTCCCCACCTCAATTTCATTTATTGATTGCCCTGAACACACAAGCAAAATAAGTAAGTAAATAAAAGTAGTATATAACATAATTTAACAAATGTACCAAGAATGGAATCCTTTTAAAGATTTGCCAGGCCTCAGAGTCTGAGATAAAGGCTTACTATATAATAGATATATAAAACTTTTTCAGTAAAAGTCCTTTCATGATCAAAGATTCCAGTTTTGTTTGCTTTTCAATTGAGACGGTTTGTAAACAGCATATTGATCTTGTACTGAACACACATTCCTTGAATAGAAGTCTTGGAAATACAGCAACGTTTGCTGAACTTAAATGCATATTAAGAATTAGAAAATTCTTTAAAGTAAAATAGAATTTTGTGTTTAAATCTCATGTTTATGAACAAACAATACTTTTTCAACGAAAAGACGAAATTTTATCTAAAGATTTAGAAGAAAATCTTGTCTAAAAATGATTTAATGTAATAGAGAGTAAAAAATGATAGTCAAATAAAAATATCTTTATGTTTTATAGAAGAATTAATTTAAGGAAATATGAAAATAACAATATTGTGTTAAACTAGGTTCTTCCAAGTCATAGTATTGAGCGAAAACCTCATTTTTTGTATATAAAACAGAGTAAAATATATTGAAATTATTCAAAATTTATAACTGAGGATTGAAAAGCTATTACATAGAAACTAATGTAATAATTCACATAGGGAAAACAATATTCTCGAATCATATTTACGCCAATAAGATAGATATAGCTCTTCATCAAAAAACTCTTTTCTCAAAAGCTTTAACTAAATTTTAGCTATAATCGTAAAAAAGTAACAGAACTTGCATTCGGGGAAACATAAAAGTTGAATTGATTAGATATAGTCGTTATATAATAAAATATATTTCACTGTAAAATTTTTATTTGATTCTGTTTTATTTATTATTCTGTTTTCTGTTTTATTATTATTAAATTCTCTTTGAATCTACTGACAAAACTTATGCAAATTCTTGTACCTCTTTTGAATTATATTCAGATTAAGACAAATATTTCGCTTTGAGAAAACACATATAAATGCAACGATAATATTTTTTAAGAAATTAAGTAGGTGTTTTAGATAAATAGCCATTTGAAAATATATGAATTATATAGCTATTTCTGAAAAACAATACTTATATTAAATGACATTTAGTTTTCTAATAATTGATTTTATTTATTACAAGATGAAATTGTCCTGTTCTATTTTTGAAAATAATGCATATTTAGTTAAGTAGAACCAAATACATTAAACGTTTTTTTTTTAGTAATGATAGTAGTTAAAAAAAAGTGGACAAACAATCCGTAAACCTTTTCAAACAACATTCTTTCATTTCCAAAACAGCATTCTTTCTAACAAACGCAAAAAAAGAAAGAAATGAAGAAAGAAAAAGGATTTGCTGCAACTAATTACGGAAACAACGTGCCACTTCTAGAAAATCGAAGCAGCTTTTATTCCAAAACAATTCTGGTAATAGATGACAAATTCTATTACTCGCAACATTCTGGTGTCGTATTCCATCATCAAATGAAGCATGCCGATTCCTTTTGTTCTTATCGAAACAAACCGGAACTGAGAAAACAGCGCAGCATCCCAAAAACCCTGCAAGAAATAAAGTGAAAAAATTATTCCCGGCCAACACAGTCAAAGCACGCACCAAGCGGGAACCGTACCACGTGAGACCATGCCTCAGTGTGTGATTAACCCGATGATGGCACGGACCAACAGTTTCCTTTCGCTTCATTGAGGGTTCTTCGGCGATTAGAGAAGGTTTGAATTAAGGTCAAAATAATCGCCGAGTTTTGTTCAACAGAGTAAACTCGGAATTGAAAACGAATTAGAAAATCCCAATTAAGCGAATTCTTGGCTCGGATGGCAGCGGAATTCTTTTATTGGGTTCGTCTCTGGCGCGGGAGTGAACAATCAGCGTGAAAATTCGCAGCGTGCCTGGCTTGCCACGGGGAATAGATTCCAGCCGGACAAGCTGAAAAGCACCACTGGACTTTAATAATCATTTTGGAAATATTTAATGATTAAGAGAAGCATGTTTTTTTAAGCATGATATTAAATAAATTGTTTCCTTCAAACTCTTCATAAAATTATTTTGAACCCTCTAAAATTCTTATTTTGTAAAGAAAAAATCTTCGACTGTAGCAAAATATTCTTTTTTCACCCACATTCCTCAGATATTATATATTTTCTTCCGAAATTAATTTTTCTATAATCGAAGGAAAAATATTTGTTCGTTTTTGTGCGTTATTAATGTAACATTTTCTATTGCATTGAATGCATTATGTTAGTCTTTTTTTTTTTAAATTATGAATTTTATTTTGTTAAAATGTTATGAATTTTATGTTGTTAAAACGTTATGAATTTTATGTTGTTAAAACGTTATGAATTTTATGTTGTTAAAATGTTATGAATTTTATGTTGTTAAACTGCTATGAATGTTTTGTTATTTTATGTTGTAAAAATGTTATGAATGTTATGCTATTTTGTGTCGTTAAAATGTTATGAATTTTATTTTATTTTATGTTGCTAATATATGATTAATTTTATGTTGTTAAAATGTTATTAATTTTATGTTTTTATGAAGGTTTTAATTTGTATGGTTACCTATCCACTATTTTGGCTTTTAAAACTGGAAGATGTTTTAAAGGTAAATAAATAAATTCAACAAATTGAAAAAATAAGTTATGAAATGCGAAGAAAAATATTTTTTCATAAACAATTAAAAATTGTAATTTAGATAAATTAATAAATAGTAAATAACTTACAGTTAATTTAAATATTACTACAATGCAATGGTGACTTTCATTCTTAAGAAAGTGATACTTTTAAGTGATATTTACCGATTCAACCCATAAGGAAATTTAAACTTCAATGTCATAACCACAGAAACCTTATTGAATTTGCTTCTAGATTTTGAGTAATTCTAAACAATTTGTTACTTTTTATTGGAATTTATATTAAAATTTTTGCAAAAAAGATTAAATATTAAATAGGAATGTAATATATGAGTAATTTACTTAAGCATCACAGTTGGAGATGTTACAGTGTTGCAATAGTAAATAAAACCTTGATCATACAGAAGATGTGGGAACTTTTGTAATGTTTGGTGATATATAGAAATGCCCTCTTTTCAAACCTATATATATATATATATATATATACACGAATTTGTGTATAAGTCAGAGAAGGTTGGAGTTGACATCAAAGCAGTGAGCGTAACTTTAGGAGGAGTGGCAGAAGTAAATAAAAGATTTAAATTCTAGAGTATGGTTGTTAATTATTTTTATTTTTATACAGTTTTCCCCATTATGCAAGCGATGCAAAAAATTCTGTCCAATAACAAAACGTTGGAAAATGTAGCATGACTAACAGCAGAAATAATGGGGAATAAAGCTGATTTAAAAAATACTTTCAAAGAGAATTCTCAGCTTTGTTAATAAAGTATTCTTTCCGTGTAATCCTTGGTACACCTTTGCACAAACACAGAAAGATATTGAAGTTAAACATATGGGTCAACTGTGAATAATACGAAATTTATTACATGATACCATACTTTTAAATTTGTTACCTGATGCAATAAACTTTAAAGTCATCCCTTTGACAGATTCTTTTCTTCAGAACCCCCCTTTTTTCTGCATTAACTGCTGACATATAGAGAAAAATGGATTCTATACAGTAGCCGAAAGCCTCAACATCATGGTTGTTGTATCTATATTTGATTCTCGAAATTGTAAAAGTTCCATTTCATCACAAGAAATCGATGTTGTACGTAAGATATACATTAGGTGGTGCTACACCACTAATGCTTTATTTAGACACATCAACCGAAACATGTACAGGATTCCTAGAATCAAACAGGTCCGCTGTGGTGAACGAAAAATTTGTCTGGGGAATCCAAAAGCACTTATCGTGTATGTGACAATACAATTACTGCCTTGGAACTTGAAATTCTGCTGCATTCTCTATATGCATCTGACATTTTCCTAATTATAATATCACTCATTCCATGGTGTGGATAATCAGAATTGTTATGCACAAATGAGCAGACAATATTTTTTTTTTATAATATATGCATTAATAAAACCATAATTTCCTGTCTGTTATTCGCAGTGCAATTGAATACACAAGTGTCATTTTCTTCCGAAAAAATTAAACTATCTATGATAGTATATATCGTATTTATTATTTGAACCATTATTTACAATCAAGGTCAGTGTTTGTAACCAATTCATAAGACTGAAAAAAATATTAATCTTAAAAAAGGTTTCTGTTGCCACAATAAAAACGTAATAAATGTATAAAAATGTATTAATGTATAAAAATGCAATAGTGTATAAAAATATAATAAATTTAATTTAATTGGAATTGGAACAAAAGAAAATATATTTTTTTCTATCATTTGTAATCTTCCTCATTGGCAGAGAGAGATGAAAATCTGAAACTCTATTTTAGTATTCAATAATTTGATCTTATGTAGAGCGTTTTAAATTCTTTTTTTTAACTTCTTTCCAGGTCAAATTGTTCTAATACCATACCTGGATGATGAATGATTGCATTTGCCAACAGTTTTGAAAGTCAGTCTGCTTTCCATCCTACACAATTATCTCATCTTTCTTTTCTAATGTTAAGAAGATCATTTAATTTTCTCTCACACAAATTTATATAAAACGTTTCCGCAAAATATATTTTTAGGTAACGGTTTTATTGAATTGATTCCCGGAAACGATGCCCACCACAAAATTTTAAAGTTTTTATCCGTACAATGTTTAACACTTATAGGAAGGTAAATAGGGTATTAATATTTTTAAACAATCACAATATATTATGTTTATTTTTAAATCCCTACTATTGGTTCACACTGTCTCTATATCAAATTTTCAATCGTTAATAAAATACTCTTTTTCGCTCAAGTTCAAATACATTTTTTTTAAACTTGTAGTGGATGACACTCGATGTTAATGCAGTTTTTTCAAATATTAATTCATTAATTTTAGTTTTTTTTAGATTTAAGTTACCTGTATCTAATAATAGATGGGCCAGATGTAAGAGAAAAATTTCAACATTATTTGTAAAGGAATTTTCTGCAATAAAAGTAGTTTAAAAAAAAGTAGGAATTGACTTAATTTTTTTTATATTACTTGTTTAATTGCATTAAAATTACATTTAGATAAACTACATTCGTTAAGATAAAAACTGCAGATGTATTAATTTTATATAGAACTCTGACATATATTTATTGCCATAATTGAGCTTAAATGAGTATTTGTGTTCTTTTATATTCTTTGTTATACTTTATTATAATTATATATAAACACTAATTTGTAATGATTAAATAGCAAAAGATATTGAACTATACGAGGTTAAATAAATTTTTGGTTGAGTAATTAGCAGGTTGTTAAGATATTAATTGTCATTTTATCTAATCTACTGTACCATCTTAAAAGCGTTTTAAGCATTTATATTAGTAAGATTGCTTTAAAAATCTGAAAGGTACACACCCTAAAGTTTACTTAATTAAGTCAATAGATAGCATGAAAGAAACATCATAATTCGTTTACATTACTTTGGTCCTTTGCCAAGTGAACGGGCAGTTAAAGATGAATAAAATAAGCATACATGTGAATTAATTCATGCATGTAATCTTAGATGTAAATGATTTAATATGCGATAATAAGGGTGGGGGAATATCGTTCTTTTAAACTGCTAATATTTTAAAGCAGTAAATATCGACGTGTTTCTATTAGGGACGAGTTTGATATTTTACGAAATTTAATATACTAAAATAATTATTTTTAATTATTAAATTTATTGTAATTCTTTTGAATTATTTTCTAGTATTTTAACTAAAAAAATAAATAAAGACTGAAATCCATTTATGAATTTCAATTTGTAATGTGTGAATGCATTATCATTTATATATAATTGATATATATTATCATTTATATATCATTTATATAAATTGAATATATAATTCTAAATAATTGTGAAATTTACTTTGATAAACATCAAGTCGTTTTTGAGCATATAGATTGCTTATTTCTGTGATTTCTTGTGTTATAGAGTAATTGATATATGTTTTTTTAGTTAGGTTTAATAATTTAATTAATACAAAAATCACGAATCAAGATTTAGCATTAAAAAAATTGTCTACAATTAACACTTTCAATAATATTCAATCTACTGACTAAGTTATTGTGATATTCGACATAAAATGAACTTTTTAGCTGACGTTATATAAATGATATAGAACGTCAACTAATACTAAAGTATACAATATACGTTATATAAAATATAATAATAATATATATATAATAATACGTATGTATAATATACGCCACTATTAAGCCAATTAAAAGTGTTGCATATAATTTTATTGCTTATTCTGCGCTCTGTTTAATTATTTATTTTTTTCGCATATAGTTTTGGAATTTTTAAGAAAATCTTAAACAAAATTTAATCAATTTTTGTTGTGATTAATGTTTTTTCCTGAGACTATCAAAAAAAAAAAAAAAAAAAAAAAAAAAAAATTACAATTCCTTGGATAAATAAATATTTTTCCTTAAAGCTTTAAATGATCATTTTTGATTTTGAAGCTTTTGGAAAAATCAGTCTTTGTAGTCTTTGCTTCGTAAACAGAATATAGATATATTGGAATTTCTAAAAGATACTATTTTCATTTGCATGGTTCCCATAACTTTTATTTTAGTCTTTCAGAACAATACAATATCCATTAATATTCAAAACTTTATTAATTAGCTGAAATTGAGTAATTTAGATGTAGTACTGAAAATTATTAATCTACTGGTTTAATTAACTATCGTTTTATAAACAAAACTAAAAACAATAGAGGCAATTGAGTTAAATCTTCTGATTAAAGTTATAATTAAAAGTAATCTTTATCGTTTCTTCACAGCATTTTTTTTTAGATCTATTCATTAGGTTATTCAGTTGACTAACATATATTTAGTTGACATCAGATTTCTTCTCACATCCGTTTGATTTAAAAGCTTCTTTATCCTAATATTCTTACAAACCACAAGTGAAAAAAACAAATTGAGCAGGAAGAAAAACTTTTTTTCCCAACCAAACTTTAGTTCTAGTCCATTACTAGGGTATGTCCAAAGCGTCCTTCACCCCCAGTTCTGTCCAGGTCTACTTTATCAAGAAAACAACTCCCGCTCCGTTTCGTCCATATCACACGCTACGGGAGCCACTGATAGAGGGCAGCCGTGCTTGCGAGAAGAAGTAGAAGTTGTCTCTCGCCCAAAAGATATTCAGTGGACGCGGTGGACGAGAATCGAAACAGGAAACGAGTTAATGACCTAGAAGCTCTCGAGTCGTTGCATGTTGGCGAACGCTTCCCCCAAGATAGAGGGTTACAACCTGTCAGTCAGCTCGTAATCGAACTAATTAAGTCGAACTTTCCTCGCCCATAAAGTGGGGTTGAGGATTGGGGGGAGTGATTCTCGTCACGAATATACCCTGCACCCCCTTGTAAAAAAGGTATCATTTCCCCCCCCTTTGAGTGAGTGCGGCAATTTCTGTCTTTCCGATGCTGATTTCAGCGTGTCACCTGGAAGAAGGCAGAGGTGTTTAAGAGAAGGAATCAGTTTCGATTTGATGGCGAGGATTAAGGAAATTGTCAAGCTTGATGGCGGATGGGGGTCGTGTCGGGCGAGAAGTGACAATTTTTAGAAGTTTCCCTGACAACTGGGAAAAGTTTAGTGAGGGTGGCTGTCTTTTATTGTTACGAGAGCGGGAATTGATTTAAACGGATTGGCGATAGATTAAGTCATGAGGTAAATGTCGTTATTTTATGGGATTGGATTTCAAGTGAAGCCCAAGAATTCATTGCTCCGAAAAAGAAAATGTGACCATGGCAATTATTTTGGATAATCCCTTTTAAATTAATAGATGGATCATAAAGATTATACTGGATTGTTTGATTTTAGCTTTTTCAAAAATATTTAATTAACCTTTGCCAGCAACATATACATTAATTACTTTTGTTACTAATATTAAATTTTTTTAATGTTTGAATATAATCTACTAGAAAATATGAATTTCTATTTTTGAACTCTCATTTTGCTGTACATAAAGGAGTTATATGTTTAAAAATATTCATTCCTGATAAAGAGAAAGTAAATTAGCATATGATACATTTGATCAAATTTTGTTGTTAAAAAAAATGCGTTGATCAATTCCTTAGATTAATAAATATTTTTTTTTTAAAGATACAAGTGATTAAATTTTATAATTTTTTTTAAAACTTTTTTTAGTATTCTTTGTTACGTAAACAAGAATTTAGATATATATGAATTTCTTAAAGATCATATTATTTTCATTTGTAAAGTTTCTTTAATTTGTTTTATTTTAGTCTTTCAGAATATTACAATCTCCATTAATTTTTAAAATATTACTGATAGCTTAAGTTGATTAAATTACTGAAAATGATTGAACTACTGCTTTAATTAACTATTAATTTATTAAAATGTAAAAACAAAATACAAAAATGGAAACTGAATTTAGTTTTCTGATTAAAGTTATAATTAAAAGTAAACTTATTCATTTCCCCAGAAAAAAAATTTCAGATCTGTGCATTGGGTTATTCACTCGACTAACCATTATTTAGTTGACATCAGATTTCTTCTCACGCCCGCTTGATTTAAAAGCTTCTTTATCCTATTCCTACAAACCACAAGTGAACAAAAAAATTGATCCGAAGAAAATTTTTTTTTTTACCCGAACCAAACTTTAGTTCTAGTCCATTACTGGGTTTGTCCTAAGACGACCCTCAGTTCTGTCCAGGTCTACTTTATCAAGAAAACAACTCCCGCTCCGTTTCGTCCACATCACACGCTCCGAGAGTCACTGATAGAGGGCAGCCGTGCTTGCGAGAAGAAGTAGAAGTTGTCTCTCGCCCAAAAGATGTATTCAATGGACGCGGTGGACGAGAATCGAAACAGGAAACGAGTTAATGACCTAGAAGTTCTTGAGTCGTTGCATGTCGGTGAACCCTTCCCCCCAAGATAGAGAGTTACTGCCTGTCAGTCAGCTCGTAATCGAACTAATTAAGTCGAACTTTTCCTCGCCCAAGAAGTGGTGTGGGGGAGGGGGGAGTGATTCTCGTCACGAATGTGCCCTGGACCCTCTTTTAAAAGAAGGAATCCGTTCCCCCAGCCTTTTGAGTGAGTGCGACAATTTCTGTCTTTCCGATGCTGATTTCAGCATGTCACTCAGAAGAAGGCAGAAGTGTTTAAAAGAAGGAATCGGTTTAGATTTAATGGCGAGGATTAAGGAAATTTTCACGCTTGGTGGAGGATGGGGGTCGTTTTGGGCGAGAAGTGACGATTTTTAAAAGTTTCCCTGTCAACTGTGAAAAGTTTAGTGAGGGGGCTGCCTTTTATTGTTGGAATTGATTTAATCGGATTGGCGATAGATTAAGTCGTGAGGTAAATGTCGTTATTTTATGTGAATGGATTTCCAGTGATGCCCAAGAATTCATTGTCCCGGAAAGAGAATATGTGGCCATGGCAATTATTGTGGGTAATACCTTTTAAATTAATAGATGGACTGTAAAAATTATACTGGATTACATATAAAAATTACTTACAGAAATTGCAACGTTGATATGACTTGATTAAATCACAAGAAATTAGAGTACTAAGTTATATGATGTGTGAACATGATATTGTTCTGATATGCGTTTTTCAAGTCTACAAAAAGAGAAAAATTTACGTTGAATTTCTCGACAGAAAAGGAAAATGACTAAAACATAATATATAAATTTATTATTTTTAAATACATCTTATGACTGCGAAATATATCAATGTATCTGGGGCGTGAATGGCCGAGTGTCTAGCGTTCTGACGCTCGGCGCCACATTGTTCAAGTCGTGGCGGTGCATGGATTCTTGTAGTGGTTCGGAATCTCCTTTAGTCTGTAGCTGATATGACTGTACATTTAGTCTGATATGACTGTAGAGCGTCAGGGAGCGGAGTTAGACTTCTACCTACTTGTGCTCCATCACAACAGAAGCTGAACCTTTTCCTTCAACCATGAGTCCATACGAGTTCATGGACTTGGTATAGATATCTACGAAGAGGGGATAAGAAACAACAACAAGAACACATATATAAATTTTACTTGTGTATAACAACCATTTGGTTTTCCTTTTTCAAAACCTCAAATATAAAATCCAACTCCGTATAGATACATTTTTAAATAAAAATGTACTGAGTGTGTAAAGGTAAACTTTCTGTATTATTATACTTTATATAAAAATTTTAACTTCAAATTAAACTGAATATTATGCTTATTATTAATTTTTTTAATGTTATTTGTTTATTTTTTACGTACTAATTTTTAATATACAGGATTTTTCCTACCCAAAATGTTTGAATTTATATATTTTTTTTTTTTAAATGTAGAAAAAATTGCGCCAAAAACATTAAGAAGCATATAAAATTTTATTTTTATTACATAAATATAATTTTAAAAAATCTTAAATATTTGAAATCTTAATTTTCTTTACAGAACATTTAATGTTGCATGTTAAAAATTTAATGAATATGAGGATGAATTATATATAAGATGAATTTATGTTCATATTAAGAGGAATTTAGGCATTCATTACGTGGACTTTTTTTGTTTCCTTAGAAGCTTGTTTCAAGGTCTAATTAACTTCCTACACTTTTTGTGTATTGTCATAAAAACCTTAATGTTTCCCACGTTTTAGAACTAGATTCAATAATGCCCTTTCTCTATGTATTATTATTTAGAAAATAATATTAGAATAATATAGAAATTGTTGGAATTCTAGTTTGCTATGAAGCTTGTTACTGTTTATTGAAATGAAACGGAAATAACAAGATTTTTTTAACTGTGATTTTTATTTAAACTTAGTTTCTTTTCCATAGTTTTTATTGTCTTGCAGAGTTTGTTTTTCGTTGTTTTATTGTTCTGTATTAAATCTCAACTGAAAATATATTTTTCCCTTTATTGTCTAAAGGCATCCAAATATCCCACACTAGGTTTATTCTCTATCACATATTCCAGATATGATCAAATTTCTATTATTAAAATTGATTACTTTTCAATTTATTGTAAAGGAATTTTCTATGGACCTTTTTTTAAAATAAAAGACTAATTCAAAAATTTTAAATTCACAAATCAAAATATATTAGAAATTTAAAACATTTGAAATGACAATGAAAAAATAAACAACGTATTATAAAGGATCACATTTTTTTTTTCATGAGCATAACTTTGAGATTCCCGTTTGTTTTTGGCTGCCTTTTCTACCTAGATATATTGGTTACAAATATTCAATGTTTATCAAACAATTCAAAATAAAATAAGAAATTTTGACAGCTAAAAACATTCACATATTACATTATAAATATGCATAGGTATTTTCTATGTATAAAATATTATTCAAGAAATTGATAAAAAATAACTGAAATAAAATGATAAGTATTTCTTTAAAATCAACATAATATTTTTATTTTCAATTTTAGACTTATAAACTACGAAAACTACAAAGCGTATGTAAATTTATAAACCAAAAAGGGTCTGCATAATAGAAAGCATAATAATAATAATAAAAATTTGTAAGTGTTTTTCTTCAATGTGTCGAAATATTTTCTCTCAATATTTTACCTCTGTAGAGTTGAAATGCTTTTTAAAATTCCTTTTTTATTTTAGGCAGGCATATTTTAGGGAAACAAATTAGTTGCTACAGAAAAAAAAAGTCATAACATTCTCTTTTGATTGAATATATCCAGAATTACATGTCAGATTATTAAAAAATAAGAATAAGTAATAAAATTATGTATGGATATAAGCACATGCATAATTGTGCATAAAACTTATTAGCGTTCTAAGGTTAAAAAACGAAGTTTAAAATATGTAACAAAAAATTAATTGATAGAGGTATAATCTCTTTTATAATTAACAGTATAGTTGTTTCTTGGTAAAGATACTCTATGAACAGACAGTAAAATGACTCAAGGTATGAAGGTAAAGTAAGTATAAGTAGTAACAGTATAAAGGTAGTAAAGATAAAGGTGCACTATGAACAGTAAAATGATTAAAATCTTACACTTTCTTGAATATGACTAGGATAATATTGTATTTATAATATCTGCCAGAGCAACAATATTTTTCAGTTACTTTGCAAAAAATTCTGGAGTCATCAAGAAATTGACAATTACACCGTGGCATGGTATACATGGTGTACATTTGATATGATTTTGGATAGCAAATTTTCAGTGGCTGATACAAGAGAAAATGTAAAGCATGTAGCTTTATAGGCACTGCGCTACTTTGAAACAACTTCAAACAACTGTCATCTGCAGCAATGCAGATCTAGGTCTTCCAGAGCTCTATGGTTTCTATAATTTTCACTGCTAGTATATCTTTTTGAACTTCAGTCTGTTTTTAGAAATACATTTTACAGCAAATATATTACAGAAAGGCTCACATTTAGCCCTCATACTACATAGAATTAACTCGCTAACTCACAGTCACCCAATGGATTGCTATCATTGATATTTTGATAACCATACATAATCATATCCAAACATGGCTATCTCGAAAAGTTACTGCACAGTTGCTGTTTTCAAAATCTGTAGACTTTTTAAGGCCGTTTTTTTTGTCCACATGTCCAATGTGGTTAAACAACAGTAATTCCTCTTTGCATATCTTTACATCATTTCTTCTTACTTATATCATGTAAATTTTATAAAAAAAGTATTTATTTTTGATTATGTGATCACCAATTTCTCATGTTTTTTCTTAACTTTATGGAAACTGTTGTAAATCAGTATAACATTGAAGTATTACAATAAGTATTTAGTAATGAAATATTTCGAAGTACTACTTTAAATGAGAAGTAATAAATTACTTCTTGCTTATATTGTGAAAATTTCATAAGAAAGGTATTTATTTTTGATTACGCCACAAATTCTTTTCTTTACTTTATGGAAACTGTTGTAAATTAGTATAACAATCAACTATAACAATAAGTATTAATATAACAATAAGCATTTAGTAATGGAGTTTTCGGAATACTACTTTGAATAAGATGCAATAAAACTTCTGCTAAAAAACATTTTCAGACTCTAGTAAAATATCCATGGCAGTAATAAAATGATAGGTCCCAATGAAATAAAAATACTTATTCATCCTACTTTGATATTAGTAACGAGCAAAAATTTAATATTACATCGAGGAAATTAAAATGATGGAGCTCCAATTAGCTACTTGAGGGAAAATGCGTCACTCGGAGTCATTCAATAGTTCTTCCAGCAGTCTGCTAATCGAGATACGAGATGTGTCAATCTTCCACGCTTCAGGTAGCGTCTTCGTATTGCATTGTTACTGATGATGGTGGTTTCATGAAGTTTTAATGGCTGCAATTCCGAATAAATGCAGCAATGGTAGAAAGATACGTTTGGAAGTAAAGTGTCGTTTTTGATCGTTGATATTTATATTCGATTGTAAGGGAAGTGAGTGTGGTGATAATTGCAGCAATTATTTTCTGATTTGAAATTGGTCGGAGTAATTTGTTACTATTTCGAAGAAAATTGTCTCTTCGAATATGATGGAGAATTTCAATGAAGAGCACTTAGAGTGTTCGAAGATTATTAACATTCTTTTTTAGCTTCAAGTACTCTAATTTTGGAAATATGTCAATTTTACTAGAAAGTAGTAGCAATAAAAAAATATGATCTCATTAAATCTTTTTATGCATTGTTGAAATTATAGTATAAGCGTTTACTAAATAATTGATAAGCTAGTGATTTGAGCTACATTTTTACATGTATGGAAAACTACATTTTGATTGTTAAAAAAAATACAAAGTTTTATTTTTCCATTACTAGATATGGAATGTCAATTGTAATTCTTCTAAATATGTTTAAAATAGTTTTTTTTTTTTTTATTTCATTTAGAAAATATTATATAAGTAAATTTAAAATAAAGAAATTTTCTTGTTTAAAAAACAACAATAATGGTACAAAATATATGTAAAGTGTAAAATGTAGGTTACATGCAGGATTATTATTTGAATATTTTAATTTAAATTTATGTAAAAGGAATAAACATATAGTAAAATAAAAGATTTTTATTTTATGAATGCAAATAACATCTCAAAAACATTTCTATCATTCAAAAATTAATTTTTTTTTATTAAAATGCATTATCTCTCCTTCGATTTATGTCTTGGAGAAATTCAAACAAATATGAAAATCCATTTTGTTGCCAAACTACAAACTACATAATGTTACTATAGTAGTTCAGAAATGTTGTTGTAGCTATCTTTTTAAATCAGAAAAAAAAGGTTAATGTATTGCATAATTTATGCTTTTTTCTTCGTTTGCTCGTATCTTTTGAATCAATTTTACTTTGTGTATATGCAACATATAGGCATGGATTTTATTTCTCAACTAAATATAGTGTCAACGATAAATGAATAAAGTAGATTTTACCCTAACGCTAACGTCAGAACTGATTTTGAATTTTTTTTAAAAATTCGATGTAACAGAAATGTACTAATTTAAATTAATATTAAGATGGGAAAACATGTTCCATGATATAATTTGGTATTACTTATAATATTCCAAGTTTAAATTAAAGTTTCTGAAATTTTAATTAACAATTATTAATAAAATATTAATATTTAGCTTTCTTCAGTATAAATTGCCCTTATTTGCCGTAAACTGGTTTCCAAAAATTAAATAAAAATCATAAAAATTTCTATAATACAGCCAAAACTATCTAATTTATTACATATGAAAAAATAATACTTAAACATTTCAAAACTCACAGAGGTTTTTTTTTTCTTTGCCAAAAAGAAATGTAAACAAATTTTATCTAGAGGTTTGTAATTAACAAAGTAGGAACAAATAAAAGCTTTACAATAAATCTTTAGTAAAAGCGAAAAAATAATATTGAGAGGAAGGCTTAATCATTTGTTTTTGAAAGAACGAGTCCTTTTTTTCAATAGGAATAAAAATTAAAACCAGTATTGATGAAGTAAAAAACTCCTTTAGGGAAAGAAACAAAAAAAAAAAAAAACATACAAACAAACCTCAAGCGAAGCAAAAGTTTTGTGTTCAACAGCCAAAGAACAATACTTCATGATAATTAAGCATCTTTTCTCCATTTTCTCTTTTTTTTTACAATGAATTAATTGGAATATTTTATTAAGAGCAATTAAAGCAAGAAACTGATATGTATTGTGTAGGCATGTAAAAAATCAGAGAAACCTAAAAGAAGTAGAATGTTTAATTGGTAAAGAAATGTTCATGGTATAAAGTTCTTTGTTCATTTTATTATCTTTTAATTTTCTTTCCACAAAAGCAGAAGTTTAGCAAGAAATTAAGTTATAAATTGCATATTTTTTTGTTGCTGAATTTTACTTTTTATTGCAAAACTCTTAATTTAAGGAAAAATACAATGACTATTTTAATTAAGATAGGTTTTAAACAGTTATAAATAGTTAATATAACATGTAATTATGTGTTCTAAAAGAAATTTTTTCATAAAACTATTCCTTATTTAGGTATACAAAGCTTTTGGTTTATAATTAATTTTCTCAGCACGTAAGTGGGATATAACTCAATTTTAAAACTAGAAACTTCTCCTTTTTTTTTAAAAAAAAAAAAACATTAATTGAAATTGAGTTAATTATTTTTTACCGAGAAAATTATATTTTATAAAAAATTACTCTTAATATATGTACACCATAGGATTTGTATATCTAGCGCGCATGCTCATAGGAAATTATGTTTCCTATGAGCATGCGCGCTAGGGAGAAAAAGCTAACGGACGTCCTACGGTAACTAACGTACGGTATGCAAAAACTCTCTAATATCCCCGGAAGGGTAATGGGGCAATCAAGAAAATAACATTGTGTGCATTTGGGAAGCTTCTGTTTAAAAAAGAGAATAGTGAAAGCATAAGAGAGATAAAATAGAGAGAAAATATAAAAAAATTTAGAAAAAATATTCGTAGATGCTCTCCCTGCTGTGCAACACTATTTTTCATTTAAACACACAAAATGCAAGTTATAACCTATGGGCAACCATGCCCGCCGACAGATTACTTCAAATATTGGCAGGCGAGTATGTCGTGAATTGTTGATGAGTCCAGATTGCATCAGGTAGAATATCTGCAAGTAATGAATTGCGTAGAAATTGATGTTATAAATGCCAGCAACGTCCGAAAGGATAATATCCAGAATATATAAAGCACAGCCTTTCATTGAATAGATTATTGTCAAACAGTTGACTTCAGTACCAATCGTAATTAATCTTAGTTATTAAAAACGACAACCTACACTCTGATTGCAATTATACTCTTAACAAATTATTATTATTTTTTTCTTCTCAGTGTAATGCTTAGCGGTCTTATGGCAAATTGTCTAGCTATAGTATCTGGCCTCTGTTACCCAGGCTTCAGGATAATGGTGGCATCAATGCTTGTTAAAGATTCGAAATCCACATTGAACTGTAGGTCCCTGTCTAATTAGCCCAAAGTGTGCCAAAAAGACCATAGAGAAACAAACCAAACCGACTAATACTTTCTATTAAGTGCTATATTCCTTTTACCGGTGATGCGATTTATATAGTTCTGTAAGTTCGTTTAAAGATAGTAGACTTTCAGGGGAACACTGAGTAATTTCTAATTCAGTAGTTTGTTATCAGAAGAATAAGAGAAAGTATAGTATAAGAGAAGAGTATAAGAAAAAAGTTTAGAAACCACTTTCAAGGAGTTTAATTATATAAATATTGGAAATGAACTCTTGACCACTTTTTTTCCAAATACTAATAGTCTCATAAATTATATCATTGAAAGTAAGTTATCTAATGTTTATAAAGAAATATTGGAAAATCAATTATTTTTTATTTTACTGTTTACTTGAATGAGAAAACAAGCCATAAATAATAACCTTGGACTTTCAAATAATTTAAAACACATTACTAAACTTAATGTGAAAAGAAACGTATCTTGAAGTAAATCATAAAACTTTCAAACACAATTCTTCATTTTTTCTTCGATTCCATTTAATGCGCAGTAATAACAAAGACAAAAAGCCTTTAATTCAACAAAACTCGTTGTTGATTTTTTTTTTATTTTTCAAAGGGGTTTGCTTTTAGGTTGATAGATAAGAACACATTTTAACGGTAAGGTGAATTTAATCTTTTCTGCTATCCGAGCGCAACTTTTAAATGACCAATAATAAACCTGGGGGTTGAAATGGGATATGGCGAAAGAAAAAAATAACGTTACGGTATTTCACTAGCATGCCCAAAGAATTACTAGAGAAGTTAATTTCTTTTTTTCAGTCGTTAAGTTTTTACATCCCATTCTGAGAAATTCCAGTAAAAAAAAATTTAACTTAATTTAAATTATTAATTCAATGACTTAATTAAGTTTGGCAGAGTAAAAGGTTTTTAGATACTGTAGTAACTCATATTATTTCAGTAATTACTTTTTTTAGGAGCTATTATTTTTTTAGAGAAATATTATTTTAACACCTATCCTTGTACTTAATAAAACTGTATACGTTTAAATTCTTATTTTGTTGGAATTGTACAAACGGGTTTTATATAATAATTATTAAAAATGAGAAATACAATAGCTTAATTTAATGTGGCAAAATTAATTTAATTTTTTAAACTTAATTCAGAATATATTTTTATTTTTTATATTAATTGGAAGTGTCTTGCGTATTCACATTTATGTACTATATTGTTAGATGGGCTTATAACACATAGCTATTGGAAATTTTAATTTTAAATACCTGTAAAAAATAAAATTAATGCAAATCGTAAAAACATTAAAATTTAGAAGTATATTAGAATTATTAGAAAAAGAATTAGAAGTTTACTGGTATAGAAGAATTAGAAGTATACTAATAGAAGAATACCAGTATGCATATGGAAGTATACCAGTATTTAGAAGTATAGATAGATATATACTGGTATAGAAGAATTTGAAATAAACTAATAGAAAAATACCAGTATATATATAGATGTATACCACTATACATATAGAAGTATATCATACATATATTTCCTGTATAAGAAGTATACCAGTATATATATATTTCCAGTATTAGAAGTAAACCAGTATACATACATGTACTGATAAAAATTTGTCCACTATTTACATCAAAAAAGGCTTAGTGCATTATACACACAGATAACTTAAGAATTTAATACACATCATAACTTTTTATAAGCTCCTTTTATAAACTCATGTTTCTGAAAATTGCAAAACTATGAAGGACTTACGCGAGTGAGCTGAAATCTTCAGGAAATGCAAATTAGCTCATGATATGCAAATGATTAGAATTTCAAATCCGTAGTGCATGCGTATGCTGAGCAGCGCCCTCTGAACGGCGGATGGATCAGAATAAATAGACGGCTGTAGCGAGGCGTTTATGGTTATCGGTGATTATCTACTAGTGGCAAACGTTAGCTCAATCCTTACTTATGCCTCTACGACAAAAGAGAGCGAGATTTGAACAACTTACAGAGTTTGAACGGGGGAGAATCATCGGCATTCGAGAAGCTGGATTGTCTTATCGTGCAGTAGCCGCTCGTGTGCAGCGTAACAGCAGCACAGTGATGCGTCTTTGGAAGCAGTGGATGGACGAGTGTCGGACAACTCGGAAATCCGGGAGTGGACCCCGAAATGTGACGGCAGCTTGCGATGATAGACACCTGGTCCGCAGGGCTCTGACGGACCGTACAGCTTCCTCTAGACAATTGGCAGCACAGTGGTCAATAGCTACAGGTGTTTCATTGTGTGCTTCATCAATTCGTAGGCGTCTGCTGCAGCGTGGACAGCGCGCAAGGACTCCTTTATTCCGGATCCCTCTCACGCTAAACCATCCCCGCCTGCGGCTACAATAGGCAGCTCAGCATAGAGACTGGCGTGCTGATTGGCAGCATGTCGTGTTTTCTGACGAATCCCGCTTTAATTTGTGGTACCATGATGGCCGCATTCGTGTCAGACGCTATGGCGGTGAACGCCACCTTCCAGAGTGCATTATCGAACACCACAGTGGACGAACACCCGGAGTTTTGATCTGGGGTGCCATAGCATATCATGAACGATCTCAATTGCTAAGAATTGTGGGCAATCTGAACAGCAACCGGTACATCAGTGAAGTTCTACAGCCCCAAGCTGTTCCCTTCCTTCAAAGCTTGCCAGACGCTGTATTTCAACAGGACAATGCCCGCCCTCATATCGCTAGGACTGTTCAATCCTTTTTGCAACGGCGGCAGGTACAGCTTCTTCCTTGGCCTGTGTATTCCCCGGATATGTCGCCAATTGAACATGTGTGGGATTTCGTTGGTCGACGTCTCGCTCGTGATCCTCGTCCTGTTGCTTCTGCAGACGAACTTTGGGTGCGCATACAAACAATATGGAATGCTCTTTCTCAGGCAGACATTCAAAATTTGTTTGACTCCATGCCACGTCATGTAGCAGCACTTAATGCGGCGCGTGGTGGCTACGCAAAATACTGATTCCGATCTCTTGTTATTGTTTGTTTGCTTTGAATATTTAATCATTTATTTGTGCCACTACCACTCAACTGTGTATTAAATTTCATTCAATTATGACGATTCCTTCATGGTGTTGCAATTTTCACAAACATGAGTTTATTTTATGAGGTTATTTAAAAAAATGTTTCTTGAATCACATTTTAAAAAAAGTCTTTACACGTATAAAATAAAAGGAGATAAAAAAAAAGGGGTATGTTTTTTTAATATCTGCAAACTTTAAAGATGTGTAAGATAGAAATGGAATTCCTTTACCGAATTACCTGTTTATACTTTATTTAGCATTTAATGTATACAGTAACTATTTTCTAACTACATTTCGAAAATGTGTAGATCTGATTAGATACCAGATCAGACTATTAATTTAACTAACAGATTAATTTAACTATCTATTACTTTATAAGACTCTTAATTTAATAAAAACAAAAATTTACTTCGACATTCGAACTAATGATCATGGCAATTAAAAAAAAAAACAATAGTATTTAAATTTTACGAGTTACTAATTTACTTTTTACTTTACACAGCTTTAAAGGATAATGGGATTAGTTATTTAAAGTATCTGATAAATTTTGTAACAACATGTAGTTTAAAATCTATTCCTTTTTGTACTTTTTATTGCTAACTTAATGTATTACATGACCCAGGAATTTATGTATATCTGAACTAATTCAATAAATTTTTAATACAGCTATTCTTATAACTGTACTTTTAAAGTAATTTTTCACAATGTTATTTCATATTTGCACATACTTTTTTATTAATTTCAGTTTTATAATAATAATTAAAAATAAATCTGTTCAATAAAGTTTCTTTTCACTGGTAAAATATTAATCAGCATCTAAAAAGTCACACGAAACCAAATCTTTGACAGTACAAATTTTTCAACCTGAAACATCATTAAAAAATGGAAAACTTAAAATATTCTGAAACCCAATGATCATACATAAATGAAATATATAAATGAAGATTATTTACTATATTTACACGCTAACTATTAATTCCACACACCTAGTACACTGTAACTATTTCCAAACTACATTTTGAAATTATTTATTGTTTTCAGACTATTAATTTAATGAAAACAAAAATTTAATTTCGAAATTTGATCATGGCAATTAAAAAAAACAATAGTATTTGAATTTTACAAAAGTTAATAATTTACTCTGTACTTTATGTAGCTTAATAAAAACCAAACATTTATTTCGAAATTTGAACTATTTAACATGGCAATTTAAAAAACAAACAGTGTTTGAATTATACAAGCTATTCTGAACTTTAGAGGAACTATAGAATTAGTTATTTAAAGTAACCGATAAATTTTTTGTAAATTAAAATAACTTCTTTTATATATTTTTTATCGCTACCTTAATATATTGCATGACCCAGAAAATTATATATATATGTATATACTAATTCAAATATTTTTAGATAATCTATTCTTATAATCATACTTTTAAACTAATTTTACAAAATTTTGTTTCTTATTAACACTTCCTTTTTTATTAATTTCAGTTTTATATTAATAATTAAAAATAAATCTATTCAATAAATTTTCTTTTAGCTGCTAAAATATTAATGTGCATCTAAAAATCATATCTTTGATATTATAAATTTTCCCCCTGACATATCATTGATAATTTAAAAAAAAATGGAAAATTTTAAAATATTCAGAAACCCAATGTCATACATAAATGAATAATGCTACTTACTATATTTGCACGCTAACAATTAAGTCCATGCAGTGAAATACAAAGTAACTATTTCAAAACTACATTTTGAGAATGTTTAGTGTTATCAAACTATTAATTTAATAAAAACAAAACTTTTATTTCGAAAATTAAACTAATGATTACGGCAATTAAGAAAAACCAATTGTATTTGAATTCTACATGTTATTATTTTACTTTGTACTTTACACAGCTTCAAAATATATTGGAATTAGTTATTTAAAGTAACCGATAAATGTTGTAACAATGTAAATTAAAATATCTTCCTTTCTGTATTTTTTATTGCTACTTTAATGAATTACATGATACAGCAATTTATGCATATCTGAATTAATTAAAATGTTTTTAATTTAGTTATTCTTATAACCGTATTTTTAAATTTCATTTGTTTTGTTTTTTGTTTCTTATTTCCATTTCTTTTTTTATTAATTTCAGTTTCAAATTAATAATTAAAAATATATCTGTTCAATAAATTGTCTTTTTCTTACTAAAATATTAATCTGCACCTAAAAATCATACAAAACCAAATCTATGAAATTACAATTTTTTTTATAAATTCTACATGTTATTAATTTATTCTGTACTTTATGTAGTTTTAAAAGATAATGGAGTTAGTTATTTAAAGTAACCGATAAATATTGTAATAATATAAAATAAAACATCGTCCTTTATGTATTTTTTATCGCTATCTTAATGTACTGAATTATCTAGAAATTTATATATATCCGAACTAATTCAAATATATTTAACTTAGCTATTCTTATAACCATACTTTTAAACTTTTTTTTTTATTATCAATTTCAGTTTCATATTAATAATTAAAATAAATCTGTTCCATAAATTTCCTTTTAGCTGCTAAAATATTAATCTGCATCTAAAAATCATATCATTGATATTACAAATTTTCCCCCTGAAACACCATTGATAATTTAAAAAAAAATGGGAAATTTTAAAATATTCAGTAACCCAAGGATCATACATTAATGAATAAGGTAACTTTCCACATTTGCCACGCTAACTATTAACTGCATGCAGTAAATGGGTAATTAACTGGAAAGAAATTAATAATTACCACTCGTCGTCATAGTTGACTGTTGGAAAAAGTTTAATTTCGTACTTGGTGTCTCTTCGGAGTCATTTCGGTGGAGATATCTTCAAGACTGAAGGGGGTATAAATGAGATCAATTAAGATCCACTAAGATTGCCAGGTTTTTTTTTCCCCTTACCCCATTGCTATGTAAACTAAAGTTTAAAAAAGCAAATTTTAATAGCAATTTGTGGAGTTTTCTACTTAATTTGGTATAATGCAAGAAGCGGAGCTAGTGTTAATGACAGAAAATTATTTCCTTGAGCGATTCCCCAAATTCCGTTTCTTTTGTTGGTGCTCCCATTGTTTTTCAGACCGAGTTCAATTTGTTTGCTTTATTTGGGGATTAAATTAAGTGTATTTAGTCATTATCTTTCAGGTGAGCGATTAAATAGTGCGGTTCATTAATGAAATCCGCATAAATGTTTGATTGCGACTGCTTAAGGTGCTCTTCAGTGCTTGTTCATCCGGATTGTTTCCATCAAATGCCTTGATGAACGTTTTGTGAGCGTAAGTGGTTTCACGTTATCAATCATTTTATTTATTTGAACGAAAAAAAGCATAGTGTATAGAAAAAACTTTTAGGTCAAAAAGATTTTTTGTGTGTATTGAATAATTTATAAGATCAACGCAAGAAAAGTGTCATGACTCAAAAGTATTTAATTTATATTTTTTTGTATATAAAACTGAAATTCTGTTTGTTTGTTCGTTATACATATTCCCAACTTGAAGGATTTAATATATAAATTTAACTTATGGTTATTATTAAGGATTTAACGTATAAACTTAACAACGAAAGGATATTCAACTTGAAGGATTTAAATGTTTTTTTTTCCTTAATGCAGCTGGCAAATACTTAGTTATCTTTATGCCATAGGCAAAGACTGCACTGACGTTACTCTCTTAGCACTACACAAGGGGGCGTGTACCTTGAACATAAGGACTGACGCGGAGTAACAAACCCCCCACAAAGCTGTAATATCATGTTAGACCGGGACTACAGTTTAATGTGGATGTCGAACCACTGCAAACATTCATGGCACCGCTGAAACTCGAATCCGAAACCTGTGGTACCAAGCCCTAGAGCGCTTGCCATTCGGCCATCAGGCCCTCGATTTAATGGTGGCACGTACTCATTTGAGACTTTAGAATGCATGTTCAAGGCTACGACTACGTAGGCTATGACCTTCATAAAACTTAGACTACTTAAGTTTTAAAGTCTTCCCCACTTTCCCTGATTTACTCCCTTTAATTCTTCTCTCATTAATTGAGAGTTTGGATTGGTTTGGTTTGTCACTCAACGCTCACTTTGTGCACACTTTAGGCTAATTATATTAATAATTAAAAATAAATCTGCCCAAAAACATTTTCTTTTCACTGGTAAAATATTAATCTGCATCTAAAAATCATATCTTTGATATTTCAAATTTTCCCCCTGAAACACCATTGATAATTAAAAAAAAAAATGGGAAATTTTAAAATGTTCAGTAACCCAAGGATCATACATAAATGAATAAGGTTACTTATTACATTCGCCAAGCAAACTACTGACTGCATGCAGTAAAGGATAATTGACTGGAATGAAATTAATAATTACCACTCGTCATCATAGTTGACTGTTGGAAAAACTTTACTCTGGGCCCCTTCGGAGTCAATTCGGTGGAGATGTCTTCAGGCCTGAAGGGGGTATAAATGAGATCAATTAAGATCCACTAAGATTGCGAGCGTTTTTTTTCCCTTACCCCATTGCTATGTAAACAAAGGTTTAAAAAAGGCAAATTTTAATAGCAATTTGTGGAGTTGTTTCTGCTTAATTTGGTATAATGCAAGAAGCGGAGCTAGTGTTAATTACAGAAAATTATTTCCTTGAGCGATTCCCCGAATTCCGTTTCTTTTGTTGGTGCTCCCGTTGTTTTTCAGACTGAGTTGAATTTGTTTGCTTTATTTGGGGATTAAATTAAGTGTATTTAGTCATTATCTTTCAGGTGACCGACTAAATGGCACTGTTCATTAATGAAATCCGCATAAATGTTTGATTGCGACTGCTCAAGGTGCTCTTTAGTGCTTGTTCATCCGGATTGTTTCCAGCAAAAGCCTTGATGAACGTTTTGTGAGCGTAAGTGCTTTCATGTAATCAATCGTTTTATTTATTTGAAGGAAAAAAAGCATAGCGTACAGAAAAAACCTTTAGGTAAAAAAATTCTCTTGTATGTATTGAATAATTTATAATTCGCTGTTCAATTATATCGGTCGCTATTCGCTAATATAATTGATATTACATTTGAATTCTACATGTTAATAATTCACTCTGTACTTTATACAGCGTAATAAAAACAAATATTTTATTTCGAAATTGCAACTCATGATCATGGCAATTAAAAAAATAAAAATAATATTTGAATTCTACATACTACTCTGTATTTTATGTAGCTTTAAAAGATTATAGAATTTCATTTAAATTAACCGATAAATGTAACAATGTAAATTAAAATATCTCCCTTTATCTATTTTTAATCGCTACCTTAATGTGTTGCATTATCCACAAATTTAAGTCTATCTGAACTAACTCAAATAATTTTAATTTAGCTATTCTTATAACCATATTTAAACTAATTTTGCTTTTTTATTATTTTCATTTTAATAATTAAAAATAAATCTGGTCATCAAATTTTCTTTTAGCTGCTAAATCTGCATCTAAAAATCATATCGTTGATATTACAAATTTTCACCTGAAACACCATTGATAATTTAAAAAAAAAATGGGATAATTTTAAAATATTCAGTAACCCAAGGATCATACATTAATGAATAAGGTAACTTACTACATTTGCCACGCTAACTATTAACTGCATGCAGTAAATGGGTAATTAACTGGAAAGAAATTAATAATTACCACTCGTCGTCATAGTTGACTGTTGGAAAAAGTTTAATTTCGTACTCTGTGTCCCTTCGGAGTCATTTCGGTGGAGATATCTTCAAGCCTGAAGGGGGTATAAATGAGATCAATTAAGATCCACTAAGATTGCGAGGTTTTTTTTTCCTTACCCCATTGCTATGTAAACGAAGCAATGTTTAAAAAAAAGGCAAATTTTAATACGAATTTGCGGAGTTGTTTCTAGTTAATTTGGTATAATGCAAGAAGAAGCGGAGCTAGTGTTAATGACAGAAAATTATTTCCTTGAGCAATTCCCCAAATTCCATTTTTTTTGTTGGTGCTACCGTATATTTTCAGACCGAGTTGAATTTGTTTGCTTTATTTGGGGATTAAATTAAGTGTATTTAGTCATTATCTTTCAGGTGAGCGATTAAATAGCACGGTTCATTAATGAAATCCGCATAAATGTTTGATTGCGACAGCTTAAGGTGTTCTTCAGTGCTTGTTCATCCGGATTATTTCCATCGAATGCCTTGATGAATGTTTTGTGCGCGTAAGTGGTTCATGTAATCAATCGTTTTATTTGTTTTAAAAAAAAAGGCAAACCGTATAGAAACAGTTTTATGTGAAAAAAATTTCTGGTATGTATTGAATAATTTATAATTCGCTATTCAATTATATTGACTGCTATTCGCTAATATAATTGATATTCCGTTTGAATTTTACATGTTAATATTTCCCTATGTACCTTATGTAGATTAATAAAAAGAAAACTTTTATTTAGAAATATGAACTAATGATCATGGCAATTAAAAAAATAAAAAGAATATTTGAATTCTACATACTACTCTGTATTTTATGTAGCTTTAAAAGACTATAGAATTAGTTATTTGAAGTAACCGATAAATGTAACAATGCAAATTAAAATATCTCCCTTTATGTATTTTTTATCGCTACATTAATGTATTGCATGATCCAGAAATGTATGTATATGTGTACTAATTCAAATATTTTTAATTTAGTTATTCATATAACCATACTTTTAAATTTTTTTCGTTTTGTTTTTCGTTTCTTATTTCAATTTCTGTTTTTAATACTTTCCGTTTCATATTAATAATTAAAAATAAATCTGTTCAATAAATATTCTTTTCACTACTGAAATATTAATCTGCATCTAAAAATCATATCTTTGAAATTACAAATTTTTCCCCTGGAACATCATAAAAAAAAGGGAAATTTTAAAATATTCAGGGATCCAACGATCATACATAATCAAATAGGGTTACTTCCAATATTTGCTACGCTAACTATAAACTGCATGCAGTAAAGGGTAATTAACTGGAAAGAAATTAATAATTACCACTCGTCGTCATAGTTGACCGTTGGAAAAAGTTTAATTTCGTACTTGGTGTCCCTTCGGAGTCATTTTGGCGGAGATGTCTTCAAGCCTGAAGGGGGTATAAATGAGATCAATTAAGATCCACTAAGATTGCGAGGGTTTTTTTTTTTTCCCTTATCCCATTGCTATGTAAACGAATGTTTAAAAAAGGCAAATTTTAATAGCAATTTGCGGAGTTGTTTCTGCTTAATTTGGTATAATGCAAGAAGCGGAGCTAGTGTTAATGACAGAAAATTATTTCCTTCAGCGATTCCCCAAATTCCGTTTCTTTTGTTGGTGCTCCCGTTGTTTTTCAGACCGAGTTGAATTTGTTTGCTTTATTTGGGGATTAAATTAAGTGTATTTAGTCATTATCTTTCAGGTGAGCGATTAAATAGCGCGGTTCATTAATGAAATCCGTATAAATGTTTGATTGCGACTGATGAAGTTGCTCTTTAGTGCTTGTTCATCCGGATTGTTTCCATCAAATACCTTAATGAACGTTTTGTGCGCGTAAGTGGTTCATGTAATCAATCGTTTTATTTGTTTGAAGGAAAACGACATAGTGTATAGGAAAAACCTTTAGGTGAAAAAATTATCTTGTATGTATTGAATAATTTATAATTCGCTATTCAATTATATTAGCTGCTATTCGCTAATTTAATTGATATTGCATTTGATTTTTACATGTTAATCATTCATTCTGTACTTTATATAACTTAATAAAAACAAATCCTTTTATTTCGAAATTGCAACTCATGATCATGGCAATTAAAAAAAAACAGTATTTGAATTCTACATACCACTCTGCATTTTATGTAGCTTTAAAAGACTATAGTATTTGTTATTTAAAGTAACCGATAATTGTAACAATGTAAATTAAAATATCTCCCTTTATGAATTTTTAATCGCTGCCTTAATGTATTGCATGATCCACAAATTTAAGTCTATCTGAACTAATTCAAATATTTTTAATTTAGCTATTCTTATAACCATACTTTTAAACTAATTTTCCTTTTTTATTAATTTCAGTTTTATTTTAATAATTAAAAATGAATCTGTTCAATAAATTATCTTTTTGCTGCTAAAATATTAATCTGCATCTAAAAATCGTACGGAACCAAATCTTAGAAATTACAAATTTTTTAACACTTGATTGATTGATTATAATATTATATAAAATTTAACAATTGATTGGTTATATTAAAATTTTACAATTGATTGACTGGAGTAATGAACCTCCAGCGAAAATCTTTAATATTGTTTCTTGTTTAATTTATTCATTTTTTTTTGTTTACAGTTCTAAGGATCTTATTTATTTGTCTGTTAAAAAGGGCTGTAACATGTTAATGAATCTCGCAAATTTTATAGAAAAGATTATAAAACTCTAAATGTTTAAATTCTATTAACAGAAGAAAAATACGTAGAATTTTTTTTAGAAGATTATAAAACTCTAAATGTTTAAATTCTATTAACAGAAGAAAAATATGTAGAATTTTTTTTGTTTAAAAATTCACACTCATATATTTTTTTTTTTAAAAATCAATGATTAAAAATAACCCAAGCATTTATAAAAGTCAACAATCAATAATATAATAATAATTTAAAATAATAATAGTATAAAAATCAATTTACAGTAACCGACTGATAAATGACCAATTCACTAGCTTTCTGGCCTTTGGTATCACAGGCTTCAGGTTCGAATCCTGGTGGAAGCATAGATGTTTGTTAGTGGTTTGGAATCCACGTTAAACTGTAGGTCCGCGTCTAATTAGCCCAAAGTGTGCAAAAAATTGTATAGAGACAAACTAAACAGCACTATAAATGTAATAATATTTTTATATTTCAGTTTATTTAATTTTTTATTGCTAGTGGTTGTTTAACTAAGAGATGTACAATATAATTTCCCACTATTGAAATAAAAAATGAATACTATACTATACTTCCTGGCAGTACAGCCCATGGTAGGTCCAAGCCGTCTTACAACTGGCGGATTTCAAGACAGAAGATGATTGCTTTTAACAGGGTAAGGTAGTCACCCCTTCGATTTATAGTCTTTAAACGGAAATCTACAGTTTAAAGTGGATTCCTAATCATGGAAAACATCCATGGCACCGCCGGGGCTCGAACCAGGAGGCTGTTGCAACAAGCGCCAAAGCGCTGGTCACTTCAATCAGCCCCAAAAAATGAATAATTGTCTACATTTTTATTAATGAATTTACTTCGAAAAATCTTGATTTTCATTGTGCTTTGTTAAATTATTTTACCTACTTCGTTATATTTTAATTTTTCAAAAAAAAAGGAATAATATTCAAAAAGAAGTTTCAATCAAAATAAAATAATAAAAAAAATCTATTTTTAAAAATGTAAACATCTTCAAACACTTTTTAAAAAAATTTTTTGAGTGTTTATTCATTTATAGGAGCCACTTTTGTACTTCAACTACTATCAACATAAATATCTTCAAGCCATATTTGATAAACCTCATATGCAAAATTTTTTATATATAAAATTAACGAGGATAAAGAATCTTTCTTTATTAATTGAATATTTAATTATTTTATTCATGTCCATAAATGTTATAACAACAACTCTTAGTTTCAGTTATGGAAACGTTAATAGCTAAATGATACACATTATTTTGCTTGTGATATTTTTAAACTAAACATTGATGTTGTACTAATTTTTTTATTTTCATGCATTGAATAACAGAATAAAAATTTGTAAAATAAACAAAATCTAATTGATTTATAGCAAATAAATTTTGAGTTTGAGTTTGATTGCAAAAACAAAATGTTGGGTACTTCTAGTCTACCTGATCTATCATACTTTGGAGGAGTGCCCCAGGCTCAGTGTTAACGTGGGCCGCTGATGAACATGAGGACTAAGATTCAATCCGTTGGCTCCATGATTGTAGACACTTTTAAAAACGAGGCTAGTCGATGATGTTCAGCATCTTACCTCGTTAGTCAGATAACCGGGTGGGTGTTTTCAGGGTTTTCTCCCATACGATATGTAAATTCCTCTTAAAAGTCCTCCCGGAAGGCTCTGTCCTTCTTCTTCAGCGACTCGGAGTCAAGTCAGACTTCTATTTACGGGTGTTCCATCACAACAGAAGCTGCCCCCCTCTTGCCTCCATCTATGAGTAGACTATTCATGGGATGTCCGGGACCAGTATACTAGTATACATCTATATGTATACCGGTATACTTCTAATACTAGAAATATATGTAAACTGAAATACTTCTATCTAAATACTGGTATGCATCTATATGTATACTGGTATACTTCTATCTAAATACTGGTATACATCTATATGTATACTGGTATTTTTCTATACTAGTATACTTCTATCTATACTTCTAAATACGAGTATACTGCTATATGCATACTGGTATACTTCTAATTCTTTTATACCAGTAAACTTCTAATTCTTTTTCTAATTATTGTAATATACTTCTGAATTTTAGTGTTTTTACGTTTTGCATTCATTTTATTTTTTACAAGAATTTTAATTTAAAATTTCCAATTAGCTATGTGCTATAAGATCATATAACAATGTAGTACATAAAAGTGAATATGCATGACACTTCCAATTAATATAAAATATATTCTGAATTAAGTTTAAAAAAAAGTAAATTCAGTTTTCCATATTAAATTAAGCAATTGTATTTCTCATTTTTTTATAATTATGATACAAAACTCGTTTGTACAATTCCAACAAAATAAGAATTTAAACATATACAGTTTTATTAAGTACAAGGATAAGTGTTAAAATAATATTTTTCTAAAAAAAATAAAAGCTTCTAAAAAAAGTAATTACTGAAATAAGCCGAGTTATTGCAGTATCTTAAAAACCTTTTACTCTGCCAAACTTAATTAAGTCATTGAATTAATAATTTAAATCAAGTTAAATTTTTTTCCTGAATTTCTCGAATGGGATGTAAAAACTTAACGACTGAAAAAAAAGAGAATTAACTTCTCTAGTCAATTCTTTGGGCATGCTAGTGAAATACCGTAACGTTATTTTTTTTCTTTCGCCATATCCCATTTCAACCCCCAGGTTTATTATTGGTCATTTAAAAGTTGCGCTCGGATAGCAGAAAAGATTAAATTCACCTTACCGTTAAAATGTGTTCTTATCTATCAAACTAAAAGTAAACCCTTTTGAAAAATAAAAAAAAAATCAACAATGAGTTTTGTTGAATTGAAGGCTTTTTTCTTTGTTATTACTGCGCATTAAATGGAATCGAAGAAAAATGAAGAATTGTGTTCGAAAGTTTTATGATTTACTTCAAGATACTTTTATTTTCACATTAAGTTTAGTAATATGTTTTATATTACTTAAAAGTCCAAAGTTATTATTTATAGCTTGTTTTCTTAAACATTTCCCCCCAAAAAAAAAAAATTATTTTTCACTATTTTCTTATAAATATTCAATACATTATTTTGAAGGATTTATTTTATGAGACATCCGTTTAGAATTTAAAAAATATAGTCATGATTTATTTTCTAATCTTTATACAACTAGCCCCTTTAACAGTTTTTTCTAAATTTATTTCTTCTACTCCTATTTTCTTATACCCCCCCCAATTTATTTGTTTCACCCGCTTCCAGATGGCCAATTTGCTTGCGCTCTGGCCTTTTGTACCACAAGCTTCAGGTTCGATCCTGGTGGTGGCATGGATGTTTGTTAGTGGTTCAGAATCCACGTTAAACTGTAGGTCCTAAAATGTGTAACTGTATACTAAAATGTGAAAAAAACATTGACCGTACACGACAAACCATACCCTCTTTTTTGAAAACAGATTAATTGAGTAAATAAATAAACTGTATTCATCTGAAAATTTACCATCTTTAAACGAACATATTGAAATATATAAATCACTTCACCGATAGAAGGTAGGAGTATAGCACTTAGTATAGAGTATTATTTGGTTTGGTTTGCCGCTCTACGGACATTGTATGTACACTTGGGACCTATTAGACCGGTACCTACAGTTTAGCGTGGATTCCGAAGTACTAACAAACATCCATGCCACCTCCAGCTTGAAGTCTGTGGTAACAAAGGCCAGATATGTAGACAATTTGCCATAAGACCGCTAAGCATTACACTGAGAAGAAAAAAATAATAATAATTTGTTGAGAGGATAATTGTAATCAGAATGAAGGTTGTCGTTTTTAATAACTAAGATGAATTACTATTGGTGCTGAAGTCAACTGTTTGACAATAATCTATTCAATGAAAGGCTGTGCTTTATATATTCTGGATATTATCCTCTTGGACGTTGCTGGCATTTATAGCATCCTTTTCTACACAATTCATTACGTGCAGATATTCTACCTGATAGTTCTCAACATACTCGCCTGCCAATATTTGCAATAATCTGTCCACGGGCATGGTTGCCCATAGGTTATAATTTGCATTTTGTGTGTTTAAATGAAAAATAGTGTTGCACAGCAGTGGGAGTATATGTGAACAATTTTTCTAAATTTTTTTTATATTTTCTCCCTTCCTTATGCTTCCACTATCCTCTTATGTATTTTAAATAAACGCTTCCCAAATGAACATAGCTTACTTTGAGAACCACTGGTATTTAATTTGATAAACTATTTATTATTCATCAGTATGATGTGCTAGAGGAGTGTCTTAATTTCTTCATTTGCACATCAATGTGGGGCCTGATGGCTGAGTGATTAGCACTCGATTCCACTGGTTTCGAATTCCAGACCTGGCCGGGGCCAAAGGTGTTTGTAGGGGTTGGGAATCCACCTTAAACCGTAGGTTCTGATCTAATATGACTGTACATCCTTGAGCATACAGCTGGCGACCTTACACCAAGAAAATAAGTCATCTCCTGTTTTGGAATCTGCCAATAGGAAGACGGCCATTGTTTAACTTGGACTGTAGTGTCCCGGAGTTAGTTAATATTATATTTAAAAAGACAAATTTATGGGATTTATTATCTCATTAATATAGTTCATAACATCTGAATAATGTGAACAAAAAATCTTCTACATAAAAGCTTTTTTCTCTTAATGGAGATAATTTTGACACCCTTAAATGTTGTAAAGTTGTTCATTCTTTTTATTTGTAATAAATATATATTTATATATGCAATACAACAACAATACAATTACATTAATTATATATATATATATATACATATATATAAGCATACAATGTTAGAGAAAACTTTAGCAATTTATATATAAATTTTAATTATTTTAACATTATAACAAGACTAAGTCTTTAGATGTGAATAACCTAAATATAATACACTTTTTTGTGTCTTCGGATTACTTGAAGTTATGCAAATCCTATGGTGTATATATATTAAGAGTAATTTTTTTATAAAATATAATTTTCTCGGTAAAAAATAATTAGCTCAATTTCAATTACAATTTTATTCTTTCTTAGAAAACAAAAAAGGAGAGGTTTCTAGTTTTAAAATTGAGTTATATTCCATTTACGTGCTGAGAAGATTAATTATGAATCAAAAGATTTGTATACCTTAATAAGAAATAGTTTTCATAAAAAATTTCTTTTAAAACGCATAATTAGATGTTATATTAACTATTTATAACTGTCTAAAACACATCTTAATTAAAATAGTCATTGTATTCTTCCTTAAATAAAGAATTTTGTAATAAAAATTAAAATACAACATCAAAAAAAAAAAAAAAAAAAAAAAAACTATGCAATTTATATCTTAATTTCTTGTTAAAACTCTGCTTTTGTGGAAAGAAAATTAAAAGATAATAAAATGAACAATGAACTTTATACCATTTATACCATGAATTAAACATTCTACTTCTTTTGATTGCTCTGATTTTTTACATGCCTACACAATACATATCAGTTTCTTGCTTTAATTGCTCTTAATAAAATATTCCAATTAATTCATTGTAAAAAAAAAGAGAAAATGGAGAAAAGATGCTTAATTATCATGAAGTATTGTTCTTTGGCTGTTGAACACAAAACTTTTGCTTTGTTTGAGGCTGGTTTGTTTGTTTGTTTTTTCTGTTTCTTTGCCTAAAGGAGTTTTTACTTCATCAATACTGGTTTTAATTTTTATTCCTATTGGAAAAAAAAACTCGTTCTTTCAAAAACAAATGATTAAGCCTTCCTCTTAATATTTTTTTTTTCCTTTTTACTAAAGATTTATTGTAAAACTTTTATTTGTTACTACTTTGTTAATTACAAACCTCTAGATAAGATTTGTTTACATTTCTTTTTGGCACAGAAAAAAAAAAACTCTGTGAGTTTTGAAATGTTTAAGTCTTATTTTTTCATGTGTAATAAATTAGATAGCTTTAGCTGTATTATAGAAATTTTTATGATTTTTCCTTAATTTTTGGAAACCAGTTTACGGCAAATAATGCCAATTTACACTGAAGAAAGCTAAATATTATTAGTTTATTAATAATTGTTAATTACAATTACAGAACTTTAATATAAACTTGGAATATTATAAGTAATACCAAATTACATCATAGAGCATATTTGCGCATCTTAATATTAATTTAAATTAGTACATTTCTGTTACATCGAATGTTAAAAAAAATTCAAAATCAGCACTGACGTTAGCGTTAGGGTAAAATCTAGTTTATTCATTTGTCGGTGACATTATATTTAGTTGCGAAATAAAATCCATTTCTATCTGTTGCATATTCATAAAGCAAAATTGAATCAAAAAATACGAGCAAACAAAGAAAAAAACATAAATTATGTAACACATTAACTATTTCTTCTGATTTAAAAAGATAGCTACAACAACATTTCTGAACTACTATAGTAACATTATGTAGTTTGTAGTTTGGCAACAAAATGGATTTTTATATTTGATTGAAATTCTCCAAGCCATAAATCGAATAAGAGATAATACATTTTCATAAAAAAAACCCCTTCAATTTTCGAATATTAGAAATGTTTTGGAGATGTTATTTACATTCATAAAATAAAAAACATTTATTTTACAATATGTTTATTCCTTTTACATAACTTTAAATAAAAATATTCAAATAATAATCCTGCAAATAATCTACATTTTACAATTTACATGCATCTTGTACCAATCAAATATAAGATTTATTAAACAAGAAAATTTCATTATTTTAAATTTATTTATATAATATTTTCTAAATGAAATGAAAAAAAAAAACTATTTTAAACATCTTTAGAAGAATAACAGTTGACATTCCATATCTAGTAAAAGAAAAATAAAACTTTGTATTTTATTTTAACAATCAAAATGTAGTTTTCCATGCATGTAAAAATGTAACTCAAATCACTAGCTTATCAATAATTTAGCAAACGCTTATACTATAATTTCAACAATGCATAAAAGTTATAATGAGATCATATTTTTTATTGCTACTACTTTCTAGTAAAATTGACATAATTTCCAAAATTAGAGTGCATGAAGCTAAAAAAGAATGTTAATAATCTTCGAACACTCTAAGTGCTCTTCATTGAAATTCTCCGTCATATTCGAAGAGACAATTTTCTTCGAAATAGTAACAAATTACTCCAACCAATTTCAAATCAGAAAATAATTGCTGCAATTATCACCACACTCGCTTCCCTTACAATCGAATATAAATATCAACGATCAAAAACGACGCTTTACTTCCAAACGTATCTCTCTACCATTGCTGCATTTATTCGGAATTGCAGCCATTAAAACTTCATGAAACCACCATCATCAGTAACAATGCAATACGAAGACGCTACCTGAAGCGTGGAAGATTGACACATCTCGTATCTCGATTAACAGATTGCAGGAGAACTATTGAATGACTCCGAGTGACGTATTTCCCCTTTAAGTAGCTAATTGGAGCACCATCATTTTAATTCCCTCGCTGTAATATTAAATTTTTGTTTGTCACTAATATCAAAGTAGAATGAATAAGTATTTTTATTTCATCGGGACCTACCATTTTATTACTGCCATGGATATTTTACTAAAATATGAAAATATTTTGAAATAGAAATTTTATTGCATCTCATTTAAAGCAGTACTTCGAAATACTTCTTTAACTAAAT
Organism: Caerostris darwini; assembly: GCA_021605075.1. Taxonomy (NCBI): domain Eukaryota; kingdom Metazoa; phylum Arthropoda; class Arachnida; order Araneae; family Araneidae; genus Caerostris; species Caerostris darwini. The sequence goes on from BPLQ01015705.1 coordinate 65,515, forward strand.
ACTTATTGTTATACTAATTTACAACAATTTCCATAAAGCAAAGAAAAAAATGACAAAATTTGTGATCACATAATCAAAAATAAATACCTTCTTATGAAATTTTCACAATATAACTAAGAAGTAATTTTTTACGTCTCATTTAAAGTAGTACTTCAAAATATTTCATTACTAAATACTTATTGTTGTATTTGAGTGTTATATTAATTTACAGCAGTTTCCATCAAAGAAAAAATTAGAAAAATTAAGATTACATAATCAAAAATAAATACCTTTTTCTGAAATTTACACGATATAAGTAAGAAGTAATGATGTAATATGCAAAGCGAAACAGCTGTTGTTTAACCTCATTATCCACATGGACAAAAAATGACTTTGAAAACGTCAGCAGATTTTGAAAATAGCTATTGTACATTAACAATTCGGGATAACCATGTTTGGATATGATTATATTTTGTCATCAAAAGATTAAGGACAGCGTGCCATTGGAGGAATATGAATTTGCGATGAATATTAAATTTTTGCTCGTTACTAATATCAAAGTAGAATAAGTATTTTTATGTCATTGGGACCTATCGTTTTATTACTTCAACGGATATTTTACTAGAGTCTGAAAATGTTTTGAAGTAGAAATTATCTATTATTTATAACATATCATTTAAAGTAGTATTTTGAAATATTTCATTACTAAATACTTTAGTAATTTACACCAGTTTCCATGAATTAAAGAAAAAAAATGAGAAAATGTGATTGTGATAACATAAGCAAAAATAAATAACTTCTTATGAAAATTACTCAATATAAGTATGCGGTAATGAAGTCCTAGTAAAATATATGCAACTTAAACTAACAGTTGTTGCTTAACCTCATTGGACATTGGACTCATTGACTTTAAAAATTTGAAAAATTTGAGAGGATTTTGAAAATTGTAACTACACAGTAACATTTCTAGATAGCCATGTTTGGATATAATTATGTTTGAATATCAAAAGATTAAAGATAGCTAACTATTGGGGGAATATAAGTTTGCGAGTTAATCCCATGTAGCATGAGGTTTGAATGAGAACCATTCTGTAATTTATTTACTGTGAAATATATTTCTGAGTAAATTAATTTCTGGTGTCAAAAAGATTCGACCTTGAAAATTATAGAACTATATAAATGGAAGACCTAGATTTACATTGCCACAGATGGCCGATATTTGAAGCTGTTTGCAAAGTGGCACAGTGGCTATACAGCTCCCTGCCGTGTATTTTCTCTTGTAGCAGCTATTGAAAAGTTGCTATCCAAAATCAATTCAAATGTACGCACAAGGCTTCAATGCCACACCGTAATCATCCCTTTGTTGATAATTCTAGTTTTTATTGGAAAGTAACTAAAAAATATTGTGGATTGGCGGAAGCTGAAAATTCGATATTATTTCAGGCATATTCCTGGAAGTGCCAGATTTGAGTAAATTTACTGTTGATAATGTATCTTTACCTTTAGTGCTTACAAAAAAACAACTTTACCTTCATTTATGTAGAAACCATCTTATTTATCCTATTGTTCCCTCTTATACAGATACAGTAGGTGATTTTTTCATTCTACAAAATGATAACGTTAGACAATGCAGAACACTGTTGGTGGGAAATTATATTTCTGCATGTGGATTATCCAATCCGTTTTCTAGATTTATACTCGATTGAGCATGTTTGATCGCTCTAAAGAGGATTATTGTTATATGTAATAAGCCTTCTGTAATCTACAAGATCATTGAAAAACCTTGACTAGTTTGATAATAAAACATTTTTGATGTGAAGGTATAGCTTTTAGAGGTGATCACATACCATATTGGAGCTAATCAAGCATCAAATTTCTATTTATGTTTTAACTCTGTTCATTTTCAAACAGAAAATTTACCTGTAGTTTTCTTATGTGCTTAATTTGTTATGCATTATTGGATTAATGTGTCTGCCAAATTTATCAAATATTTTTGCCTATTTGCCAAATATTTGTCCGTTACAGTGAAGCGTAACATGAGTGCATCAGTTGCTCATCTCCTTATCGCTAGGAGTAAACGAGTTTCAAGGCTACATGAGTGAGATCTTGACAGAAAATGTAATGTTTCAGTTCCTCTCATTCTGAATAGTGAAAAGCCCATTTAACAACGCTCACAGAAAGTCGACTCTGGACAAGAAATCGTTGGTAGCTCTTTATACTCATTGATTAATCCCTGTTCAGCATATCCAAATACGATCATCTGGAGGGAAACAAGGAGCTGCAGTTTGTTCTCTAACATCTGAGATAAAGACGATTATAATAGTAAAGGTTTGATGGTCTGGATAGGTATCAACGACAACAGTGTCTGCCAAAGAAACACAAAGTGTCTTTAAAAGACATTGTTACCAAATAGTATAAAAAAGCTAATGTGAGAGCCTAAATCCATCTTAATATGGTACTGAAGATTTTTTTAAAATTCTATCTATGTAAAAAAAATTAAAATGTATATGTTTTTTAATGCATATGTTGTTGCCACAGTTTTATTTTTTATTTTATTTATTTACTTTTTTTTTTTGGAAAACCCTAAAATCAAACTTTTTATATATAAAAAATTCTGTATATTGAGAATTAGCATAAATAAACAAACAAGCATAACATTAATAAAATTTAAATTTAATCTGAAGTTAACATTTTTTTATATAAAGTATAAAGGTGTAGAAAGTTTTTTATTATTATAAAAGTATTTCTATGAGGAGTTTAATTTTATATTTGACATCTTAAAATGCAAAATCAAACCATATGTTATACACAAATAATATTTATATAAATTTAATATATCTCAAAATCATAAGGAAAAAAAAGATTTATTAAAAAAATAATCAATTCATATATTATGTTTTAGTCATTTTCTTTTTTTCTGTCTAGAAGTTCAATGCATGTTTACCCCTTTTTGCAGCCTTGAAAAAACGCATATCATAACAATATCATGTTCACGTATAATTTAACTTAGAATCTTTCTTTACGTAATTTTTATTTATATTTCTGATATAATTTTTACAATCCATCTATTAATTTAAAAGGCATTATCCAGATTATTGCCATGGTCACATTTTCTTTTTCCGGAGCAATGAATTCCTGGTTTGAAATCCACTCACATAAAATACCGACATTTACCTCACGACTTAATCTATTGCCAATCCGGTTAAATCAATTCCAACAATAAAAGACAGCCACCCTCACTAAACTTTTCACAGTTGCCAGGGAAACTTTTAAAAATCGTCACTTCTCGCCCGAAACGACCCCCATCCGCCACCAAGCGTGACAATTTCCTTAATCTCGCCATCAAATCGAAACTGATTTCTTCTCTTAAACACTTCTGCCTTCTTCCGAGTGACACGCTGAAATCAGCATTGGAAAGACAGAAATTGCCGCACTCACTCAAAGGGGTGGGGGAAAGGATTCCTTCTTTTAAAAGGGGTGCAGGGCACATTCGTTACTCCCCCCCTACCACTTTATGGGAGAGGAAAGTTCGACTTAATTAGTTCGATTACGAGCTGACTGACCGGTAGTAACCCTCTATCTTAGGGGAAAGCGTTCACCAACATGCAACGACTCGAGAACTTCTAGGTCATTAACTCGTTTCCTGTTTCGATTCTCGTCCACCGCTTCCATTGAATATCTTTTGAGCGAGAGACAACTTCTACTTCTTCTCGCAAGCACGGCTGCTCTCTATCTGACTCTCGCAGCGTGTGATGTGGACGAAACGGAGCGGCAGTTGTTTTCTTGATAAAGTAGACCTGGACAGAACTTGGCGGGTCCTCTTTGGACAAACCCTAGTAATGGACTAGAACTAAAGTTTGGTTGGGAAAAAGAAAAGTTTTTCTTCCTGCTCAATTTTTTTTTGTTCACTTGTGGTTTGTAGGAATATTAGGATAAAGAAGCTTTTAAATCAAACGGACGTAAGAAGAAATATGATGCCAACTAAACAAATGTTAGTCGAGTGAATAATCTAATGAACAGATCTAAAAAATGTTGTGGGGAAAGGAATACGTTTAATTTAATTAGAACTTTAATCAGAAAATTAAATTCAGTTGCCAGTATTGTATTTAGTTTTTACATGTTAATAAATCAATAGTGAATTAAATGAGTAGCTTAATCGTCTTCAGTATTGCATCTAATTTAATCAATTTTAGTTAATCAATACCATTTTAAAGATTAATGGATATGGTAATATTCTGGAATACTAAATTAAAATAAGTAATGGAATCTATACAAATGGAAATATTATAATCTTGAAGAAATCCCAATGTATCTAAATTCTGGTTTACGTAAGAAGGAATACAAAAGCAATTTTGCCCCAAAATTATAAAATCAGAAATGAAATATCAATAAATTTAAGGAAAAGTATTTATTAATCTAAGTAATTGTAATCAATATTTTTTTAATCTCAGGAATAACATTAATCACGACAAAAATTGAGCAAACGTACATATGCTAATTTACTTTCTCTTTATCATGAATAAACATTTTAAAACGTATAATATTCTTTATGTTCTATAAAATCCATGTCAAAAAAGAGAAATTCGTATTTTTTATTAGATTTTATTCAAACATTTTAAAAAAATTAGCCAATTTAAATATTAAGTTTCAATTATTTTCTTTTTCTATCGAGAAGTTCAATTTCAATTTACTCTCTTCTGCAACCTTGAAAAAAAGCATATAACAACAATATCATGTTAACACATAATATAACTTAGAACTCTAATTTCTTGTGATTTAATACATTTTCAAATCATATGAACATTTTCCTTTCTTTACGTAATTATTATTTGTAATTCAGTAAAATTTTTACAGTCCATCTATTAATTTAAAAGGTATTATCCAGATTATTGCCATGGTCACATTTTCTTTTTCCGGAGCAATGAATTCCTGGTTTGAAATCGATTCACATAAAATAACGACATTTACCTCACGGATTAATCTATCGCCAATCCGGTTAAATCAATTCCAACAATAAAATACAGCCACCCTCACTAAACTTTTCACAGTTGCCAGGGAAACTTTTAAAAATCGTCATTTCTCGCCCGAAACGACCCTCATCCGCCACCATGCGTGACAATTTCCTTAATCCTCGCCATCAAATCGAAACCGATTCCTTCTCTCAAACACTTCTGCCTTCTTCCGAGTGACATGCTGAAATCAGCATCGGAAAGACAGAAATTGCCGCACTCACTCAAAGGTGGTGGGAAAGGATTCCTTCTTTTAAATGGGGTCAGGGCACATTCGTGACGAGAATCACTCCCCATCCCCAACCACCACTTTATGGGCGATTAAAGTTCGACTTAATTAGTTCGATTACGAGCTGACTGACAGGTAGTAACCCTCTATCTTGGGGGAAGCGTTCACTAACATGCAACCACTCGAAAACTTCTAGGTCATTAAATCGTTTCCTGTTTCGATTCTCGTCCACCGCGTCCATTGAATATCTTTTGGGTGAGAGACAACTTCTACTTCTTCTCGCAAGCACGGCTGCCCTCTATCAGTGACTCTTGGAGCGTGTGATGTGGACGAAACGGAGCGGCAGTTGTTTTCTTGATAAAGTAGACCTGGACAGAACTGGGGGTGAAGGACGCTTTGGAAAAACCCCAGTAATGGACAAGAACTAAAGTTTGGTTGGGAAAAAAGTTTTTCTTCCTGCTCAATTTTTTTGTTCACTTGTGGTTTGTAGGAATATTAGGATAAAGAAGCTTTTAAATCAAACGGACGTGAGAAGAAATCTGATGCCAACTATATAAATGTTTGTCGACTGAATAATCTAATGAACAGATCTAAAAATGTTGTGAGGAAACGAATAAGTTTAATTTAATTAGAACTTTAATCAGAAAATTAAATTCAGTTGCCAGTATTGTATTTAGTTTTTACATGTTAATGAGTCAATAGTGAATTAAATAAGTAGTTTAATCATATTCAGTATTGCATCTAATGTAATCAATTTTAGTTAATCAATAACATTTTAAAAATTAATGGATATGGTAGTATTCTGAAAGACTAAATTAAAATAAGTAATGGAAACCATACAAGTGGAAATATTATAATCTTGAAGAAATCCCAATATATCTAAATTCTTGTTCACGTAAGTAATAATACAAAAACAATTTTTTCCAAAAATTAAAAAATCAGAAATGAAACATTAATAAATTTAAGGAAAATCACTTATTAATCTAAGTAATTGTAATCTATATTTTTTTAATCTCAGGTATAACATTAATCATGACAAAAATTGAGCAAATGTACATATGCTAATTTACTTTCTCTTTATCCTAAATAAACATTTTAAAACGTATAATTTTCTTTATGTTCTACAAAATTCGTGTCAAAAAAGAGAAATTCGTATTTTTTATTAGATTTTATTCAAACATTTAAAAAAAATTCACCAATTTAAATATTAAATTTCAATTATTTTCTTTTTCTATCGAGAAGTTGAATTTAAATTTTCTCTCTTTTGCAACCTCGAAAAAACGCATATCACAACAATATCATGCTCCCACGTCATATAATTTAGAACTCGAATTTCTACTGATTTATTAAACTTTCAACTCATATTAACGCTACTCTTTCTATAAATAGTTTTAATTTGTAATCCAGTATAATTTTTACTGTCCATCTATTAACTTAAACGATATTATCCAGATTATTGCCATGGTCACATTTTCTTTTTCAGGGGCAATAAATACCTGGCTAGAAATCAATAACGACCTTTACCTCAGAGACTAATCTATCTCCAATCCGGTTAAATTAATTCCAACAATAAAAGACAGCCACCCTCACTAAACTTTTCACAGTTGCCAGGGAAACTTTTAAAAATCGTCACTTCTCGCCCGAAACGACCCCCATCCGCCACCAAGCGTGACAATTTCCTTAATCCTCGCCATCAAATCGAAACGGATTCCTTCTCTTAAACACTTCTGCCTTCTTCCAAGTGACACGCTGAAATCAGCATCGGAAAGACAGAAATTGCCGCACTCACTCAAAGGGGTGGGGGAAAGGATTCCTTCTTTTAAAAGGGGGTCCAGGGACATTGGTGACGAGAATCACCACCCCACCCCACCCACCACTTTATGGGCGAGGAAAGTTCGACTTAATTAGTTCGATTACGAGCTGACTGACAGGTAGTAACCCTCTATCTTTGGTGAAGCGTTCACCAACATGCAACGACTCGAGAACTTCTAGGTCATTAACTCGTTTCCTGTTTCGATTCTCGTCCACCGCGTCCATTGAATATCTTTTGGGCGAGAGACAACTTCTACTTCTTCTCGCAAGCACGGCTGCCCTCTATCAGTGACTCTCGGAGCGTGTGATGCGGACGAAACGGAGCGGGAGTTGTTTTCTTGATAAAGTAGACCTGGACAGAACAGAAGGACGCTTTGGAAAAACCCCAGTAATGGACTAGAACTAAAGTTTTGTTGGGAAAAAAAGTTTTTCTTCCTGCTCATTTTTTTTTGTTCACTTGTGGTTTGTAGGAATATTAGGATAAAAGAAACTTTTAAATCAAACGGACGTGAGAAGAAATCTGATGTCTTTGAATACCCAATGAACAGATCTAAAAAACGCAGTGAGGAAACGTTAGTTTACTTTTAATTATAACTTGGCTTTTAATTGTAAGCAGAAAATTAAATTTACTTGGCATTATTGTAAATAGTTTTTACTTGTTAGTAAATCAAACGTTAATTAAATCAATAGCTTAATCATTTTCAGTAGTACATCTAATTTACTCAATTTCAGCTAATCAAGAAATGTTAAAAAAATAATTTATATGATAATATTCTGAAAGACTAAAATAAAACAAGTTAAAGAAACTATACGAATGAAAATATTACAATCTGTAAGAAATTCCTATATATCTAAATACTTTTTGAAAAGTACAATTCTTTTTGCAAATACAATACATTCTTGTACAATTCAACATATAAGAGAAGACTTGTACATTCTTGTACAATTCAACATATAAGAGAAGACTTGTACATTCTTGTACAATTCGAGTTACAATTCTTGTAACAAAGAATACAAAAACATTTTTTTCCAAAATTCATGAAATCAGAATGGAATAATTTATAACTTCAAGGAAAAATATTTATTAATCTAAGAAATTGTAATTAATAGTAATTGATTTTATTGTAATTGTATTGTAATTGTAATTAATTTTATCACAGAAGCATTAATCTGGAAAAACATTAATCACAACAAAAATTTATCAATGGTTATTTATGGTTAATGGCTATGATCAATAACTATAATTATCTAAAAATTTCAAAACAATCTGCGAACAAAATATATACAAGTATAGAGAGCACAAAATAAGCAATAAAAGGATATGAAAGACTTTTATTTGACTACATTTACATACATAATTTATAAAATATCAGCCAATAGTGGAACATCCAAATAACTCAGTCAGTAGATTGAATATTATTGAAAATGTAAATTGCAGAAATTTGATTTTAATGCTAAATTTAACTTTGTGATTTCTGTATTAATTAGCTAAAATACTAGATATATCGTTCGCTTTAAAATATGAGAAAACACAGAAATAAGTAATTAAATTCTTAAAACGCTGTCCAGTGATGTTTATCAAAGTTAATTTAGGATTATAAATTATTATAGGGTTATATATCAAAGTTAATTTAGGGTTATATATCAAAGTTAATTTAGGATTATATATTTAATTTCCGTAGGAGATGTAAATGATAAAATTTTTAATTACAAATTAAAATTCATAAATGGATTTCAGTTTCTATCAATATGTTACTTAAAATATAAAAAAAAATATAAATTAAAAAAGTTACAATAAATTGAAAAGTAAAAGTTTTAAAAGATAATTCTTTCACTAGATTAAATTTAATAAACAAATAAATTTCATTTTATTTCCCAAGTAGAAATATTTGACTATTTACTGCATTAAAATATTAAAATTTTAAAAGAACGACATTCCTCCACCCTTATTCTCACATATTAAATAATTTACATCTAAGACTACATGCATGAATTATTTCACATGTATGCTTAGTTTATTCATCTTTAACTGCCCGTTTGGCAAAGGATCAAAGTAATGTAAACGATTCATGATGTTTCTTTTATGCTATCTATTTACTTAATTAAGTAAACTTTAGGGTGTGTTTTGTTCAGATAATTTTTACAGCAATCTTACTGATATAAATGCTTAATACGCTTCAAAGATAGTACAGTAGGTTAGATAAAATGACAATTAATATCTTAAAAAATGCTAATTACTCAACGATAATTAGCAAACCAAAATTTATTTAACTTTGTATAGCTCAATATTTTTGGCTGCGCAATTATTAAAATAGTTATCATCTGATCACAAATAGTATAAACCCAATTATTCCGAGAAATATATATAGATCAGATTACTGCATAAAATTACTACATCAACAGTTCTCTCTTAAAAACATATAGTTTTACCTAAATACCAATTCACCATCTTATAAAAAAATGTTCATTGAATTTTTTAAATAAAATAGTCTTTTTAATGTAATTAAAAAATAAACATAAAATATTACCATTATTTAAAAATGTTAATACCATATTTTCCTTGCTATAAGTTTTACATTATACATACAAAAACCTTAGAATTTTGTGATGGACATCGTTTTCAGAAATCATTTAAATAAACTCATCATCTAAAAACACTTTTTGAGAAAACATTTTATTGAAAAATTTAATAGAACGTTAGCATTTTTTTTAATAAAACACATAAAAGGAAGAGAAAATTAAACATACGGAAAGAAAAATGAAAATTGTGTAGGAGGAAAAGCAGTCTGACTTTCAAAAATGTTGACAAATTTACTCATTCTCTATCGAGACGTGATAGATTTGATTTGAAAAGTAGTTATAAAAAAGAATTTAAAACGCTTTATAGAAGACCAAATTGCTAACTAAAATACAGATCCAGATTTTCATCTCTATCTAGCAATTAGGTAGAGTATAAATCGTAGAAAAAATACCGTTTCTTTTGTTTTCACCACAATTACACCACTAATTTACGATTCCAATTAACTTCAATTTATTACGTTTTTATGCATTATTACATTTTATACATTATTACATTTTTACACATTATTACATTTTTATACATTTTACATTTTTATGCATTATTACATTTTTATACATTTATTACATTTTTATTGTGGCAACAGAAACACTTTTTAAGATTAACATTTTTATCAGTCTTATGAATTGGTTAAATAAAGGATAAATATGATTAAGGATAAATAAGGATTCAAACAAAAAATATGAGATATGCTATCCGAGATAAAGCTTTTTTTTGGAAGAAAATTACGCTTGCATGTTTAATGGCACTGCGAATTACAGACAGGAAATTATTTTATTATTAATACATATTTTATAAAAAAAAAACTCCTGTCTGGCCTTTTGTATATAACAATTGTGATTATCTATCATGAAATGAGTAATATTGTAATTAGGAAAATGTCTGAGGAATATAGAGATTACAGCAGTTCCAATGCAGTAATTACATTGTTACATATACGATACGTACTCTTGGATTGTCCAGACAAATTTCTCATTCACCACAACTGACTTGTGTGATTATAAGGATTCTACCAACGTTTCAGTTGATATGTCTAAACAAAAGATTAGTAGTTTACTTATATGGAAAGAATTTAGAGTGGTCCACCAGTCAATGTCTATCATACATATAGCATCGATTTTTTCTAATGGTTGTTTCAGCAATCAAATATCGATGGCTTTTGTAAAGGATACATTTTTCTTTACATGGCAGCAGTTAATACAGAAAGAGGTTTTTTTCTGAATGGAAAAAAAGTAATATCAGATGAATATTTTTGAAGTTTATTGCATTCTATACTACACTTCATAGCAGGGAATTGTGTAATAAGTTTTTGTTTTTTTCACAGGGGACCCATATGTTTAACTTCAATACCTTTATCAGTTTGTACACGGGATTATGAATGATGATAGAAAGAAAACTTTACTAACATACTTAAGAATTTTAATCGATAGTATTTTTAAAATCATTGTTATTCTAGTCTTTTTGTGCTATTAGTCATGTTACATTTAGCAAAGTTTTATTTTTGAACAGAATTTGTTGTACTACCTGTATAATGGGGAACACTAAATAAAAGTAAAGAGAATTAACAAACATACTTTAGATTTTAAAATTTTTATTTACTTCTATCTCACCTCCTATACTTACACTCAATTCTTTGATATCAACTTCAACATTTTCTCACTCACAAATATATATGTTTTAACAGAGGGTAACCATGGTCTACCAGGATCACCAAGCTTTAAAAAGTTTCTACACTATCTTTATTCTCAACATTTAATTTCCTGCAGCATCAATATATCATCTCCAAATGGTATGCTTCAGTTAACTACTCGTATATTACACACTTCTTTAACACTTAATCTCTATTACAAAAATTCTAATATAAATCTTAATGAAAAGTAACAAATTGTTTACAATTACTCAAAATCTAGAAGCAAATTGCTCAAAGTTTTTAATTTTTGGCATTGAAGTTTAAATTTCCTAATGGTTTAAACCAGTTAATATCTCTTAAAACTATCATAAACTTAAGAATCAACGTGACAATTGACATTGTAATAATACTTGAATCAATTGTAAATTATTCAGTTTTTACGTATTTAACCTTAATTACAAATTTTAATTGTTTATGAAAAAATATTTTGTTTTGTATCTCATAACTAATTTTTTCAATTTGTTGTATTTATTTATTTGTCATTCAAGAAATATGCAGCAGTAGTTTTTCAATGGAATTTTTATTTATATTTATCTTAAAAGAATCTTTCAGCTCTAACAACCAAAATTGCGTATACTTAAACGTAGAAATAAAAACAGTCAGCATTAAATTCATAATTAAAAAAAAATTTGCTGACATAGTACATTCATTGCAATAGAAAAAGTTATATAAATAAAGCATAAAAATGCAAATGTTTTTAATTTGATTGTAGTAAAATTAATGTTGGAAGAAATTATTTAATATCCTAGGAATGTGGGTGAAAAAAGAATATTTTGCTACAGTCGAATATTTTTTCTTCACAAAATAAGAATGGTAGAGGGTTCAAAATTATTTTATGAAGAGTTTGAAGGAGACAATTTATTTAATATCGCTTAAAAAACATGCTTCTTTTAATCATTAAATATTTAAAAATGATTATTAAAAGTCATGTGGTACTTTTCAGCTTGCCCACTGGAATCTATTCCCCGTGGCAAGCCAGGCACGCTGCGAATTTTCACGCTGATTGTTCACTCCCGCGCCAGAGACGAACTCAACAAAAGAATGCTGCTGCCATCCGAGCCAAGAATTCGCTTAATTGGGATTTTCTAATTCGTTTTCAATTCCGAGTTTACTCTGTCGAACAAAACTCGGCGATTATTTTGACCTTAATTCAAACCTTCCCTAATCGCCGAAGAACCCTCAATGAAGCGAAAGGAAACCGTTGGTCCGTGCCATCATCGGGTTAATCACACACTGAGGCATGGTCTCACGTGGTACGGTTCCCGCTTGGTGCGTGCTTTGACTGTGTTGGCCGGGAATAATTTTTTCACTTTATTTCTTGCAGGGTTTTTGGGATGCTGCGCTGTTTTCTCAGTCCCGGTTTGTTTCGATAAGAACAAAAGGAATCGGCATGCTTCATTTGATGATGGAATACGACACCAGAATGTTGCGAGTAATAGAATTTGTCATCTATTACCAGAATTGTTTTGGAATAAAAGCTACTTCGATTCCTCCAGAAGTGGCACGTTGTTTCCGTAATTAGTTGCAGTAAATCCTTTTTCTTTCTTAATTTCTTTTCTTTTTTTTGCGTATGTTAGAAAGAATATTTTTTGCGTTTGTTAGAAAGAATACTGTTTTGGAAAGTTCAGAGAATTTAAAAAGGTTTACGGCTTGTTTGTCCACTTTTTTTTTAAAATTCTGATCATTACCAAAAAAAAAGTTTGATGTATTTGGTTCTTTTTAACTAAACATACATTGTTGCCAAAAATAGAACAGGAAGATTTCATCTTGTCATAAATAAAGTCAATTATTAAAAAACTAAATGTTATTTAATTTAACTTTTTTTTTTGAACTTGTTGCATTTATTTATTTGTAGTTCAAGAAATTTGCAACAGTAGTTTTTCAATGGAATTTTATTTATATTTATCTTAAAAGAATGTTTTAGTTCTAAGAACCGAAATAGCAAATAGGTAAACGTAGAAATTAAAGCAGGTAGCATTAAATTCATAATTTTGACTGACATAGCACTTTCAAAGCAATAGAATATGCTATATAAGTAAAGTATAAAAAAGACAAATGTTTTTCATTCGATTATAGAAAAATTAATTTTGGAAGAAAATATTTAATATCTGAGGAATGTGGAAGAAAAAGGACTATTTTGTTACAAAATAAGAATGATTTTTAGAGGGTTCAAAATAATTTTATGAAGAGTTTGAAGGAAACAATTTATTTAATATCATGCTTAAAAAACATGCTTCTTTTAATCATTAAATATTTCCAAAATGATTATTAAAAGTCCTGTGGTGCTTTTCAGCTTGCCCACTGGAATCTATTCCCCGTGGCAAGCCAGGCACGCTGCGAATTTTCACGCTGATTGTTCACTCCCGCGCCAGAGACGAACCCAACAAAAGAATGCTGCTGCCATCCGAGCCAAGAATTCGCTTAATTGGGATTTTCTAATTCGTTTTCAATTCCGAGTTTACTCTGTCGAACAAAACTCGGCGATTATTTTGACCTTAATTCAAACCTTCCCTAATCGCCGAAGAACCCTCAATGAAGCGAAAGGAAACCGTTGGTCCGTGCCATCATCGGGTTAATCACACACTGAGGCATGATCTCACGTGGTACGGTTCCCGCTTGGTGCGTGCTTTGACTGTGTTGGCCGGGAATAATTTTTTCACTTTATTTCTTGCAGGGTTTTTGGGATGCTGCGCTGTTTTCTCAGTCCCCGTTTGTTTCGATAAGAACAAAAGGAATCGGCATGCTTCATTTGATGATGGAATACGACACCAGAATGTTGCGAGTAATAGAATTTGTCATCTATTACCAGAATTGTTTTGGAATAAAAGCTGCTTCAATTCTTCCAGAAGTGGCACGTTGTTTCCGTAATTAGTTGCAGCAAATCCTTTTTTCTTTCTTCATTTCTTTTTTTTTTTTCTTCAAACTCTTCATTAGAAAGAATACTGTTTTGGAAAGTTCAGAGAATTTGAAAAGGTTTACTGCTTGTTTGTCCACTTTTTAAAAAAAAAATTCTGATCATTACTAAAAAAAAGTTTGATGTATTTGATTGTAATTAACTAAAGATGCATTGTTGTCAAGAATAGAATAGGACATTTTATCAATTGCAATTACATCTTGTCAAAAATAAAAGGAATTATTGAAGATTTAAAGCCCAAGAAATAATAAAAGTATATAAAACAAAGCTCAACCACAAACTTTTCTTTTATTAAAGAATTGATTTTTAGATTTTTATAAAAATTTATTAGAAAATTGGAATCTGGTCTAGTTTCAACTTATCATGTGTGAACATGATGAGTTGCAACCCGAGAAATCCTAATCATTCGGCAAGAAATCCTAATCAGGACAACATCATGTTCACACATGATAAAAATACTATTAATATACTTTGGAATGGGTATTTATATGAAATATCTACTTAATGGCCGAGTACCGAGTGCTCTGGCACTCGGTGCCACAGGTTTCGGGCTCGAGTCCCGGCGGTGGGATGAATGTTTGTAGTCGTTCGGAACCACTTTAAGTTGTTGGTCCTGGTCTAATATGACTGTAAGTGTTGGGCGTACGGCTGACAACTCTACGCCGTAAAAAAGTGTCATGGAGTCAAGTCAGACTTCTACCTACGGATGCTCCATCACAACAGAAGCTGTCCCCTTTCCCTTCAACCATGAGTCCCCACGGGTTCGTTTGCTTGGTCTAGATGTCTACCAAGTGGGATAAGAAACAACACAACAACCCACTTAATTTCCCAAAAAGAATTTTAGCCTTGCATTTATTTATATTTGCAGAACAGAAAATTGAATATAATTGCATCTTAATATGAATGTAATTCAAAAGTAGTACAAGAATTTACATGGATTTTCTCTGTAAATAAATAAAACTGATTTAAACGGAACTTTTACAAAGAAAATTATTTTATTCTATAGCAACTGTATCTAATTAATTCCACATTGTAATTTACTTTTATGTTTCTTCTGGTGCAAGTTATGTTACTTTTTTAAGATTATGGCTAGAATTTAGATAAACCTTTTGAGAAAGGTTTTAGTTAAAAAGTTATACTCGTATACACATATATATTCATATCCTCAGTTATAAATTTTGAATAATTTGAATATATTTTAAACTGTTTTAAATCCAAAAAATTGAGGTTTTCGCTCAATACTATGACTTGGAAGAAACAAGTTTAACACAATGTTGTTATTTTTATGTTGCCTTAAATCAACTCTTTTGTAAAATTTATAGATAATTTTATCTGAATTTCATTTTTTTTACTCTGTAGAAATCTATTACATTAAATAATTTTTATATAAAAGATTTCGTCTAAAAAAAATTGAAAAAAGTATTTGTTGTTCATAAATATGAGATTTAAACACAAAATTCTATACATTATTTTGCTTTAAAGAATTTTCTAATTCTTAATGTCCTTTTAAGTTCATCAAATGTTCCTGTATTTCCAAGATTTCTGTCCAAGGAATGTGTGTTCAGTACAAGATCAATATGCTGTTTACAAACCGTCTCAATTGAAAAGCAAACAAAACTGGAATCTTTGATCATGAAAGGATTTTTACTGAAAAGTTTTATACACCATTTATATAGTAAGCCTTTATCTCAGACTCTGAGGGCAGGCAAGTCTTTAAAAGGATTCCATTCTTCGTACATTTGTTAAATTATTTACTTACTTATCTTGATTGTATGTTTAACTCACTCAACAAAATAAATTGAGGTGGTTTTCTACATGTGGTTTTCTGTATCATAAAAAATATTTATCTTTGTGATTACTTTTGGACATTTTTAATATACATCATAAATATTTGTTTAGAAATTCAAAAAAGAGTAAAACATGGGACGTTTGCTTGAATTAGTCGTGTTCATCTACACGATGATATTTTCTGCTATACTTAGTTATACAAATACTAGTTGTTCGAAGACAAATTTTGAGATTATACTTAATATTATTACTAACGCTATCTTTATATATACATATATAAAACGAGAGAGAGAGAAAATATGAAATTGGCTCAGGAAAACAGGGATTCAAAACAATAAAAATATTAACTTCTCATGATAAATTGGGATAAAAAGAGGCTCATTATGAATTTTTTTTGTGAATGATATTCATTTTTGTTAAAGGATGTCTTGATCAAAGATTGTAATTACAGTATTCATTAACGTGTTGAATTAATGTTAAGAAAATCAATTTAAATATAATTAAATCATAATTATATTTTATTTAGTTATCATGAAAAATTATTATTAAATTTTAACAGGCATATCAGCTTTAAAAAAAATGTATACAGAAATATCAAAATAATTTAACCAAATTACATTAATTTTTTTTCTATATTTATTATTCTATAGAAATTGTTTTTAGTTGATTTTTTTTTTCATTTTTATAGTACAAAGAAAATTAATTACTTTTTAAAACAGTAATCTTTTCTATTTTCATAAGAAAAATAGAACTACTAGTAAACAAAATATTTAAAAAAATTCGAGTGAAATTGAGAAACTATCATCTAATCGCATTAAATTACAAAAAAAAAGATACCAAATGACCTATTTGCCTTTTAACAAAACTTAAACAAGAAACACACAATTTTACTCGGAAGGTTTTGCTTCTCCTCTGTGATGAAAGATATGCCACGCGTATCTTTCCTTACGCTTCTGTTTTTTTCACCATTTCATAATATACTGATAAAAAAGAAAAATCGGGGAAAACAAACCAAAGAAAAAATAAATCTCGTATAAGAAAATGGAGAAAAGAGAGGGGAAAAAAATATAGTTTCCTGATAGTGTAGTAACTACCATAGAAGTCCCAGAGTGATCAACTGGTTCTAATCCATCAATAGTGTTTTCTCTGCTTGTCAGTCTCACGTACGGATAAGATTTCCATTTTTTCCACTCTTGGGAGACCAGGGCCACTTGAGGCACGGAGACCGTTTCAAGGAACTCCTGTGGCGTACCAATCTCGGTTTATTGGTTCCCATACTAACCAATTAAATTTGTCAATAATTTGTTCCTTTTAAATGAATGGAAACACTTTTACTTGATGATTTACTCGTTTTATTCGTAGGATGTGAAGAGATATTTTTAGTAAGATAGAAATAAAAATGAGGAGATTTATAAGAAGGTTATAAAATTATGTAATTATTTTAAGAAAGTTCGTATATTGTAGCTTCGTATATATATTTTATCTTACCACCATTCCAAATTGTACGATATTGATTTTAAATTGTCTTCCTGTGCAAATTTCTTATTCTCTCTCACTCTAACACTCACTCTCTCTTTATATATATATATATACACACATATATATATATATAGAGAGAGAGAGAGAGAGAATATGAAATTTGCTGAGAAAAAAAAAAGAATTCAAGACAATTAAAATATTAAATTCTCATGATAAATTGGGATAAAAAGATGTTCATTATGAATCATTTTTTGTGAATGATACCCACTCTTGTTAAAGGATGTATTAATAACATATCTCAACCATATTATTCATAAACGCGTAGATTTAATGTAAAAAACTTCATTTAAATATAATTAAATCAAAATTACATTTGATGGAGTTATCATGCGAAATATTATTATTAAATTGTAACAGGAATACGAACCGTTAAATATATATATATATACAGAAAATAACAAAATAATTAATGCAATTTACATTAATTATTTTTTCTTATAGTTCTTATACTATAGAAAATGTTTTTAGTTAATTTTTTTTTCATTTTTGCAGTACAACGAAGATGAATTATTTTTTTAAATAGTAATGTTTTCTATTTTTATGAGTCAAAAATGGATTTATTAGTAAAAAATATGTAAAATATTTTAAGGAAAATTGTACAACTCTCATCGCATTAAATTATAAAAAAGCCATATTGAATGACGAAATCTGCCTTTTAGTAGAATAACCTATCTTCCTTAACAGAATTTAAAGAAGGAACACACAATTTTATTTGAACGCTTTTGCTTCTGCACTGTGATGAAAGATATGCCACGGATATCTTTTCTTACGCTTCTGTTTTTTCCCCCTTTTCATAATATACTGATAAAAAAGGAAAAATAAAGGGGAAAAAATACAAGGAAAAACAAACCAAAGAAAAGGAAATCTCTTATAAGAGAATGGAGAAAAGAAAGGGGATAAAAAAATCTAGTTTCCTGATAGTGTATTAACTGGCGTATAAGTCCCAGAGCGATCTTGGTAACTGGTTCTAATCCATCAATAGTGCTTTCTCTGCTTGTCAGTCACACGTACGGATACGATTTCCATTATTTCCACTCTTGCGAGATCAGGGCCACTTGGGGCACGGAGAACGTTTTCATTGACTGCTGAGACTTATCAATCTCGGTTTATTGGTTCCCATACTAACCAATTAAATTTTCCAATAATTTGTTTCTTTTCAATGAATGGAAACACTTTTACTGGGAGATTTACTCGTTGAATGTGTAGAGATCTTTTTAGTAAGATATTAATAAAAATTATGAGATTTATAAGAATGATTTTTGTTTTTGTAATTAATTTAAGAAAATTCGTAGATTGTAGTTTCGTATATATATTTTATCCTCCACCATTCCAACTTGTACAGTAATGTTTTTAAATTGTTTTTTGAGCAAATTTCATAATTTCTCTCTTTCTTTATGTATATATATATATAAAAAGATAGAGAAAAATATGATATTTCCTCTGAAAAAAAAAGTGATCCAAAACAAATAAAAAATTAAATTCTCATGATAAATTGGGATAAAAAGAGGAGCATTATGAATTCTTTTTTTTAATGATATTAATTTTTGTTAAAGGATGTATTGAGGACATATTGTAACTATAGTATTCATAAACGTGTAGAATTAAAATTAAAAAATTCATTTAAATATAATTTAATCCAAATTATTTTTAATTTAGTAATTATGAAAAGTTTTAATATTATATTTTAACAGGCATGTCAACTTTTAAAAAAAGAGAATGTAGAGAATTCTACAGCGAATGTTTTTAGTTAATTTTTTTTTTATAATACAATGAAGATTAATTATTTTTTAAATTGTAATGTATTTTTTATAAGAAAAATTGAATTAATAGTAAACAAAATATGTACAAAACTTCAATGGAAATATAAACTTTCATCTAATCCCATTAAATTACAAAAAAAAAAACGATATTAAAAGATCTATCTGCCTTTTAACAAAATTCAAACCAGGAACACACAATTTTACTTGAACGCTTTTGCTTCTCCACTGTGATGAAATATATGCCATGGATATCTTTCCTTGCGCTTCTTTTTTTTTCCCATTTCCTAATATACTGATAAAAAAGGAAAAACGGGAAAAACAAACCAAAGAAAAAATAAATCTCGTATAAGAAAATGAAGAAAAGAGAGGGGAGGAAAAAAAATCTAGTTTCTTGATAGTGTAACTTGCGCAGAAGTCTCAGAGCGATCATGGCAACTGGTTCTAATCCATCAACAGTGCTTTTTCTGCTTGTCACTCGCCCGTACGGATACGATTTCCATTTTTTCCACTCTTGTAAGACAGGGCCACTTGAGGCATGGAGAACGTTTCAAGGAACTCCTGAGGCTTACCGATCTCGGTTTATTGGTTCCCATACTAACCAATTAAATTTACCAATTAATTCGTTTCTTTTAAATGAATGGAAACACTTTTACTTGATAGTTTTTTAGTAGATAGAGTTTTAGTATGTAGAGTTTTTTTTTTTTATTAAGATATAAATAAAAATGATGAGATTTATAAGAAGGACATAGGAATATATAATTATTTTAAGAGTGTTTGTAGCTTGTAGTTTTTTGATACATATTTAATCTTATCACCATTCCACATATTACAATATTGTTTTTAAATTGATTGCTTTCTTAGCAAATTACATAATCTCTCTCTCTCTCTAACACGCACACTTTCTCTCTCTTTATATATATATATATATAAATAGAGAGAGAGAATATGAAATTTGCTCAGAAAAAAAGGGATTCAAGACAAATAAACTATTAACCCCTTAACTGCCGCCGGCGTATATATACGCCTCACTCAACCGACGCGTTCCCTGCCGCCGGCGTATATATACGCCTTTCCGAAGTACGATCCTTTGCATTGCGCTGCTATAAAGAAAACTGTTCCCACGGTCTTGGAATGCCACAAAGTGACCTTGACAATGTTTGAAACGGATTTTATTATTTCAGAGAAAAGGGATAGGGTATTGGTAAAGGGGATGTTTCTGAAACGATGAGTCATAGCTGTGTAGTTTTTGCTTCTGGTGCTGTTTGAGTAGGTCGCGCTTTTTTTATTCTTCTTTTGCTTCCGTTTCGTCGTGAAACCAGCTATCAATGCAATGAATGTGATTTTGGTTTATGTGACTTGGTTTATAAAAAACAAGTTTAGACATTTTAAATAAATAGTTATTTCTCCTATCATATTTTACATATGAAACAATAAAGAATTCTTGTTTTAGGAAATATCATACAGCAGATAAGTTGTAACATCTGTTTTATTACACTGTTATTCTATACTTTAAATTTAGAATTTTTGTTTTTTTTTACATTTTATTTTTTCTGTGAAAGTAAAAAGGTTTTATGTTGCAAAACGCACTTCTTTTTTTCCTCCAATACATCGCATAACTACGCGCGCCTGTATGAAAAAACGGTGGCACTGGGAAGCGCATCTCGTAAGTTTTCCTCGGCAGGTAAGGGGTTAAATTCAAATGATAAATCGGGATAAAAAGGAGTCCATTATGTTTTTTTTTTTTTTTTTTTTGTGAATGATATCCATTTTTTTAACGGATGTATTAATCACAGATTGTAACTATAGTATGCATAAACGTGTAGAATTATTTTTAAAAAATTCATTTAATTACAAGTAAATCAAAATTATATGTGATGTAGTTAGTCACCTTGAAAAATTTTATTATTAATTTTTAACAGGCGTATAAACTTTTAAAAAATATATACAGAAAATAAGAAAAGAATTTATGCAATTTACATTAATTATTTTTTCTATTGTTCTTATTTAATACAGAATATTTTTAGTTGATTTCTTTTCATTTTTATAGTACAAAGAAAATTAATTATTTTTTTAAATAGTAACGTTTCCTATTTAAAAAAAAAAAAAAAAACAATGGAATTAATAGTAAACAAAATATGTAAAAGTTTCAATGAAAACTATGAAACTCTCATCTAATCGCATTAAATATTAAAAAAAAACGATGCTAAATGACCTACTGCCCTTTAACAGAATTCAAACAAGGAACACACAATTTTACTTGAACGCTTTTGCTTCGTCTTTTGATGAAAGATATGCCACGTATATCTTTCCTTACGCTCCTGTTTTTTTTCATTTCATAATATACTGATAAAAAAGGAAAAGGGGAAAAAACAGGGAAAAACAAACCAAAGAAAAAGAAATCTCGTATAAGAAAATGGAGAAAAGAGGAGAGAAAAAAAATCTAGTTTCTTGATAGTGTAACTGGCGTAGAAGTCCCAGAGTGAACATGGTAACTCGTTCTAATCCATCAATAGTGCTTTCTCTGCTTGTCAGTCGCACGTACGGATACAATTTCCATTTTTTCCACTCTTGCGAGATCAGGGCCACTTGAGGCACGGATAATGTTTCAAGGAACTCCTGAGGCGTACCAATCTCGGTTTATTGGTTCCCATACTAACCAAATAAATTTTTCAATAATTTGTTTCTTTTAAATGAATGGAAATACTTTTATTTGATGATTTACTCGTTTTATTCGTAGGATGTGTAGAGATGTTTTTAGTAAGACATAAATAAAAATGATGAGATTTATAAGAAGTTATAGGGTCATGTAATTATTTTAAGACAGTTTGTAGCTTGTAGTTTCGTATGTAAATTATTTCGAACCAAAATTCCAAATTATATAGTATTTTCTATTAAAATTGATATTTTGCTCTTACTTTATGGCGCTTATGTTAAAGTTATATTATTGGATTATTTTTGTTTTTGATCATCAGATAGCTTAATATGATAGAAAAATTATTAATTAAATTTCAACAAATTGACAAACAAATTTTTTCAAGCCTATATGTACCAATCTCGGTTTATTGGTTTCCATAATAATCAATTAAAATTGGCTGTAAGTTCCTTTTAAATTAATAGTTTTGTTTTTAAATTGTTTTTCTGGGCAAATTTCATAATTTCTCTCTTTAAGACACTCTCTCTTCTCTTTATATATATATATATATATATATATATATATATATATATATATATATATATATATATATATATATATATATATATATATACGGATAATATATATATATATATATATATATATAAAGAGAGAGAGAGAGAGATTATGATATTTTCTCAGAAAAAAAGGAATTCAAAACAATTAAAATATTAAATTTTCATGATAAATTCGGGTAAAAAGTGGTTCCATATAAATTCGTTTTTGTGAATGATATCAATTTTTGTTAAAGGATATATTAATCAAATATTGCAACTATAGCATCCATAAACTTGTATAATTAATATTTAAAAATTTGTTTAAATATATTTAATTAACAATTATATTTGATGTAGTTATCCTGAAAAAGTTTAGTATTAAATTTTAACAGGCATATCAACTTAATATACACAGAAAATAAAAAGATAATTTCTGAAATTTATATTAATTATTTTTTCTATAGTTCTTATTTTATAGAGAATGTTTTTAGTTGATTTCTTATTCATTTCTGTAGTACAACGAAAATTGATTATTTTTTAAATAATAATGTTTTCATTTTAATAAGAAAAATAGAACTAATAGTAAACAAATATGTAAAAAAATGCAATGGAAATTGAGAAACTCAATCATCGTAATAAATTACCGCATAAATTATAGAAAATCGCATTAAATTATAAAAAAAAAAAAAAAAAAAAAAAAAAAAAATACTAAATGACCTATCTGCTCTTTAACAAAATTTAAACAAACAACACAGAATTTTACTGGAACGCTTTTGCTTCACCACTATGATGAAAGATATGCCCCGGATATATTTCCTTAAGCTCCAGTTTTTTTTTCCCATTTCATAATATACTGATAAAAAAGGAAAAAGGGGAAAAAACAGAGAAAAACAAACCAAAGAAAAAAGAAATCTCGTATAAGAAAATGGAAAAAAGAGAGAGGGAAAAAAATCTGGTTTCTTGATAGTGTAACTGGCGTAGAAGTCCCAGAGCGATCGTGGTAACTGGTTGTAATCCATCAGTAGTGCTTTCTCTGCTTGTCAGTCGCACGTACGGATACGATTTCCATTTTTTCCACTCTTGTAAGAGCAGGGCCACTTGAGGCACGGAGAATGTTTTCAGGAACTCCTGAGGCGTTCCAATCTCGGTTTATTGGTTCTTATACTAATCAATTAAATTTGCCAATAATTTATTTGTTTTCAATTAATGGAAACACTTTTACTTGATGGTTTATTCGTAGAATGTGTAGAGATCTTATTAGTAAGATATAAATAAAACTGATGAGATTTATAAGAAGGTCATATGATCCTGTAATTATTTTAGGTAACTTCTTAGCTTGTAGTTTCATAAATAAATTGTTACGTACCACCAATCAGTATTATACAGTATTGTTTTAAATTGTATTTATTTTGTTCACATTTTATGGTTCTTACGTTAAAGTTATATTATTATAATAGTTATATTATTATAATTTTTTGTATTGTTGAATGACAGATTTCTTAATATGAAGGCAAAATTATTGATTAAATTTCAACAAATTGAATCTCAATTTTGTTTTCTTCATGTACTAATATCGGTTTATTGGTTCCTAAACGAAACTATTAAATTTGCCAATCAACTGTTTCTTTTAAATGAATGGAAACACTTTTACTTGTTGATATACTCGTTGGATGTGTAGAGATCTTTTCAGTAAGATATAAATAAAAAAGATGAAATTTATAAAAAGAATATATGATCATGTAATTATTTTGCGAAAGTTTGTAGCTCGTAGTTCCGTATATAAATTACTTCGAACTACCATTCAAAATTGTATGATATTTTTTTTAATAAATATTTTGTTCATATTTTATGGTGCTTATGTTCAAGTTATGTCATTGAATACTTTTGTTGTTGTTGAGCTTCAGATTTCGAAATATTTTAGCAAAATTATTAATAAAATTTCAAGAAATTCGATCTCATTTTGTTTTCTTCAAGAGTAAGCGTACCAATCTTGGTTTATTGGTTTCCATACTAACCAATTAAATTTGCCAATAATTTGTTTCTTTTAAATGAATGGGAACACTTTTACTTGATGATTTATTCGTTGTTTGTGTACAGATCTTTTTAGTAAGATATAAATCTAAAAGATGTGATTTATAAGAACGTTATCAGCTTTTTCATTTTTATAATACAAAGAAAATTACTAATATTTTTAAATAGTAATATTTTTTTATTTTTAAAAGAAAAATGGAATTAATAGTAAACAAAATATGTAAAAAAATTTAATGGAAATATACAATCTCTCATCTAATCGCTTTAAAGTAAAATATAATACTAAATGCTTTTCTGCCCTTTAACAAAATTTAAACGAGGAACACATCATTTTACTTCAACGCTTTTGCTTCTCCACTGCGATGAAAGATATGCCACGGATATCTTTTCGCACGCTTCTGTTTTTTTCCCCATTTCATAATATACTAATAAAAAAGGAAAACGGGGAAAAACAGGGGAAAACAAACTAAAGAAAAAAGAAATCTCATATAAGAAAATGGAGAAAAGAGAGGGAAAGACAAAATCTAGTTTCTTGATAGTGTAACTGGAGTAGAAGTCCCAGAGCGATCATGGTAACTGGTTCTAATCCATCAATAGTGCTTTCTTTGCTTGTCAGTCGCACGTACGGATACGATTTCCATTTTTTCCACTCTTGTAAGATCAGGGCCACTTGAGGCACGGAAAACGTTTCAAGGAACTCCTGAGGCGTACCAATCTCGGTTTATTGGTTCCCATACTAATCAATTAAATTTGCCAATAATTTGTTTCTTTTAAATGAATGGAAACACTTTTACTTGATGATTTATTCGCTGAATGTGCAGTGACCTTTTTTAGTAAGATATAAATAAAAATGGTGAGATTTATAAGAAGGTTATAGGATCATGTAATTATTTTGAGATTGCAGTTTTCGTATATAAATTTTATTGCATCATCCTTCCAATTTGTTCAGTATTGTTTTTAATTTGAGTTTATTTCGCTCTGCTTATGTTAAAGTTATGTTATCGAATTATTTTTGTTGTTGACCTTAAGGTTTCTTAATATGATAGCAAAATTATAGATGTTCGGCAAATTGGATTTCAATTTTGTTTTCTTCGAGTATATTTCAGTTGAATTTTTTTTCAATATTTTAAATAATGAGCACTAAGATTTAATATGAAGAAAAAATTTTAAAATATATTAAAGTTTAAATAAATTGAATTATATATATTTCTCGAATTCTTGTTTGCATTTTTCAATTTGTTTGTCAAAAATATTGTAAACTTTATTTTAACATTAAGGTAACCCTTGAACTAGTTTTTCATTGTTATAATTTGATAGAAATGGCGTGGATCAGTTCAAACTGTTTTGATGTTGGACAACCTTTCAGCTAGTACGGAGAAATTAAGAAAAAAAAACTTGCTCAAAAAAAGGCCCAAAACTTGCATTCGTATATAAATAATTTCGTAACACCGTTACAAATTGTACAGTTTAATTTTTAAATTGAGTTTATTTTGTTATTATTTCATGGTGCTAATGTTAAAGTTAAGTTATTTTATTTATTTGTTGACCTTTAGATTTCTTAATAAGTTAACAAAATTATTGATTGAATTTAAATAAATTAGTTCTCAATTTTGTTTTCTTCATGTTTGTTCATAAAAAAAAATCCAGTTAAAAACATTTATTTAACACTGCAAAGAATGAACGCAAATTAAAATTTAATACAAAGAACATTTCCTTTTAATTATTTTTTTAAGATTCTTATATTTAAATTAACTGAATGCTATATACTTTATGAAATGTTGTTTGACCTTTACACTTTGTTTGTCAAAATATTTTAGTAGTATCATGTTTCATGTAAGCCTTGAACTAGTTGTTCATTATTATAATTTGATAGAAATCGTGGGGATCAGTTAAAACTGTTTTGATGTTGGACAACTTTTCAGCTAACATGAAGGAATTAATATATAAAACAAAATTCAACACTTGTATTTGTGTTACTGCACATAAAAAAAAAATTGTTTTCACTTAAAGTTATGTCCAGTACTTTAAGATTATTAAGTCCTTGATATACAAAAGCAAAGTCAGAAAAAGAAAAATATTTGTGAATTAGCTATACTTGGTTAAAAAAATTAATAGTAAACAGGAACTACATCACTTGATTAAAACATTTACGATATAAAAAGGCATTATGAGAAATTAATGGAGGCTAGAACTAAATTTAAAGAAAATATTGGATAAAAGAAATATAAGTGTGCTCATTGCTAAATATGGAAGGTGAGACTGAAGTAGGAGTTTGAAGATAAAACTAAAAATTTAATAAAATTACTGTATCTCTACATATGTATAAAGATGTTATACGAATATAATTATAATGATAAAAAACGATTTTCTACTTTTCAATTAAAATTGTTTAAAACATATTAACATGAATTTCTTTTTACATTTTTGAAATTTATAGAACATGTATTTTTTTATATTGGAGAAAAATTGATGTTAAGAAAAAAAGAAATGTAAATAAAAGCACAGGTATGAATTTTAAATATAGATTCTTACTGTATGTTTTATTGGTAATTAAATATTTGAATTAAATTCAAATGGATTCACCTTAGATATTTTTTGTTCCTAATATTTACACTTTACAATAATTTAGTAGATAATTTTGATTCACGATAAAATAGCCCCCTAATACTTATTTGATATCGTAAAACTTGAGTAAATAAAATAATAATATAATTTAAACTGTTCTGGAAAATATTAATGTAGACTGGTAAAAGGATATTATATATTTAAACTATTCATATTATTTATATGCTTGAGATTTAATACTGAAAACTATCTACAGTACTTTTAAAGTAGAAACTATCTGACTATTGAAAATTATCTCCGGTACTTGAACATTGAAAACTACTTGATTATTGAAAACTATCCACAGTATTTTAACAATGAAAACTACCTACAGTACTTTTACCAAAATACATTTTACAAACACAAATACATATATTACTCTCGAAAACATTAAAAACAATACAAAGAAATAATAGTGCATTATAATGAAATTGTCTCCATAATAAATCAAGAGAATTATGTAACTATTATAAAATGTATCTATACCTAACTGTTCGATAGCTCACACAAGAAACAAACTCCAATAATGACACATACACAGATAATAGTAATAGTAATGGACTGTAAATAAAACTCCTTTATTTTGGTAGTCATCAAACTCGGAGATGAACTGACCACACAACCTCTCTCTGGGGTTACACTTATTGAACTTATTTGATTATGCAGCCATCGCACTCATGGATAGACTGCCACACGCAACCTTTCTCGTTGGTTACAGAAGTTCAACTCTTTTAATTATGCAGCCATCAGACTCGAAGATGCCCTGCTACACGCAACCTTTCTCTTTGGTCGCAGTTGCTCAACTCCCTTGTTTATGCAGTCATCGCGCTCGAGGATCGACTGCCAACACAACCATTCTCTTTGGTCGCTGTTCTCTTTGGTCGCTTTTTTTTCAACTCATTTTATTTACATTCCTTCTATCTCTCCCTGGCCCTCACCCCCTGCCAGACACCCCCACAAACAGGATGTTTTTCTGGACATAGGGCGTTGACCTCCCCTAAGCAAGGGAACCTGTGGCGACGTAACACTAACTTTTGTGAAACTTTAATACTCATTATAATTTATTTTATTTTATGGTTTTATTTCGTATCTAAACTTTCCCAACAAAAAATATTTTATTTTATTATTTTGTATTTACTTTATTCATAAGTAAATTCTGAAATAAAGTTTTTCTACCAAAATGCATTATCAATATCCATTTTTCCAAAAAAAAAAAATAATAATGACGATAATAATAATAAATTTCGTAAAAAAAGTAAATATTTCAAACACAGTTTGAACTTTTTTTCTAAATTAAAAAAAAAAAAAAAAAAAAAAGGAAAGAGACTACAAAATTTCAAAATAATGGAGTTTAATACATTAAAAATTGCCCCTTTCCCCAGTTTTGATGTTTCAATTCATGCTGTCACATGGCACTACAGAGAACCATTTATTCAAGATCGATCATTAAGTCATCCATCATTTCCACTAAAAGATATGGTAACATCAAATAAATATTTTAAATAATCTTATTTGCTTCTAAAAAGTACTTGTCTTTAACACCTGTTATAACATGATTAATATGCAAGTGATAGTGGGCGAGAAAGAAGAAATAATTTATGCAGCAAAGAAAAGATGCTACTAATAACTGCAAAGATTAAACTGTGTTTTGAGGGTTACCAAGCGCTTTTAATGATAGTCAATAATTTTAAATTTGGTTATTTTTCTGAGTTGTTGGAAGTTCCACAGTTTTTTTCCCTTTGTATAATTTTAAGCTAGGGATTTATCTGCATTGTTGCTGAATTGTTAAAAAATGAGTGTTATTTTTCATTTCGTGATAAGACTAATACGAAGTTCTACAATTGATGTCAGATGAGTTATTTGTTTTTATATGTAAGATAAATTATGTGTTTATTGTAATTATTAAACTATATCAAATAACTTATTCAAAAATATCTTAAACGTCAGTGATTCTCAATTTTTCTTATTTTTAGATTTAAACTCTTTATGTTAAAATAGTCATCAATCTCCTTTCTTGACAATCTTCTTTTATTATTCGGTTAAATGTCATTGCAATCTTATTATTATTATTTTGCTTAATTTATTTTTTTTTAAATTATCTATATTAGTTTATTATTCACATATTATTACTTATTTTTTATTTACAATAAGTTTATTAAATTTATTACTTTAAATACATTTAAATATCTATTAATATGAAATTTTAATTATCTAATCAATGATAGTCAATAATTTTAAATTTGGTTATTTTTCTGAGTTGTTGGAAGTTCCACAGTGTTTTTTTCCCTTTGTAGAATTTTAAGCTGGGGATTTATCTGCATTGTTGTTGAATTGTTAAAAAATGAGTGTTATTTTTCATTTGGTGATAAGATTAATACGAAGTTCTACAGTTGATGTGTGATGAGTTATTTGTTTATTATGCGTGCAAGAGGAGTTATTTGTTTATTATAATTATTAAACAATATCAAATAATTTATTCAAACATATCTTAAACGTCAGGGATTCTGAACTCTTTATGTTAAAATAGTTATCAACCACCTTAAAATTTTTTTTTTGGTGAGCTAAATGTTATTGCAATCTTATTACTATTTTGCTTAATTTATTTTTTTAAATTATTCAGATTAGTTTATTATTCACATATTATTATTTCATTTTTTTAATTAGAATAAACTTATTAAATTTATTACTTTAAATATAATTAAAAATCTGTTAGTATACAAATTTCTTTTACAAAATTTTAGGAAACAGAAAAGTGGACTTAAAAAAATAACTTTATTACTTACAATTAATCAATAAATGTAAATGATGATTATAAATGGAAAATCAAATGAAATGATAAATAAAATGGTAAGTAATGATAATAAATGGTAAATGAAAGTAATAATAATACATAGAAAATAAAATGAAATGATAAATAAAATAGTAAGTAATGATGTAAAAGTAATGATAATAAATGAAAAATCGTTTAATAATTCCATGCAAAAATAATTCAACTTTTAAATGTTATTGGCAATTAATAGCTATAATTTTTAGATGGATATAATTTTTAAATAGAATTCATTTATATAAAAATATTCGTCTTACTAATAAGATTTGACCGACTCTTATTCATTTCCTTCCATTAAAAATTTTAATATTATCGTTATTTACAATTATTATAAATCATTAGATTATTATTAATATATAACTATTATTATTAATATAGTTAAGTCAGATATTTTAAGTCAATAGAAAACATCCCATGTCTTTTTTCTGAAATTTGATCATGTCTCGCAGAATTTAACCACTGTCTTTATTAAAACTGTAATTGTTCAGGGAAAGAGTTTTAAACTATCTTCTTCTTCAACAATGGCGCAAAACCCTCATGGTGGGTCATTGCCTTCTGTCTACTGGTAAATTTCGAAACATGAGACGTTGCATTTTTTTCAAACTATCATGTAACGTTAAATTTAAACAATTGCTGATATTAAAAAGCTTTTCTTGTCTCTTAAAGTAAATCAAAAATATAATTCAACGATTTAATGTTAGTATCATTTATCTTCTAAGAATAGTAGACAATAAAATCTACAATTATTTGAAAATCTAGATTTTAGTGATTTAACTAATCATAAAGATTCGATACTTAGTTTTAACTGAGCTAAGTCTAGATACTTTAATAACACATTTGCAGTACTGATGAATGTGATAATTAATATAATAAATGTTAATAGGACAACTGTAATGGAAGAAAATTTATTTTTGTCAATACTAGTCTCCTCATTACTAGACAATTTTTTTTTCTCATTACTTCATTACTAGATTTACATAATTACTGATGAAAAATCTCTTTCATTGTGATTACTCAGACCCATTTAACACTTAAAAATAAGATAAACTCATTCATTTAAGTCTTTACTTGTGATAATTTTTCTGAGGGAACTGTTACAGTTTTACAATGCACTACAGTGGGTAATCAGCAATCTCCAAAGGGGAGAGGGTATCTGTAAAATCTTTAAAAAAACTTTTAAAGATATTTTCCCTCATTTTCATATCAGTTATAGGGAACTTAAAAATTATTTTTAAAGTTTTTTCAAGTCATTGCAAAGCAATCTATCATATTTAAGACAGATTTTTTTTATCACAGCATGGACAGCAGTTCTTTCAACAATAAGGGATTGATAGTTTTTTGATGAACTTATCATCTGAATTAAAATTAGAAATATTTAAAAAAAAACATTTTGGTGTTATTTAGAAATATACCTACATTATATTATAATATGAAATGCCATTATATTTTTTAATGTAAATTCCTTTAACTATCGAACATTTCTTTAGATCTTATATCTTTTTTTTTCACCATTTTTTTTAATTCTCCAAAATCTTGAGACATATTCAAAATGAAAAAATTCTTATACTAACAATGAATACAAACCACAGAAAAAATGTTAAACAAAAGCTCATAAAAAAAACAATTGATTTTAATTATATTTGAAAATGCATTCGTTATAGGTCTAATTATAATAAGAATTAAATTCAGGTTAAAGTTAACATTGAATATTTGACAAACCATTATTATACTTTTGGTAGTTTTTGCTGTTATAATAACAGTAAAAAATTCATGTTATATATTTGAATAACGGTTAACTTTATATATAAATAAAATTTTCTGGAATTTGAAAATTATAGTTACCCTTAAATAAACTAAGTTGAATTTAAAAATGCAAAAGTTTATATATATATATGTGTAAAGTTTATATATATAATGTAAATTATTTTGCGTATATTCTTTTTTCGTATTTTAAATATGATTTTCAGTATTTACCTTCATAATAAGTCATATATATATTTATTTGATTTAGTTTAATAGTTTAATATTTCTAATAAGCAAAAGACTCATCTCTTAATAAACAAATAACTCATCAAACACACAGTATTTTCTACAACATCGTATTTTTTTATATTGTAATGCTGCGACATATCTTTAAATTGTCGATATTAAAGATACACATAATCTTTTACGCAAGCGTCCTATTTTTTTTTCTAGCGTTTCTCTCATCATCTGTCAATACGTCTTTAAAAAATCCCATCACAGTTTTTTTTAAAGATTTCAGATTATCTTAGAGACATTAGAACTTGGAAGAGAAAGATCCTCCTCTAGTTTATTAACGAAAGTAAAACTTTAAATATTTAAAAAATATTTTCTTCAACGTTTATTAATTTATTAGTAATTAAGATGTTGATTTGGGAAGAAAGTTTTGTTAATTCATCATTTAAGTACATAATAAAACCGATCTTTCTTTCTTGCCAAACCTTGCATGTCATTTATGCTCTAACAGGGATGTTGGAGTCCTTAGTTTAAAAGAGTGCGCAGGACCTCTTGTCAAATGTGTAAAATCCATACAAATGCCTAAAGAATACATGACACAGTCAGGAATATTGGCCGCTCCGATACGGCAAAGGCGTTCTTCAAAAATATCATGTCCAATCATAAGTCTAACATTTACAGTAAAAACAAGTAATGAACTCCAGACCCTACCCGTCTCAACTTCAATACGATCATTTCGGAGGGACAGTTGCAATATATTTTTATTATACTACAGATTTGCTGGTAGGACAAAGTAAAATGTGTCTGTTGCAAATTGCATCCATTTTTTTCTGTCAGCTTTTCCATTTCCTATAATGTTGCAGTAAGTAGAAATTCACTGAAAAACAATTTTTTAGCTAGCAGAAATTGCTTGATTAAAAGGCACTTGTTAGGAACCACTTATTGTATGTGAAGCAACATCTAAAATAGCAAACTGCGAGTCTCTAAAAAAGGCAACTTTCTTAAGTGGCGTAGACAGATTTAATAGGTTTTGAATGGCTCGTTTTATGGTCTAGGTATCAGCATCAAAATTTGTGGCATTTAAGCCCACATAATAAGATTCCATAAAAAAATCCACTCAGAAAGACCAGCCACAGAACTATCTATAAAAATACAGATCTGTTGAAGAACAATCTGTAAAAATATAGATTATCAAAAATATATTATATTTTAAAGTTGCAATAAACAATGAAGCTAAAATTTTTACAAGATAATGCAATCCTTTTTTGGTAAACCTAATCAGTAATTTTTTAGTAACCTAACATATACCTGAAAAATTTCAGGCATAAATACTGTCGATCACGAGAAACGTTTAAAAAAAAATCGAATAAAATACTAAACAAGTATATTAAATGAATGCAAAATCCTGCTTAAAATTACTTATTTAATATTTGAATTAATATCATAGTTATTTTCATCATATTGCTTATGTATATAAATGGAATAATTATCATTTTATTCTTACTGCAGACTTCAGAAACCTGTGTAACCCTTTACGATACCAAAATATATATTATACATTTTATCTGTTGTTATGAATACAATTGATTTAAATAAAACTTTTTTTATTCATTCAAAACGAAAAGCACCATAATCTATTTTAAAAATTCCATTTCATTTGAGAATCATTATTCATATTGTTCCTTTTGAAAGCTGTGATAAGAAACTCTCAAGCTGAGTGATCACTTTAAAATAAGACAAAGCGAAAGGTGCCTCCTTAGTATACAAAACCAATAAAACTAACTACAAACAGACGCATACACCCAAATAATGCATAACATTCAAAATCAAAAGAAATGGTTTCGAAATAGAAATTATTGATAACAAGATACTGTTTTACTTTACTTTACTTGAAGAACTTAAGAATCGACGCAGACTTTAAGGAAGAAAGAAAAAAAATTGTTTTAGTGCTTTTCAAATAATACTAGACAGGAAAATAGGATATTTCTTAATTACCTTAGTTACTGGAAAATGCAGAGTACAAATAATGACTCTTTAAAAAGATGCATGGAGCTTGTGGATCCCAATAATTATTGCCCTTGCTTGCTCGTTAATTTATTACATGGATTTCTTCGGTTGACTACGCTTAAAAATCAATAGAGGAGTAGATTGAAAATATTTCTTCTTCTTCATATTTTCACAGAGCATCATTAAACGAATCTAAGAAATGATTTTCGTTTTATACTCTTAGAACAAGTTTTCTCATTTTGTAAATAAATCAACTATTAAGAGAAACTTTTTTTAAACTCCAGAATCGTTATCTTAAAACATCATTTTTAAGATTATCCATCATTTTTAAGGTTAACCTAACTAATTGCTTTTAAGTTTCATCACATTTATATTTTCTCATTAGTAAAAGATGCTAGTAAATAAATGTTTTAAGCGTGTAATTATAAATATGTTTTGGTAAATGTTGTAATGGAATTTTTCAGTAATCATTTATACGAACAGGGAGTAATTTTTTTCTGAATAAATAAAGTTTATGTTTCTTCGTATTTTATATGAGACCTCTAAACATGTCAAATATACTAAATATTCGTTTTTATTTCCAATGGAAAGACAATAGTGAAAGGGGAAAATAGAAAAGAAAATGTACAAAAACTATTCCAACGAAGTTCACCGAAGACATTGTGTTAATTTGTCTGCAGTTAGCAGAAGTCTGCTAACTGGAGACATCAGAAATCTGTGTAACCCTATACGAAACCAAAATATTATAAATTTTATTTAATGCTATGAATATAATTGTTTAAAAAAAAACCCTTTTCTATTCATTCAAAAAGAACAGCACCATATTCTACTTTACAATTCCCATTCGTTTTGAGAATCATTATTCACATTGTTCATGTTGAAAAATGCCATAAGAAACTCTTAAACTGAATGATCACTTTAAAACAAGACAAAGCGAAAGGTCCCTCCTTAGCATACAACAGAAAACAATAAAACTAACTACACAAACAGGCGCAGACACCCTAATAATGCATACAATTCAAAATCAAAAGAAATGGTTCCGAAATGGAAATTATTGATAACAAGACAGTGTTTTACTTTACTTTACGTGAAGATCTTGAGAATCGACGCAGTGGATAAGGAAGAAAGAAAAAAAGTATTCTAGTGCTTTTCAAATATTACAAGATAGGAAAATAGGATATTTCTTAATTACCTTAGTTACTGGAAAATGCAGAGAACAAATAATGACTCTTTAAAAAGATGCATGGATTTTGAGGATCCGAATAATTATTCCCCTTGCTTGGTCATTAATTCACTACATGGATTTCTTCGGTTGACTACACTTAAAAATCAATAGAGGAGTAGATTTAAAATATTTCTTCTTATTATCATTTTCACGGAGCATCGTTAAAGGAATCTAAGAAATAATTTTCGTTTTATACTCTTAGAACAAATTTTCTCATTTTGTAAATAAATAAACTATTAAGAGAATTCTTTTTTAAAACTCCAGAATCGTTAGTCTTAAATCCTCATTTTTAAGGTTATCGTAACTAATTGCTTTTAAGTTTCATCACATTTATATTTTCTCATTAGTAAAAGATGCTAAATAAATGTTTCCAAATGTGTAATTATAAATATGTTTTGGTAAATGTTGTAATGGAATTTCTCAGTAATCATTTATACGAACTGCTGAGTAATTTTTTTTTATGTAACATAGCTGCGATTAAGACTCCGTCATCGATATTATTTAGAATTAAACCGATATTCTTTTTAAAATATTTATAATTATTTCTCTGTAAATAAAGTTTATACTTCTTCTATTTTATACATGAGCCCACTAAATTTGTTGAATACATTCAATATTTTTTTTTTCATTACCAATGGCAAGCCAATACAAGAAGATGCAAAATAGAAAGAAAAAAAAAAAAAGAAAAGAAAATTTACAAAAATGAGTTCAACAAAGATGTCTGACCTTTCACTTGGTAGGAATCACTTATTTTATGTGAAACCACAGCCAATGTAACCGACTTAGAATCTATAAAAAAGTCAACTTTCTTAAATAGTGTAAACAAATTTAAACGGTTTCATATGACTTCCTTAACTAAAATCAAATTTCAATGCTCGTTTTCAGCATCGAAATTTGTGGGCAGCACTTCCCGATCGCATAACCATAGATCATTTTTTCTGTCGAAAAAACCATCTGTAAAAATATGGATTATCAAAAATATATTTCATTTTAAAGTTGAAATCAAGCTGGAATTTTTTCTATGTAACGCAGGCCTTTTGCTTAAACTGATCTGACACAAAATATACCTGTGAAAATTTTCAAACACGTAAAAGATAAACGTTAAAGATAAACGGTTAAAAAATCGAATAAAGTACAAAAAATACCTATTAAATGAACGTAAAATCCTGCTTAAAATTTCTGTTTAATATTTAAATTATTATAATATTTATTTTCATGTTACTCAATATATATATATATATATGGAGACTTTATGAACGAGTTAATTCCCTTTTTTATGCGGACCACAGCCTTCATAAAATATATTTTATACATTGTTTCTATTGGTATGAATACAATTGTTTTAAATAAAACTTTTTATAATCATTCAAAAAGAAAAGTCATCATAATGTACTTTAAAATTCCCTGTAGTTTGAGAATCATTATTTATACATTTTCCGTTTAAACTGTGATAAGAAACTCTTAAGCAGAAATGAAATAAAATATTATAATATTTACTTTTCATTATCTTGATTATATATATACATGGAATAATGATGAAAGATATAGTTCTCTTCTTTTTCTATGCTAACCGCAGACTTCTGAAATGTGTGTTTCCCTAAACGATACCAAAATATAAATTTTATACATCTTTTCTATTGTTATGAATATAATTGTTTTAAATAAACCTTTTTATATTCATTCAAAAAGAAAAGCATCATAATCAACTTAAAATTCCCTTTCGATTGAGAATAATTATTGACATTGTTCATATGTTGAAAGCTGTGATAAGAAACTCTTAAGCTGAATGATCACTTTAAAACAAGACAAAGCGAAAGGTCCATCCTTAGCATACAAGCAAAACCAATAAAGCTGACTATACAAACAGGCGCACACACCCTAACAATGTACAAAATTCAAAATCAAAAGAAATGGTTCCGAAATGGAAATATTGATGACAAGACAGTGTTTTACTTTATTTTACTTTAAGAAATTGAGAATCGACACAGTGGATAAGGAAGAGAGAAAAAAAAAGTATTCTAGTGCTTTTCAAATATTACAAGATAGGAAAATATACGAAATGTTGTAATGGAATTACCTTAGTAATCTGAAAATTTAGAGAACAAATAGTAATCTTTTTAAAAGATGCATGGATTTTAAGACTACGTCATCGATTATTACTTCACGTTAATTAAGGAAGTTCTTTTGAAAATTTCATAAAATCTTTCGATAATTTAAAGTTTTCTTCTTCTTCCTATTTTATATATGAGCTAAATTTGTTAAAGGAATTTCAAATTTTTTTTTTCCAATAGAACAAGTTAATACAAGATTTTGAAAATAAATCAAAAATGAAAAAACCCTTTTTTTAAAGAAAAAAAAAAAAATTCCTCAAAGATTTTTAGGAAAATATAAAATTGCTTTGGAAAAGTTTCATCACAAGATTTTCTGATTAGTAAAAATAGTACGAAATGTTGTAATGGAAAAATTCAACAAAGATGTCTGATAGGAAAATATACGAAATGTTGTAATGGAATTTCTCAGTAATCATTTATACGAACTGCTGAGTAATTTTTTTTTATGTAACATAGCTGCGATTAGGACTCCGTCATCGATATTATTTAGAATTAAACCGAAATTCTTCGACACAGACACAATTCTTCGACACAGAGAATCGACACAGTGGATAAGGAAGAGAGAAAAAAAAAGTATTCTAGTGCTTTTCAAATATTACAAGATAGGAAAATAGGATATTTCTTAATTACCTTAGTTACTGGAAAATGCAGAGAACAAATAATGACTCTTTAAAAAATTATGGATTTTGAGGATCTATGAAATAATTATTCCCCTTTTTGGTCATTAATTCATTACACGGATTTCTTCGGTTGACTACACTTAAAAATCAATAGAGGAGTAGATTAAAAATATTTCTTCTTCTTCATATTTTCACGGACCATCGTTAAAGGAATCTAAGAAATAATTTTCGTTTTATACTCTTAGAACAAATTTTCTCATTTTGTAAATAAATCAACTATTAAGAGAAACTTTTTTAAAACTCCGGAATCGTTAGTCTTAAAACCTCATTTTTAAGGTTATCAAATAACTAATTGAACATAACAACAAAGTTTCATCACATTTATATTTTCTCATTAGTAAAAGATGCTAAATAAATGTTTCCAAATGTGTAATTATAGATATGTTTAGGTAATTGTTGTAATGGAATTTTTTAGTAATCATTTATACCAACCGCTGAGTAATCTTTTTATGTAACGTAGCTGCGATTAAGACTCCGTCATCGATATTACTCATAATTAAGGAAGTTCTTTTGAAAATTTCATAATTTTTCTTTCGATAAATAAAGTTTATGCTTCTTCCTATTTATATATATGAGTCCTCTAAATTTGTTAAATGAATTCAATATTTTTTTTATTTCCAATGGCAAGGTAATACAAGAAGAAGAAAATAAAGAAGAAAAATGAAAAAGAAAATTTACAAAAAAAAAAATTCAACAAAGATGTCTGAACTTTCATTTGGTAGGAATTACTTATTGTATGTGAATCCACAGCCAAAATAGCAGACTAGGAATCTATAAAAAAGGCAACTTTCTAAATAAAACAAGTGTAAACAAATTTAAACAGTTTCGAACGACTCGCTTAACTAAAATCAAATTTCAATGCTCGATTTCACCATCGAAATTTGTGAGCAGCACTTCCCGTTGCATAACCATAGATATATATCTGTCGAAAAAACCTCTGTAAAAATACAGATTATCAAAAATGTATTTCATTTTAAAGTTGGAATGAGCTGGAATTTTTTCTAGGTAATGAAGGCCTTTTAGTTAAACCGATCTGACACAACATATATCTGTGAAAGATTTCAAACCCAAATACTGCTAATACAGATTAATAATTAAAAAAATCGAATAAAGTACGAAAATTACCTAATAAATGAACATAAAAATCATGCATAAAATTTTCTATTTCATATTTGAATTATATGTACTTTTAATCTTATTGAATACCTATATGAAAACATTATAAATGTGGTAATTCCCTTTTTTTATGCGAACCACAGTCTTCATAAAATATATTTTATACATTATTTCTATTGTTATGAATACAATTGCTTTAAATAAAACATTTTCTATTCATTCAAAAAGAAAAGTTTCATAATCTACTTTAAAACTCCCTTTCGCATTATTCACATTGTTCCTGTTGAAAGCTGTGATAAGAAACTCTTAAGCTAAATGATCACTTTAAAACAAGAAAACGAAAGGTCCTCCTTACCATACAACCGAAACCAATAAAACTATCTATAAAAACATGCGCACACACCCTAATAACGCATAAAATTCGAAATCAAAAGAAATGGTTCCGAAATGGAAATTATTGATAACAAGACACTGTTTTACTTTACTTTACTTGAAGAACTTGAGAATCGACGCAGTGGATAAGGAAGAAAGAAAAAAAAAGTTTTCTAGTGCTTTTCAAATATTACCAGATAGGAAAATAGGATATTTCTTAATTACCTTAGTTACTGGAAAATGCAGAGAACAAATAATGACTCTTTAAAAAGATGCATGGATTTTGAGGAACCGAATAATTATTCCCCTTGCTTGCTCGTTAATTCACTACATGGATTTCTTTGGTTGACTACACTTAAAAATCAATAGAGGAGTAGATTTAAAATATTTCTTCATCTTCATATTTTCACATAGCATCGCTAAAGGGAATCTAAGAAATGGTTTTCGTTTATAGAACAAGTTTTCTCATTTTGTAAATAAATCAACTATTAGGAGAAACCTTTTTTTTAAACTCCAGAATCGTTAGTCTTAAAACCTCATTTTTAAGGTTATCCTATCTAATTGCTTTTAAGTTTCATCACGTTTATAATTTCTCATTAGTAAAAGATGCTAAATAAATGTTTCAAAGCGTGTAATTATAAATATGTTTTGATAAATGTTGTAGTGGAATTTTTCAGTAATAATTTACACGAACTGCTGAGTAATTTTTTTTTGTGTAAACATAGCTGCGATTAAGACTCCGTAATCAATATTACTCATAATTAAGGAAATTCTTTTGAAAATTGTTAGAATTATTTTTCTCGATAAATAAAAGTTATGCTTCGTTCCATTTTATATATGAGTCTTCTAAGCTTGTCGAATACACTAAATATTTTTTTTTTATTTCCTTTGGCAAGGTAAAAATAAATTAAAGAAAAAAAAAGATAAAAAAAAGGAAATAAAAAAAATAAAAGAAAACGTACAAAATCGGGTCCAACAAAGTTCACCGAAGACATTTTCTTAAGTGTTCTCTGGTTTGCCAGTATCTCACCGTCTCGAACAGCCATGAAGTTGCAAGCAACGATAGAGATGAACTTGGTTCATCATTACTACCAAAATACAGATGTCTATTTGATTGGCCAAAAATCCAAACCCGATGTAGATGTTCATTACATTAGTTCTTGTTTATTGAGAAACACCATCAGCATTACAATGCAATACACGCATGCTACCAGTACTAGTCCTGATGACCGAGTGTCCAGCACTCTGGACCTCGGTTCCACAGGTTTCGGGTTCGAGTCCGGTGGTGACATGGATGTTTGTATTGGTTGTGCCATAGGTTTCTGTCTTTTATGACGGTAAGAGTTTCATGGAGGACTTCTCGCTCATCTACATCATTCCCAAACTGTAAATGGACAACTCAGTTCTAGGCACAGTGATGTGGTGTGGTGTGGCAGTAGGAGCACTTCCCTTCACCGAACCATCTGTAAAAATAGGGGTTATCAAAAAGATATTCCATTTTAGAATTGCATTAAACAATCAAGCTGGAAATTTTTTTAGATAATACTAACTTTTTTTGGAAACAGAACTGGATCAACATACATCTGTGAAAAATTTCAGACATAAATGCAGTCGATAATAAAGAACGATTATAATAATTGAATAAAATACGAAAAAAAGTTATTAAATGAATGTAAAATCATGCTTAAAATTCTTTATTTAATACTTGAATTATTATAATATTTACTTTTTATTATATTATTTATATATATAAATGGAATAATTATAAATGAAAAAAATTCCTTCCTCTTTTATGCTAACCGGAGACTTCAGAAATCTGTGTATCCCTATATGATACAAAACTATATTTAAACATTATTTCTATTGTTATGAATACCGTTGTTTTAAATAAAACCTTTTCTATTCATTCAAAAAGAAAAGCATCATAATCTACTTTAAAATTCCCTTTCGTTTGAGAATCTTTATTCACATTGTTCCTGTTGAATGCTGTGATAAGAAACTCTTAAGCTGAATGATCACTTTAAAATAAAATATTATAATACTTACTGTTCATCATCTTGATTATATATATATATATATATATGGAATAATTTTAAATGAAATGATTCCATTTTTTTTGACGAACTACACACTTCAGGAATTGTATCTCTACAAGATGCCAAAATATAATTTATACATTTTTTATATTGTTATGAATACAATTGTTTTAAATTAATCATTACATTGTTTATATATATAAATGAAATAATTATAAATGAGATAAATCCTTTTTTTATATGTGAACCGAAAACTTCAGAAATATGAGTAACCTTATGTGAAACTAAATATATTTTATAAATTTTATCTATTGCTATGAATACAAGTGCTTCAAATAAAACATTTCCTATTCATTCAAAAAGTAAAGCTTCATAATCTACATTAAAATTCCCTTTTGTATGAGAATCCTTATTCACATTGTTTCTGTTGAAAGCTGTGATAAGAAACTCTTCAGCTGAGTGATCACTTTAAAACAAGACAAAGTGAAAGGTCCCTCCTTAGTATACAACCGAAAACAATAAAGCTAACTATACAAACAGATGCACATCCTAATAGTGTATGAAATTCAAAATCAAAAGAAATGGTTCCGAAACAGAAATTATTGGTAACAAGTCAGCGTTTTACTTTACTTTACTTGAAGAACTTGAGAATCCACGCAGAGTGTAAGGAAGAAAGAAAAAAAAAGTGTTCTAGTGCTTTTCAAATATTACCGGATAGGAAAATAGGATATTTCTTAATTACCTTAGTTACCGGAAAATGCAGAGAACAAATAATGACTCTTTAAAAAGATGCATGGATTTTGAGGATCTGAATAATTATTCCCCTTGTTTGCTCGTTAATTTACTACATGGATTTCTTCGGTTGACTACACTTAAAAATCAATAGAGAAGTAGATTTAAAATATTTCTTCTTCATATTATTACGGAGCCTCGTTAAAGGAATCTAAGAAATAATTTTCGTTTTATACTTGTAGAACAAGTTTTCTAATTTTGTAAATAAATCAACTATTAAGAGAAACTTTTTTTTTAAACTCCAGAATCGTTAATCGTAAAACCTCATTTTTAAGGTTATCGTAGGTGCAATTTTTAAGTTTCATCACATTTATATTTTCTCATTAGTAAAAGATGCTAAATAAATGTTTCCAAGAATGTAATTATAAATATGTTTTGGTAAATGTTGTAATGGAATTTTTTCAGTAATCATTTATACGAACTGCTGAGTAATTTTTTTTTGTAACATAGCTGCGATTAAGACTCCGTCATCGATATCAGTCTGAATTAAGGAAGTTGAAAATTGAAAATTGTTATAATTTTTTTCACGATAAATAAATTGTATGCTTTTTCTGTTTTATATATGAGTCCTCTAAATTTGTTGAATACATTCAATATTTCTTTTATTTCCAATGGCCGGGCAATACAAGAAGATTGAAAATAGAAAAGAAAAAGAAAATTTACAAAAAAGAGTTCAACAAATATCTCTGAACATTCACTTGGTAGGAATCACTTATTGTATGTGAAATCGCAGCCAAAACAGCAGACTGGGAATCTATAAAAAAGGAAACTTTCTTAATTAGTGTAAACAAATTTAACTTTTGATTTTTAAATTTTTTTAATTGAAACTTGCTTAACTAAAATCAAATTTCGCTGCTCGATTTCAGTATCCGATTTTTTCATCCCGTTGCATAACCATATATATATATCTGTCGAAAAAGCCATGTGTAAAAATATGGATTACCGAAAATATATTTTATTTTAAAGTTGGAATCAATCAGGAATTTTTTCTAACTAATGCAATCTTTTTGGGTAAACCGATCTGACACAGCACATATCTGTGAAAGATTTCAAACACAAATACTCTTGATAAAGATAAACGATTGAAAAAACAAAATAAAGTACGAAAAATACCTTTTAAAGGAACGTAAACGCATGCTTAAAATTTTCTTTTTAATATTTGTTTTATTATAATATTTACTTTTCATCTTATTGAATATATATAAGTAAACATTACAAATGAGATAATTCCATTTTGTTATGCGATTCACAGTCTTCATAAAATATATTTTATACATTATTTCTATTGTTATGAATAGAATTGCTTTAAATAAAACATTTTATATTCATTCAAAAAGAAATGTCATCATAATCTACTTAAAAATTCCCTTTCGTTTGAGAATCATTATTCAAACTGTTTTTTATTTTTCTTTTGGTAAGCCAATATAAAAAGGGGGTAATTCAAAATAATAAAGTAAAAGTATACAAAATAATTCCACAAAGTTGACCGAAGTAAATTGGATTAAGATTTTTCAAGTTTGCCAGTATTTCACCGTACTGAATTACCATGAAGTGGCAAGCAGCGATGGAGATGAGCTCGGTTCATAATTACTACCAAATTAAAGAGGGCAATTTGGTTGGTCAAAATCCTAACCCGATGCAGATGTTCATTATATAAGTTACTTTTTTATTGAGACAAACCAACATCATTACATTGCAATACACACAGGTAAACAGTACTAGAGTCCCGATAGCGAGTGTCTGGGCTGAGTGAGCTGTTCGGGTTCGAGTATCGGCAGCGACATGGATGTTTGCAGTGGTTCTGCAGTAGATTCCCGTCTCTTATGACGGTAAGAGTCTCACGGAGAACAGTTAGAATTCTCTTTCACCTACATCATTCCTAAACTGTAACTGGACAAATCAGTTCTAGACACAGTGATGTGGTGTGGTGTAGCAGTAGAAGCACTTCCCTTTGCCGAACCATCTGTAAAAATATAGATCTTTTCTAGAACCATGTGTAAAAATATAGATTATCAAAAATATATTCCATTTTTAAAGTTGCACTAAACAATCAAGCTGGAATTTTTTCCAGATATTATCCTTTTTTTTGGAAACATAACTGGAACAACATATATCTGTGAAAAATTTCAAATACAAATACTACCGATAAATTTAAACGATTAAAAAAATCGAATAAAGTACGAAAAATACCTATTAAATGAACGTAAAATCATGCTTAAAATTCTTTATATAATACTTGAATTATTATAATATCTACTTTTCATAACATTGTTTATACTAATAATTATAAATGAGATAATTTCATTCATTTTTTATGCGAATGGCCGACTTCACAAATGTATTTATGCCTATATGAAAAAATATATAATTTATACATTTTTTCTATTGTTATGAATTCAATTGTTTTAAATAAATTTTTTTTTATTCATTCAAAAAGCAAAGCATCATAATCAACTCCAAAATTCCCTTTCGTTTGAGAATCATTATTCA
Organism: Caerostris darwini; assembly: GCA_021605075.1. Taxonomy (NCBI): domain Eukaryota; kingdom Metazoa; phylum Arthropoda; class Arachnida; order Araneae; family Araneidae; genus Caerostris; species Caerostris darwini. The sequence goes on from BPLQ01015705.1 coordinate 110,270, forward strand.
CATTGTTCTTGTTGAAAGCTGTGTTAAGAGAACTCGTATGAAAAATGATCAAATGATATTATAATACTTACTTTTCATTATCTTGATTATATACATACATGGAAAAATTATGACTTTCTATATTTTCATTTATTATTCGAATCTCAGACTCTAGAAAGTGTATCTCTATATGATAACAAAATATATTTTATACTTTATTTCTATTGTTATGAATACAATTATTTTAAATAAAACTTTTTCTATTCATTCAAAAGAAAAGGCTTTATAATCTACTTTAAAATTCCCTTTCGTTGGAGAATCTTTATTCTGATTATTCCTGTTGAAAGCTGTGATAAGAAACTCTTAGGCTGAATGATCACTTTAAAACAAGACAAAGCGAAAGGTCCCTCCTTAGCATACAACCGAAAACAATAAAACTAACTATACAAACAAGCGCGCACACCCTAGTAATGTATAAAATTCAAAATCAAAAGAAATGGTTCCAAAATGGAAATTATTGATAACAAGACACTGTTTTACTTTACCTTACTTGAAGAAGTTGAGAATCGACGCAGAGGAATAAGGAAGAAAGAAAAAAAAAGTGTTCTAGTGCTTTTCAAATATTACCAGATAGGAAAATAGGATACCTTAGTTACTGGAGAATGCAGAGAACAAATAATGACTCTTTAAAAAGATGCATGGATTTTGAGGATCCGAATAATTATTATCCTTGCTTGCTCGTTAATTCACAACATGGATTTCTTCGGTTGACTACACTTAAAAATCAATAGAGGAGTAGATTTAAAATATTTCTTCTTCTTCATATTTTCACGGAGCATCGTTAAAGGATCTAAAAAATGATTTTCGTTTTATACTCGTAGAACAAGTTTTCGCTTTTTGTAAATAAACCAACTATTAAGAGAAACATTTTTTCAAACTCCGGAATCGTTAATCTTGAAACTTCATTTTTAAGGTTATCCTAACTAATTGCTTTTGAGTTCATCACATTTATGTTTTCTCATTAGTAAAAGATGCTAAATAAATGCTTCCAAGCGTGTAATTATAAATATGTTTTGGTAAAATGTTGTAATGGAATTTTACAGTAATCATTTATAAGAACCGGGGAGTAATTTTTATTTATATCGCGAATAAGACTCCGTTATCGATATTACTCAGAATTAAACCGAAATTCTTTTTAAAATGGTTATAATTTTTTCTCGTAATTCATATAATTCAGATAATTTAAACCTTTTTTTGTAAACTTAACTGGATCAACATATATCTGTGAAACTTTTCAGACATATATCCTGTCGGTAATGAAAACCGATTAAAATAATTGAATAAAATAGGAAAAAAAACTTATTAAATGAATATAAAATCAGGCTAAAAATTCTTTATTTAATACTTGAATTATTATACTATTTAAGTTTCATAACATTGATTCTATATATAAGTGGAATAATCTTAAATAAGATACCTCCCTTCTTTTTTTATGCTAACCAAAGTTTTCAGAAATATGTGTATCCTTACGTGATACCAAAATATACTTTATACTTTAGTTTCTATAGTTATGAATACAATTGTTTTAAATAAAACTGTTTCTATTCATTCAAAAATAAAAGCTTCATAATCTACTTTAAAATTTCCCTTTCGTTTTGAGAATCATTATTCACATTGTTCCGTTGAAAGCTGTGATAAGAGACTCTTAAGCTGAATGATCACTTTAAAGCAAGACAAAGCAAAAGGTCCCTCCTTAGAATACAACCAAAACCAATAAAACTAACTATACAAACAGGCGCACACATCCTAATAACGCATAAAATTCAAAATCAAAATAAATGGTTCCGAAATAGAAATTATTGATAACAAGACAGCGTTTTACTTTACTTTACTTGAAGAACTTGAGAATCGACGCAGTCGATTAGGAAGAAAGAAAAAAAAAGGGTTCTAGTGCTTTTCAAATATTACCAGATAGGAAAATAGGATATTTCTTAATTACCTTAGTTACTGGAAAATGCAGAGAACAAATAATGACTCTTTAAAAAGATGCATGGATTTTGAGGATCCGAATAATTATTCCCCTTGCTTGCTCGTTAATTTACTAGACGGATTTCTTCGGTTGACTACACTTAAAAATCAATAGAGGAGTAGATTTAAAATATTTCTTCTTCTTCATATTTTCATGGAGCATCGTTAAAGAAATCTGAGAAATGATTTTCGTTTTATAGAACAAGTTTTCTCATTTTGTAAATAAATCAACTATTAAGAGAAACCTCTTTTTTTAAACTCCAGAATCGTTGGTCTTAAAACCTCATTTTTATGGTTATCCTAACTAATTGCTTTTAAGTGTCATCACATTTATATTTTCTCATTAGTAGAAGATGGTAAATAAATGTTTCCAAGCGTGTAATTATAAATATGTTTTTGTATATGTCGTAATGTAATTTTGCAGTAATCATTTATACGAACTGCTGAGTAATTTTTTTATGTAATATAGCTGCTATTAAGACTCCGTCATCGATATTACTCGGAATTAAGGAAGTTCTTTTGAAAAATTTATAATTTTTTTTCTTGTTAAATAAAGTTTATGCTGCTTTCCAATTTATATATGAGACCTCTAAACTTGTCGAATACAGTCAATATATATATTTATTTTCAATGACAAGGTAATACTAAACGAGGAAAATACAAATTTAAAATGAAAAAAAAAATGTACAAAAAAGAGTTCAACAAAGTTGACTGAAGTCATTGTCTTAAGAGTTCTCTAGCTTGCCAGTATCTCACTGTCCTGAATCACCATGAAGTGGCAAGCAACGATGGAGATGATGTTGATTCATTAGCTGTGCCAAATTATAAAGAAGGAAGTTTGGTTGGTTAAAAACCCCAATGCAATGTAGATGTTCATTAGATTAGTACTTTTTGAGTGAGGAAAGCCCCCAGTCTTCCATTTCAATACGCGCAGGCAACTTGACAACGTTTAGGATAATAGCGAGAGCTCATGCCAAAACTGTAGACCACTTATCTCTATAGAACGTTGCCCGAGGGGCACTACAAGGAGCTAGGCCTACAATGCACCCTGGTATACAATATGATTGCCCTAAAAAGTAACATTTCAAGAAGCAGTTGTCAAGGGTGTTTGAAATTTTACTCTTGTTTTTAACATTGATATAAACACGTGATTTCAGAATGAACACCAAAGGATATTTTCTACTTCCTCTTCAATGGTGCAGCAGCCTCATGGTGTGCCCAGGCTGTCTACCTATGGGCAGATTATGCAAAATGAGATACTGTTCTTTTTACAGAGAAGGGGTGTCAGCCCTACTGTCATATTTGACCGAGGCCTATGGTTTAAAGTGGTTTCTGAACCACCATACAGTAATACAATTTGAACAGGTTTGTTTCCACGACAAGCATATTGTGAATGTATGAATTTCTGGAAAGGATTTGGAAAGTAAGGTCATACTCGGCAATTAAGATATCCGCCTTTAACAGTTTTCGATAGGATGGATCCGTAGAATTTCAGAAGTGTTTTGTTGATATTGAACACAGTCTTTTGTATGGTTATTCTGTGGGATGAAAAACACCCTGTGAACTCAGTTCTGTAAAGAATACGAGTTACAAGTCTGGTTCAAAAGTAACATCTTTGCAATAATTCAAGTTTTTTTGTGAGTTTCTACTTTTATTCCAAACTCAAAAATTGGTTAACACATAAAAATAATTTTGACTGAGCAGTAGTATAAATTTTGATAAGAATATCACCAGATTTAAGCTTCTTGACAGTTATAAGGTAGTCTGCAAACTTTTATTTTGATTTTAAATGGTGAAGTAGTACTGAATTCTTTGTTAGGGTGAAATATTATTAGAATTGTGTCGAATTTATATACTCATTTATGATATGGTATCTATAAATTTTGACAAAATCTAAAACAGAAGCAAATAAAATCGTATTTAATAACCTTCTACAAGGCATGAAATTTCAGACAGATTATAGAATAAACAAGAATTACTACGTTGAATTAAGTTAAGAAAATAATTTCTTATTATATACATAAAATAAAAAGTAATAATTACAAAAATCGTATTTTGGTTTTAAAATTTTAGGTTAAATATGAATAAATGAACAATTTAATTTTAATTAATTTCGTTTAATTGATTAAGTGAACAAATTACAAAAATAATATTTAGGTTTAAATGTGATTAAATGAACAATATTATTTAATCAAATCATATTGTCCGAAACCAGCTAGACAGCCCTCTCTCCTTTTCTGTCTCAATAAATCCAACACACTTCATGGGCGTCACAACCATCATGTGCCTTCAGCACGTGACGTTAAATCGGATGTAAACAAAAGGTTAAAAAAACATGAATAAAAATATTAGAACTAACTTAAAAACACATGGAATCGAATAATAGAAAACAAACCCCAACTATATTGCTGATCTATACGATCAGAGTCACTCATTAAAACGACCTCCATCCTTGGCTAGATGACCAGGAATTGACCTGTCACTTGCTAGTTGATTGATACATCTGGACACGGAGATGTACTGCCCGTCTATCAGAACTGAATGCCAAAGAGATGTATTATATACACAAGAGCCTCAACTCTGCCTGCCGCAGGATGCTCTATTTTCTGGGACACGGGTCACCCAACATGACAAACACGTAGGTAAGAAATTATATTATTATTGTTCAAAGATAACATAACTAAAAAGACAATAGCCCCTGTTAGTTAAATCACAAATTATTCGAAGGAAAAAATAATAAGATATAAAGACCAAAATTAAAATGGGAATAAATATTAATAACGAGATATTAATATCAGGAAGAACGAGAGAAACAATGACAATAAATGTAAAACGAGTGATGACAATTAATCATAACAATCCGGTATAAAAATAATGAGGTCTATGGTCTAGACGATGAAAAAAAAAAAAAAAATAGAGAATAAAAGAATGAAGTTGGAGATCCTGGGTCGCTCCGAGAGTCACGACAATCGCAAACATATAAACAAGATGTGCCCTTAAGGGATTTTATCTTCAGTTGAATAGTAACATTATAAAACTTATAAAACATTTTAAAACTTAATAAAATACTTGAATAAATATCTTTTAATTGATATGAATTAAAACGATAATTAATATAGTTTCGTTACAATGATTTATTGAAACTCTGAACAATATGAGATTTATTTTTAACATCTTAAGTACAAGTATATATGGATATACATTTTATCGTGTATTTAATTAGCCACATAATTTTTGAAAGTTTGAATTTTTATTATTCAGAGAAACTTGGATATCTATTCATTTTTATTTATTTGAAAAGCACTATTATGTGTTATTGTTTTCTTTTTGTGGATAATTGAGTTTAAGTATTATTTTTGAAAAATTATATTTTATTTTATTATGAATCCCATTAGATAATTTCAGTATCAATCATCTTTTGATTTGGAATTACGGTTTGCGATTTATACAGACATGTAATTAAAACTTTTGTTTTAAGAGAAATAAATCTGATTACAAAAGCTTTCTTAAAATTTTCTTTCTTTAAAAAAAAATCGACTTTTGGAAGTTATCTTAAGTTTAAAAAAGCTGTTATTTTTAATAGATATATACTGAAATCAAAATAATTTTAAGGCTATTCAATCCAACTATTTTGATTCTCACACTATTCTAAGCAACAACATTTACTTATCTTTCTGGATAAATATAATCATGAGTTAATATAAACATCATTGTTTATTTTAACTCAGGGTTGAATTATTTTCTCAAATTTATTCAACAAACTTTGAAGCAAATAATTTTTATTTTCAATTTCAATTACCTTTTGTCTAGGAACAACTCAAAACCATCTGAAAACTTCCTTTGTTATCCCAGAATTCTATTTTAGATTAACCGAGTCTCTTATTTGGTTTTGATAATAAACAATATTGATTTTACCCTTTTTCTTCAGAAATAAATCTTTGATGTAAACAAATCTTATTAATCTTTTTTAAATCTTATTATTTTATTTTTTCGATGCTTTATTAATTTCTATTTTGCATGAGAATAAAATCAACATTAAAAGCACATATTTAATGATGTGTATATCTGACATAATTAATAATAATTTCGATTGTATAGGACATTCCATAAATTTCTAAACCAAGATGCTAAAATATTTTCTTCTGAAAATAACGAAAGTGGAACTAATAATTTTAAATATAATAACATATTACTTCAAATATATACTTATAATAAGGAATGATATTGGAATACATTTGGAATATATTTCCAATATTAATGGAATAGATTGGATTATTAATAATAAGGAATGTTATTGGAATACATTTGGAATATATTTCCAATATTAATGGAATAGATTGGATTATTAATGATAAGGAATGTTATTGGAATACATTTCGAAGAAAAAAATGAAACAAAACACTATATGTTACTAAGAAAGACTAGCTAGCCTAAACAAAGGCAGCAAAAAAAAATATATATTTTTAATATGAAACTTTTAAAATCATTGTAAATAAATCCAAATAATTGAAAAGTTTCTGTCTCATGCTTCATAAAAGTATCCCAAATATATGGATTGAGACAAATCCTTGTAAAGCAATTTAAAAAATAACAGTGAATTTTATAAATAAGTTATCCAATAAATTTATTTTAATCTAAATAAGCCAATAATTTGTCCAACTTGCAGAAGTCCAGAATGGTTATGAATGCGGCCTAAAAAATATTGATAAATGATGATGGTTCATGTTTATTTCCAAAATAATTCAAAGTTATTGTTACTTTCCCATTTTGCCAACGTGTTTTTTTCCTACTTGTAACAGAATTCTACTAATTTAAAAACATTTCTAGCTTATTAGAGTGAGCTTACGCTCCAGCATACGCATAAGCATTAGATCTTCACATATCAAGTTGGATTTGTTATTCAATTCCTACTATTAGTTCACACTTTACCTATATATTTTTATATATTTTGTTCAAATTTTCAACCATAAGTAAAATACTTTTTATTCTTCCAATCCAACTGCATCAGAAACAAGCAAATTTATATTATATAGTAATTTTTTTCATACCCATTATGTGTTTTTTCTAATATATTCAGAAAACCAAATTTGTTTTACTAAAAATGAATAAAGGAAACATAATATATATTAGTATCCATTTACTAGAAGTTCTTTACAAATTGCAAAAAAGGTTTGTAAAAAAAAAAAAATTATTGAATATGTAAAAAATCTTCTAGAAATTCAATAAAAATAACACTAAATGAATATTTTAGCATAAGATAAATCTTTGAATAGTCATAAGAAATGATATTATTCGTGACAGAGATACATTATTTTCTTGAGTGTGAAGTCACTTGGTTTTATTAGCCTTTTATTTAAAAGCTTATTCCATGGATGTTGTAATTTTTAGCATATAAATAATCTTTATTCAATTGAACAATAATACGAGGAGACGAAGAATACATTTTCAATTGCTGTTTGCTTTCGACTTTCATAATTATATATGAAGAAGTATGAAAATGTTTTATCTCCAAATCTCCATTTTTCATTTAAAGCATGCAATGGAGAAAATATAAAATATTTTCACTCGCTTGTTAACATCACACCACTGGTAAGTGGCTTACTTCGTTTAAATTATGTAACTATGTGTAGTTGAGTAGAATAAACAACTAATGCAATATTTCTTTTTTACTTTTAGATGCCTTGATGGAAAATAAAAAAAGTAGGAAATACTTAAGTTTTGTACAATGTACGCTTTTAGGTTATATCTAAATTATGATGATTTTATTTATAAGTTTAAAAATTTTAAAAAGAATTTCTTCTCACTCATTCAGTAATTGGTATTTTATATATGTATGTATTTTATATACTACAGATTTTGCTTTGTTTCTATTAATAAGTGGAATTTATGTTAATAAATTTTGCTTTTTAAAACATGTTGTTGTATTCCATTGCTGGGTACCTTGGTCTGCTGTTGTTCGCTGCTATGTTGAAAGATATGTAAAAGATCATAGATACCCAAAATGCGCAACTGTTGGACTGCTACACTGTAACCAGATTGTGCTACTCACAATTTGGGCAAGAACTACCAAAGGGGTATCCGGAGGGTTTGCACTTCTCTGTCATTTACCTTAAGGGTGACTCAAAGATATACTGACTTAAAGACTTGTCATCTTCATCCCTTATCTAATTCTTACACCTTCCTAGTCTTATCATGTTCAATTTACCTTGTTTAGTAGGAGGCCTGATGGCAATTGGCTAGAAACTTTTAAAGGTGCAACAGATTTTAGTCAATTTATAATAAAATGTGTCTATTGTAATTTGAGTGCATTTAACATAAAACTTTGACATGAGAAAAGTCGAGTCTAGTCCTTTTTCTGATGACTGGGGTTTGATCCGTTTTCTGATTCTCTTTAGAAAATCAATAAAAAGAATGATGGGAATTTTAGTATTCCTGAGGAACTGAATGGAACAAAAAGTTAAAAATACATTAAAATCATAGTGCGGCTTGAGGACCAATTGGCTAGCGTTCTGTCCCTTGGTACCCCAGACTTCATATTCCAATCCTGGCGGAGACATGAATGTTTATTATTGGTTAGTAATCCACATAAAACTGTAAATCCTTAGCTAATTAACCTAAAGTGTGCAAAAATGACCGTAGAGCGACAAACCAAATCCTAGTTTGGAAATCCAACACACCATCCACTGGGCAGCTCTAGCATATTTTTATGTTTGCCTGCGAAACATTTACATATAACTTGCATGAGCGTTTTCTTGTTACTTTTCACGAATAGTCATTTTGTAAGAAGAGAAGGAATTATCTTAACAGAAAACTCAATGCCTTCAACTTACTAAGTCTGCTTTTAAGACACTTTTTACAACTAAATTTTAACTTAGAATATGCATAAATCTTTCCATCCACAATTCTGAAATACTTAATTAACATTAACGATATAAGGGTAAGAAATTTATGAGAACACCAGAACCATTCCAAGTTTGCAATTCCCAGAATTATGCAAAAATTTTCTTTTGCAAAATTCGAGCAGTTCATCAAAACATCACGACTGATAAAAATAAACAGTGAAAAATGCAATGATTTTTCCCTTTTTCAAATTAATTGTAGTGGAAGACGGGAAATAAATAATACTTTCTATTCTAAAGCTTATGAAAATGAATTTTTGAAGTACTTTGGTTAAATTTACTGAAGGAACAATTACACAGTCCATTTAATTTACGTTAAAAGAGAGGAATTTAAAAACATGAGTTTAAAAAAATCAGAATTTATGAATGCATATGTTATTAAGATGGTGTGATGTAACAGAAGCAACCTTAATTATAAAGTAAAACTGCGAATTTAACGGATAGCAAGTAAAGGAGAGTTTTAGGTTAAAAGTTTATTTTTATTTACATTAAATTTATTTTTACAGTGTTCATTTTCTGTTATATGTTTGAATATTTTTAATATTTTACAAGCGTATGTAAAAATGTCGCATAAAATTAAAATTTCCAATTTATAAAAGAATTATGTTTATAAAATTTATTAAAAATAATGTGAAGTTAAATCTAAACTATAGTAATATGTATGGTTTTGTTAATACATGAACTTATAAAAATCGTATTAATTACGAAGTGAAGGGCATTTTATGATTAAAACTGATGTGAGTTTATGAGAAGAAGATTTTAAAAATATTGCTTACATTTAATAAAAGTTATAATTTAAGTAACATATGTTGATTAGATTAGAACTATTTAATGTAAATATAAATTTCACTAAATATATATTAGGAAAACTAGTTTTCATAAAACTCAGTTTTAAATTTTAAAAGTGGAGAAGTTAGTGGCAATTTTTAAAAAAATTAAATTAATATATTTTAAAGATAAATCTTGAATTTAAAATAAATTATTATTTTAAGAATTGCAGAAAATAGATATTTTACAAAATAATAAAAAGCCTAAATAAATAAAAGACGATTATAGGTCAGAGCTGCATTAATAACATGAATTATTTCGTGTGTTGTGACTAATTCTCAGTCTCCTGCAGAGCGGGACAGACAGCCCATGAGTAGTCTACTCATGCATGTTGGGAAAAGAGCAGCTTCTGTTGTGTTGGAGCACCCTTAGGAGAAGTTTGACTAGGCTTTGTATAGCTGAAATAAGAGTGCAGTTCCTTCCAGGAATACTACCCGCATTTGCGTATCTTATAAAAACCCGGAAAAATCCCACCAAATAATCTGACTAACGGGGAAAGATGCTGAACATTGCAAATGCCATGGAATCTCCTTTTTTAGGAAACAGTGTCTACAATAAAACCCTGCCAACGGATTGAACCTCAATCTTAATTCTCACCAGCGACACATGTTACGGGTAAGAGTCGGGTAACGTAAATTTTTAAAATCGTAATTAAAATCTCAGTACTACATCGGAAAGCCATATATGTAGAGGGAGATTTGGGGAGATTTTTACCTTATAAATTCGTTCGTATTTGAAGTAACCCCGGGAAATTTCAATTCAGGAGTCCGACTATAAATTGGGCCTGAATGGCTGTGTGTCTAGCGCTCTTACACTCGGTGCCACTGGCTTAGGGTTCGAGTCGCATCAATTCCATGAATGTGTGTAGTGGTTCGGAATCCACTTTAAGCTGTAGATCCCAGTCCCATATGACGGTATAGTTTCACGGGGTCAGACTTCTCAACCACATCATACAGCGGCGTGATGCCCAACTGGCTACCGCTCTGGCCTTGATACCGAAAGCTTCAGGTTCGAATCCTGGCGGTAGCATGGATGTTTGTTGGTGGTTCGGAATCCACGTTAAACTGTAGGTCCCAGTCTATTTAGCCTAAAGTGTGCACAAGATGACCGTAGAACAACAAACCAAACCAAACCACACACATCATTCCAAAACTGTATAGGGGCAACTCAGTCATTGGCACAGTGATGTGGTGTGTTGTAATAGTAGTAGTAGTAGCCCGGTTATAAATACGAGATAATATTTTCTACTGAATCTACTCACTTTTAAATGGAGACTTGCATCATATTCTGCCCGTATTAATCTGAAGTCTTTTAAATACTTTATAATTATTTCATTAAACATTTAAATACTTTATAATTACTTCATTAAATATTTAAATACTTTATAATTATTTTTATTTTACTTTATAATCAATAATCTAAAGTTTTTCAAGAAAGCGCTGCGAATATTTCACTTTTATTCAATTTATTCAATTGCTGAATAATAAGTGAAATATTTTAATTTAATAAAACAAATTAGACTTCCATTAACACCCATTTAAAATGCTAGTTCATTACCCAAATACTCAGTTTGAAAGATCAACTGAAATTCTGAAAGGTCATAAATAACTTGAATGCGTTGCATATGACGTCGGAAATTAAAAACACTTAATACCATCTTGACCTTTAACATATATAAATACTTACAGAAATAAAAGGAGAAAAAAATGTATTGCCTGTCAGAAAAACCAACAAGAAATCCTTCTGTAATGCTCCGAAAGAGCTAATGAGGATAATTTTTTCTAATTAAATTCATCTGTTTTTGTCTGAATTTCAATGTATCACTTACGAATAAGCGACCGAGCACTTTAACGGGGGCGAAACATATTATGGAAAACGCATTACGCCAAAGTGTTAAGTACGTTACGTGTTAAAAGGATGCTTACATATTACGATACTTAACGTAAATGCCCATCTAAAAAATAGGATCTTAAGGCATGAAAAATGAAATCATCACGGCTCCAATTTAACGTTTTTTTTATTTTTTTTTAAATTTCTTTTCTGGATCTGAGTTCATTTAAATCGGAAATTAATTTGATTAGTATAAAAGCGACCAGCCATTCCTTACAATTGCATTTTTAATGACAATTTTTTTATTTTAAATTTTATTTTTCTTTATAGTGAGCCTAAAACTGCTTTTTGTGAGAGCTTCTAATACAAAAGCAACGTCAGGCCTCTTAATATAAAGTGCTTTAACGTTTTGGCAAGTACAGCTGATTGCATTAGCAGCGTCTTTCAAAGGGGGGACCTTTTCGATTCTCCCGGACTTGATTTGATTTTCAGAATCTGCGATCTGGCAACAGGCTTTTTCGAGTACTTTGATTGGCTCTAATGGAGGCACGTGACTGGCAGAAGTGGATACTTTCAACCACAGTTTTCTTCTCTCTCTTCCTTTTTAGTGCCAGTAACTTTCTAGATGTATCATCTGATTAGTCGAAATGATTGTTGCTTTAGATTGGGTTTTCGAAATACACTCTGACGATAATGTCTATACAAAACATTGTAAATTGATTGTTATCTGAGTAAAAATAAATATAATTTTAACACTTATCAAACCAATATCTATGTTTTTCCTCCAAATGCTGATCATTTGATAGAGGTCATTTGCTATTGTAGCGGTTTCAGCGTTACCCGAATGTTTTCGTCTAAAAAAGATGTTTAGTCTGCTATGTAGCATATATATATTGTGTTTTTACAATTTTGAATTAAATGACGTTAGCGTTTCAATATTACCCAAATATTTCCATCTACAAAATAGCTTAGTTTGCTATGTAGCATATATACTGTGCTTTTACAATTTTCAATTAATGACGTTAGCGTTTCAATGTTACAAAACATTCCCATCTAGAAAATAGATTTAGTCTTTTATATAGCATGCATATCGTGATTTTACAATTTTTAATTAATGACGTCAGCGTTTCAACATGATCCAAATATTTCAGTTTAGAAAAGAGGCTTAGTCTGCTATATAGCATATATATCGTTATTTTACACTTTTAAATTAATGACGTTAGCGATTCAGTGTTATCCAAATGTTCCCATCTAGAAAAGAGGGTCAGTGTTCTATGTAGCATATACTACTGTGCTTATACAATTTTTAATTAATAACGTTAGCATTTCAGCGTTACTCAAATGTTCTCCTCTGAAAACGATGCTTAGTCTGCTATGTAGCATATATATTGTGCTTTTACAACTTTGAATTAACGACGTTAGTTATTCAAAAGTTCGTTTTAGAAAAGAGGCTCAGTTTGCTGTGTAGCATATATATCGTACTTTAAAATTTTGAAATAATGACGTTATCGTTTCAGTGTTATCCAAATGTTCCCAAAAGAAAAGAGGTTTAGTCGGCTATATAGCATATATATTGCGCTTTTACAATTTTGAATTAAAGAATGTGCTTTTACAATATTAAATTACTGCTGTTAGGGAAAATTTAAAGGCCATCCAACTTTTTAAAAGTAACAATAATAAGCAGACGAAAGCGTCATTAAGTTTCTATCCATGTATTAGTAATTTTTTCTAGTAAATACATTTTTACGATAATTTTATAAAATAAAAATTTTACAGAAAATTGATAATAAATAATATATATTGCTCTATAATTTATAATATGCTATATTTTTATAAATTTGCTAATAATTTGATTAATATTTATTGCTATCTAACTTTAAAAAAAATCTTTTGCCAAATATACCAAATAAATCTCTCCAGAAAGTTTTATTTGCTGTTCATGCTATTCAAGTTGTGTAAATAAAGATGTAATTATTTAAAACAATAACATTTCTATGTAGTTTCATTTATTTTTTTGTTGTGTATTGATTTTAATTTGTCATTCTTTTTGTGTATCAAGAATCTAGTGTTCCGTACAGCATATCAAAATAGTCTTTGATGGTAAATAGAAAATTTATTGTATTCAAATAGGACTTTATGAAATAACTAACTCGCATTTGTGTCTCGCATCGCATTAATTTACTGCGCTGCAGATTCGAAAACATTGAATTTCCTAATTTGAGAAAGTATTGACTTGCAACGATACCACTAACTTAGGGATTTGATGATTTAAAAAGTATAATGCATGCCAAAGTGTCTCCATGCACCTATTCATAATTAAAGAAATATTTTAATTACATCCAAAATATTAAAAATTGCAAATAAAAAAATTAAATACAACACAAATAAAATATTTCTTCTCAATGAAAAAAAAAAAAAAAAAAAAAAATGGAAGGTATATGAAGAAAGATATATAGTTATTCTAGAACATTACTCAGAAAAATATTTAATTTAAATAAATCTAATTAAAACTTTAATACATTTTGAAAATAATATAATTTAAGTACCAATTAATATTTGAACTATAATGATTTGAAAAGAATCAATTTTGAAATTTCCAAATAACGTTATTTCGAGTCTTAAGAAATAAGATACGATATTGGATATGTTGCAATAAACTGTTTTTATTCTACTTATTATAATAGTTAAAAATCATAACTAATATATAAAAATAACAGTTGAGCTTGTTTTCAGTTGATATTGGAAGTATTTATATGTGTTAATTAATTTCAACGAATTCTGTATCATAAAATTTACTAGTTTATTATTTCTTATTCAGAGTATTTCTATATTTTTGTAAAGTAATTTTTTTCAAACATAATTTATTTTCAAGAGTAATGAAGTATATTAACAAAGAAATATTTATTTTTTAACACTAGTTTTTTATATTTGTTTGGGTTAATTTTTTTAATAAAAAAAATTCTATGAATTTACATGTAGACCACAAAAAATAAACAGGGATAGCAGAATATAAGTTATATTTGTAATATTTCCGCTTAACATGGAGTTTCTAAACTTTTAATTAGATTAAAGAAATTATGTACAGTTAAGTTTTCATCCTTTTACTTATGTTTTTAGTTTAGTATAGTTAAAATTTTTATCTAATATGATTTATGTATGCAATTCCCACTATAAAAATTATTGTTCATTTTTTTTATTTATGATATACATTTTTACATATTTTACCTATTTTTTTAGTAGTTGTTTCTATTGTTTTTAAGAATAGTTAGTGAAATTTTTTTGATGTATAGAAAAAAAAATGTGATAAGATTTTTTGACATTTAAAAATAAAGTTTACAGCTTAAAAAAACAAATCTATTAGCAAGAAAGATTATTCTGTTTAATCAAGATTGTAAGAAATAAAAATAGCATAGCTTCGAAATATAAATCTTTGAAAATATCGCATATTGTATCTAAATCACTAAAAGTGTGTGTAAGAGTAAAAATGTAGAATAATTAATTAAGTTCTCATTTTTATTTTATATATTAAACATGTGTATTTTATATATGTTTCATATATCTTTAACTTTTGTATGTATATATGCATTCTCATATCTAATAAGGAAAATATAATTACATAATTATTACATTATTTTTATATCCTGGCTGAATTAACCACACATATCACAGTGGTTATAAGTAGTTAGTAAGTGAAAAAAAGGCAAAATTTTTTCTAATTCCTGGTACAATCATTCCTGCATCAAGAAGCGCGTACACAAAGTGCTGATTGTGTAATGCAGTTACAGTTAGATGGTCTGATTTGGATGCGCTGGGGTATCTCTAACACCACACATAGATCTACTGTATTTGGTATTAAAATTCCTGCTCTGTACATTTTGTTTATTTTATAACAGTTGGGCTGAAACGTTCGTAGGCTGACACATAGATGACGCTACTAGTATTAAATACATATGATTTTTAGTTAGCCCTAATCTTCAAAAGACACGTGCATAAATTTGACAGCTGTTGCACTATTAGTATGTGAGTTATAGCATTTTTAGGGAAGCAACTTTTGTTAGTTTGAAAAAGTCGATAAAAAGGAATTTCGTGTGTTAATAAAGCATTGCGTTTTGGCGAAAAAAATACTATTGAAGCCAAAGCTTGGCTTGATAAACATTATTCAGACTTTGCACCAGGAAAATAAACCGTAGAGAAGTGGATTGCTACATTTGAACGAGGCGAAATGAGCACCGAGGACGATGCACGCAGTGGACGCCCCAAAGAGGCTGTTACCGACGAAAACATCAAAAAAGTCACAAAATAATTTCAAATAGATATCAAAGGATATCTATTTCAATTAGATATCAAAGGATATCTATTTCAATTAGATATCAAAGGAACGTGTTGGACATATCGTGAATGAATATTTGGATATGCGAAAGTTCTGTTCAAAGTGGGTGCCGCTCGAGCTCACAATCGACCAAAAACAACAACGAATGCATGATTCTAAGCAGTGTTTGGAGCTGTTCAATCGTAATAATCCCGAATTTTTGCGCCGATATAAGACAATGGAGGAAACATGACTCCATCATTTTACACCGGAGTCCAATCGACAGTCAGCCGAGTAGACTGCACTTGATGAACACTAAAAATGCTATAACTTCACTAAAAATGCTATAAATCAGATACTAATAGTGCAACAGCTGTAAAATTTATACACGTGTCTTTTGAAGGTGAGGCCTAACTAAAAATCATATGAATTTAATACTAGTAGGGCCATCTATGTGTTAGCCTATGAACTTGTCAGTCCACCTGTTATGCATATGAGAAATGTGTAAAAATTATTTTAATACATCAAAAATGTAAAAATTCCATTTATAATTTTTAAAAAAATTCAGTTCTCTTTTATGCATTTATAATACAAATAATTGTTAAAATAAAAATTATCTGATTGTCTGATTTGGATGCACTGCTCTAACAACACAAAAAATTTGATGTATATAGAAGTATGGAAAATTCCTGCTCCTTACATTTCGTCTATTTTATATGCCTGTGGGAAATGTGTAAAAATGATTTTAATATATCAGAAATGTAAAAATTGCGTTTATAACCTTTTATTAAATATTTAGTCAATTAACAGTCTCCTTTATGCATTTATGATATGAATAATCGTTAAAATAGAAATTTCTGATTGTCTGATTTGGATGTATTGGGTTATTTCTAATACCACACAAAAATGAGATGTTTTTGGTATGGAAAATCCCTCGTCCTTATATTTTGTCTATTTATATGTATATGAGAAATGTATAAAAATTATTTTAATACATTAAATGGGTAAACATAGCATTTTAAAAGTTTTAAAACAACTTTTTTAAATATTGCCAATTAACAGTCTATTTTATTCATTTATAATAGCATTAATCGTTAAAATAAAATTGTCTGATTTGGAGGCATTGGGCTATATCTAATACCACACAAAAATGTAGTATTTGGTATGGAAAATTCCTCTTCCTTTCATTTCGTCTATTTTGTATGTATATCAGAAAAGCGTAAAAAATATTTTAATACATTAAATAAGTAAAAATTGCATTCATTGCTTTTTTAAATATTCAATTAATCAACAGTTCCTTTTATGCATTTATAATAATCGTTAAAATAAACATTGTCTGATTTGGTTGCATTGGGTTACTTTTAGTACCACACAAAAATAAGGAAATATGTATATGATATGTAGAAATATGTATATATGTATTTGGTATGGAAAGTTCCTCTTCCTTACAATTCATCTATTTGATATGTATATGAGAAAAGTGTAAAAATTATATTAATAAATTAAATAGTAAAAATTGCATTTATAACTCTTTTAAATATCCAGTTAATTAACAGTCCCTTTTATGCATTTATAATATGAATAATCGTGAAAATAAAAATTTTCTGATTTGAATGCATTGGGTTATTTGTAATACCACACAAATATGTGTGGTATTTGATATGGAAAAATCCTCCTTTTTTATAATTCGTCTATTATTTATTCACATGAGAAATGTTTAAAAATTATTTTAATATATCGAAAATGTAAAAACTGTATTATTATTATTTTTTTAAATTTTCGGTCAGTTAACAGTCTTTTTTATGCATTTATAATATGAACAATCGTCAAAATAAAAATTGTGTAATTGTCTGATTTGAATGCACTTTGTTATTTCTAATACCACACACAAATGTGTTGTATTTAGTATGAAAAATTCTTTATCCTTACATTTCTTCTATTTTATATGCATACGAGAAATGTTAAAAAAATTATTTTAATACATTAAAGAGGTAAAAATTTCATTCATAACTTTTTTAAATAATGTCACTTATCAGTCTATTTTATGCATTTATAAGATTAATAATCGTTAAAATAAAAATATTCCACAGTTAATTAAAATTATTGAAATTCATTATCGATATAAAATAGTTCTAAAGTATTTTTTCCAGAATGATCTTAATTAAAAGAACTTTTTTTAAGGGAAAAAAAAAAGCCTTTGCACTTAGCAGGGAAGTGTTAATTTATTCTTTTCTGGCAAGATTTCTTAAGTAAAACTTGAAGGAAAAAAAATGTTTAAACAAAAGGCACTTTTTTAAATGTTATTTCTCGGTACTCTTTCTCCATTTGATGGGGGAAATGTGCTCAACTCTTTAATCAGAGATTTTAGGATTTTTAAATAAATCCCTCTGATATAAGAGAACGGCTATAACTCAAATGGGTGAAACCGTTACAGCCAGAGGGTGATAGATCACTGCACAATCCAACTTTAAAATCCCTTTTCATTTCTTTTTTTTCCCTACTTTCTCCCCTCGGTGAAATAACACTTTCACTTCAACGACTTCCTACGAACAAAAGAAAAATTAAGCCTAGCGTCTTTGAGCAACTCAACTCTGGTGGGTTAAACTCATTCCACTGAAAGTAATCGATTAATCGCTTCTTTTTTTAACTATTTTTTTTTTTTTTTATTTTACCCTTTCATTTTATATCTCCCCTACTTTCGTCGAAGTGGATTTAACTCAAATTTTGTTTCTTTTTTTACTTTTTATCTTTTTCTTACTGTGGGGCTTAGATGAAAGTGATTTGTATTCTTTGAGATAGCTCGTTTGATTCCTTAAAAAAGATGACACAAAATTAAACGTTTAATTCCAGATACTGGATGATATTAGAAGAAGTACAATATTTTAGAAATCCAATTTCGAGATTTATGTACTTTATATTATAATTAAATTGATAATTCATATTCCTTGTTAAAGAAGAAAGCTTATGGATTTTCTTTTTTTCTGTATTTCAATCTGTTAACTAAAAACTCCCTTATGGGAAGAAGGATGGTATAAGGAGTTCATATGGTAAAGTTAACTAAAAAATTCATTAGGGCTAGTACATAATATTTTTTTTATAATCTATGTATACAAAACAGTTGTACTTATATTTTAGCATAAACCTAAACTAATAACTTAGAGATTCAGTTTTATTTATCTTAATTTAATAGTTCTTTCTTTAATTTAATTAAAATGTAAAACAAATTATTAATATTTTTTTTATTAAATTAAAACTATATTTTTTTTATTGACATTAGATTTCTACATCATCACATGACATCATAACATATATAGTACGTCAGATAATAAAACACATAAGATATAACACTTGCAGTAATAGTTTTGAAAACTAACATTTTTGTGTTCTTAATAATGAATAATAACAGAATAAAGGCTGAAAAAATTCTTAGAAATTCTTTGAAAATTATGATTTCTTTATTTGGCCAATTCGAAATGTAACTTCAAGAAAGACAAGAGACCTTAAATCCAAATTTATTAAATCAATATCACAAAATAAAAAAATAAAAAAGTGAAATGATTATGGATGAACACACAACCGGTTTTGAATTGAAAAATATGAAGAACTCAGCTGTTTTTAAATACAGATTAGGGTCTGATATGGGTGTGGTCTTGATTCATGATATTGTTTCATGAAATATATATTGTTTCATGTTTCAGTATTGTTTCATGAAACATATATTATTTCATGTTTCAGTATTGTTTCATGGCAGAAACTAAATTGTTTCTTTAAATAATAATATGAAACATTTAACTGTCATATTTATTGAGCATTGAAAAGATAACACTTCATATTTGTAACACATAATACACAAAACAAAACAAACTGTAAATAGTAACAGAATCATCTAAAATCAAGTTCGTTTAAGAGTCTTTGTACCCTTCGTACTGCCTGGCCCTGCTGACTCGACTGTTCACTCCATTTTTCTTGTTCCCTCTTTCCAATCCTCGGTTCCAAGGTCTAACAGAGAAAAAAAAAACGTGCGAAGTCCAAAGTCTAACGTATAAAGATCAAAAAGAGCTTGAAAGAAAGATCCATCAACCTTGAACTCTTTCCCATCCACTGGGTTTGTAGTGGGAATGCATGGTTGATTTCCATAGTTGCTGCTTTCTGCATCGACATTGAATGAAAAATGCTTTAGATGTGCTCTTGAGGTATGCCAGTCTATGTTAACATAGCCCAGCAGTGGGTAGTGTATGACGGATACTCATTTGCAAATTATCGACTAGATGAATTCAATAGAAAACTAGAACAGCATATGTGTAGCAGATTCAGCGTTAAACCAATTGTCTCTCACTAGGATATGATTACATTCACATTGTACGTTGGTAATTTGGAACAAAAACCGTCAGTGAAATCGTTAGATGGATTTATATCTTCAATTTATTTTCTCAAACTAATGAAAGAGCGTTCTGACATGTCCATTCCTGGCATTTGTTTAGTCAGCGTTTGTTGGATTCGAAATTATAATTCTGAAGCACTGCTCTAAAACTATCATAACTCTAACCTTTAAAGCAGTGAATTTCTAAACATCCTAACAATAAGTAATTTAGATATAATAATTCAGAGTTTTAAAATTTGTATGCAAGTTTGTATTAACATTTATTTTTAGTCTATTATTATTAAAAGCACATTCTCCAAAATGTTTTCTAAAGAACATTAGTGGTAAATAATATTCCTTCCCTAAATTTAAGGAATAAAAATTTAAATTTAGAAAAAAAATAGTTTTTCGTTTAGTAACTAAGTTTCGAAAATATTTACTTTTACTTTAAGAATTCACATAACTGTTGCCTTAAAAAATATGCATTTATTGGAAAACTATTTAGCATATATTTTGAAAAGCATACAGTTTTAGAAAGAAAAAAATTAAAAATATGCTCCAAAGAGGACTGTAAAATTGTATTGAAATGAAATTACCTCCTTTAGCATATGTTAAAACCTCAAAGCGAGGAATAAATTGATTATTGTCAAAAATATGTAAATTAAATTCTCCAAATACAATTTTAGTTTTCATAATTTTATATATAAAACATTCGCTTTTCAGTTTAAAACTTCATTTCATAGTATGTCTCTTTAAACACAAATGTAGTTAAATGTTACTGGGAAAGAAAAGTCTTCAGTGAATTTATAAATGTTATTATGTTCCAGCTATTAAGTTATTATTATTTTAACGTATGCCTATTTATTGATTTATTATTATTGCAACGTACTTCTAGTTATTGGGTTATTAATATTGCAACGCATTTCTAGTTATTGAGTTATTATTACTGCAATGTATTTCTAGTTATTAAGTTATTAATATTACAATGTATTTCTAGTTATTGAGATTATTATTATTCTTGTAACGTATGTCTAGTTATTGAGTTATTATTACCGCAATCTATTTCTGGTAATTGAGTTATTATTATTGCAATGTATTTCTAGTTATTGAATTATTGCTGCAACATATCTCTAGTTATTGACTTATTATTATAGCAATGTATTTCTAGTTATCGAGTTATTATTATTGCAATGTATTTCTAGTTATTGAGCTATTATTATTGCAATGTATTTCTAGTTATTGAGTTATAATCGCAATGTATTTCTAGTTATCGATTTATTATTATTGTAATATATTTTTAATTACTCAATTATTATTATTGCAATATATTTCTAGTTATTGAGTTATTATTATTGCAATATATTTCTAGTTTTGTTGCTATTATTATAATATTGTTCTAAAAGAGCCAATCAAAAAGTTACCATCCGAAGGCTGTACAGTCCGATTTAACATATTAGTCATGCAAAATTACATTGATTATTTAGACAATCACCCCACTGCCTCACCATGGTTGAAAATAATCCTTTGGTAAAACTCCTCTTTCTGCTGCTTGAAAAGTCCGCAACTGCCTCCTGCACTTCTACGGCCACCAGGAACAATCGACCTTTCAAGTACTTTTTAAAGGGACTGAAGGAGTGAAATTTGAATGGGGAGAGATCAGGACTGTAAGGCGGGTGTTCAAGTGTCTCCCACTTTAGTGAGTGTAATTTCTAAATTATAACATTGAGATATGGGGATGTGCGTTATAATGAAGCAGAATCACCCCATTTCTCAGTTATCACGGACGTTTCCCCTTAATTGCACGTCGTAATCTCTCAAGAGTTTCGAAGTGCCGTTCCCTAGTGATGGAAGCATCTGAATCCTTGAAATCAATAAACAGTGGACCCTGGTAATCAAAGAATAGGGTAAGTATCATTTTCCAGCATATGGATCTTGAATTTCTTAGGAGGAGGAGGCACCATTCACCTACGTTCCCCAGTGTTGGATGCACCTGGATCCTTGAAATCAATAAAAAATCGGCCCTGGTAACCAAAGAATAGGGTAACCATTACTTTTCCAGCATATGACTCTGAAACTTCATAGGAGGAGAAGAACAGCATTCCTCTACATTCTCCAGTGATGGAGGTAGAAATCAATAAACAATGATTCCTTGAAATCAATAAAAATGAGCCTTCGTAATCAAAGAATAGGGTAAGTATCACTTTCCAGCATATGACTCTTGAACTTCTTAGGAGGAGGGATAGCACCATTCCCTTACGGAGATTTTCGACAGACATGCTTCTCCATATACATTCTTCATTATCCAATGAATGTTTACCGGTTTTTGCCCTTCGGCAGCCAAAAGAAGAATAACAGCACACTGGACCTGCTTGGACGCATTTGGTACTAATGTCTCCATTGTTAATATTTCTGTATTTTCCACGCACACTTCGTAAATTAGCGAATGTCACAATAACCCTATGCATCGATGCCAGTGCTTATATACCCCAATCAGTGATGTGCTAATTTGCATAAACGTTGAAGACACATTCTCAAATGGAAACATTTTGATCGCCTCTTATAGTTTGATTGAATCAAGAATTTAAAAGTAAATACAAAAGCGATACCAGAAATACATTTTTCAAGAATTAAATCTTTTATTTTATTTTTATTTAAAAATAATAATTACCTTTTCTACTTTGAAATTTAAATTCTTAAACAGTTTGTTGCCGAGTGAGATGAGTGAACTCCTATTTATTTTGCAGATAATGTCATTCTAAGTTGTTTATTGATTTGAGTAGATAATATTCATCGCCTGTGCATGAAAATCGATATTTATGTTTAAAAAAATTTAAATTTTCAGAGTGAAAAACAAAAAAATTAAAACAAATTAAACTTCAAAAGCGAATAATATCATGACGCTATTATATCTCTTTGAGTTCAATCCAAGTCAACTTCAATTATTTACCTTCGAAGAGAACTTAACGAGATATGACTTAACATACATACAGCAGAAAATTTCAAAAGTATGTTTAAATTTGAAATCTGTTTTCGTCACCTTTAAGAATATTTATTTTATTAGCTTCACCACCATTATAATAATAGATATTGTTAGACATTAACCACTTTTATATGTAAAATGAAATTAAGCAGAACATTCTAAAGTTCAGAATATAAGGATTGAGGGCACTGGACTGAGTTAAAGGATTGATTTTGTAAAAAAATAATAATAATAATAAAATGGCAGTATTTACAGTTACAGGAAAGGTCTTTTCCCAAGATATCGTCAAAAGCAAAGAAATTAATTTGTATTAATAACATCATTAGTTTGACATCTATAAAAACCCCGGCAATATCAATAATTTTCATAAATTGAAAGCACTAATTCTGGATTTCTTTGACTAACTGCTACTACTAGTAAATCAAACCGCATCATTGTGCCTAGAGTTGAAATGTCCCTATACAGTTTAGAAATGATGTAGATGAAACTGAATGGACACACGATGAAGGCTGGGAAAATTTCACAAAATTCACTTTTGGCATTAGAGAAGCAGAACAGTGAGTAAAAATTTTAACAATAGAACATATTTAATAGAACATAGCAATAGCAATAGAACATATTTAAAAAAAACTAAAAAAGTTTAAAAGAACTCGAAAACAAAAAAAAAGGGTAAAATTGATATGTAAGAAAAGATAGAAATATGATAAATATATTAAGCAAATTTTGGAAAATTTTTTAAAACAAAACAACACAATTGAATACAATATGACATTGAAGAATATGTAAATCAGTGAGAGGAAGAATTATCCATCAAATCAAATAGTCATTGAGATTTCTTTTTTGATTCCTTCGTACTTTTCACTGATACTTTTTTCTTACAAAATTTACTAAAACTAACAATCGCTTAAATCTCGAAAAAATTATCATTATTTTTTATTGGAGTGTTTAGTAAAATAAAAATTAATAATTTAATTATTTAATATAATTATTTTTTATTATTTAGTGCTTAAATTAAATTTTGCTTTAAATCAAATTTTTAAATGTAGTTCAAATTTTTCAAATGATTCCTTACGATTAAAAATGTATTGTTATTGTATTTGTTATTGTTATTGTTATTGTAATGTATTGTTAATTATTGTATGAAAGCGGAACGAAAACTGAGAATTCCATTGGTAAGTGAGACATATCCTTTTTATATACACGAACAAATTCTTCAGAATTTTCCAATAATCCAGTGTCATTTAAATTTTGCAAAGCTGCTGATTTCCAATGAAATTTTTGAAATTGTTTCCAATTTCTAACAATTTCATTCATTCACGGAATCGCAAACACAGTTGATAAGTGATGTTTAATACATGATAAAATAAGTCAACTTTAAACAAGCTTTCAGGATCTTGGAGACGTTTATCTTCAAAAATTTCGTTAGAATGGCATTTCAACTTCCTAAGACGAATTCTAGGAAATTCGGGGTTAATAAACCATTTTCCTGCTATATATTTGCATCCGTTTTTAAATCTCCAAATTCCTGTCTGTACTTTTCAAGTTCTTCCAGACAGATTTGATAGCTGACAGATCGGTAATTTTAGACTCAAGGGATTTAGAAGCGGCGTCGATTGTCTGTAAAGTTTTGCTATGAAAAAAAAATAGCACAATAAACTTATAGTTTTTGATATTTTTCTTCATTGAAATAGCTTCATTTCTATAATCTGTTTTGGAGTGTAACAGGATAGTTTTGTTAGCCCTTTCTGAACTTTGACAAACCCAACTCTTAAAGCAAAAATGGCGTAAAATCGTCCTGAACATCTTGTTGGATTTAATGATTTTCAATGTTACTGAGGTGGAAGACCCCTCCTCTTTATCAGAAATTCAACTTTATGAAATATTCCGCCTTCTGATACTATACCCAAAAAATTATAAATTAGTCTTGGAGTGAATTACACTTGTGAATCAAATTATCTTTAATTTTCATTTGTTATGTAAATAGTGTTGTTGTCATGATACTCGAGTGGTGTTATCTAGCTCTAGTGCTTGTTATCATAGGTTTCGGGCTCGAGCCCCGGCGGTGACCTGACAGTTTGCAGGAGTTCGGAATCCACGTAAAACCGTATGTCCCGGTCTAAAATTATCGTAAAGCGTTATGAGGGTATTGTTACTCCGCGCCCGTAGCTTATCTTCCAGGTACATGAATCTCTTGGGTAGTGCTAAGCGAGTAACGTCGGTGCAGCGCTTGCCTTAAGGGTATCAAAGCCTTTGTATTTGCCATCTGCATTGAAAAAAATAGAGTTCAGTATACATATTTAATGTTTGCAAATAAAAATTAAGATGTTCCCATGAATCTGAAAGTGGTCGTCTTCTGGAAGCCGTTACGGGACTAGTATAGGCCTAGACGTTATAATATATATTTAAAATGCATAAAGTTTTATTCATTTATTATTCTAAAACATTATATAAATTAATGAAACATTCTAATGTCCACTTTATTATTAATTCACTTTCTTATAAAGAAATAAATTTAAACTCTTCGTAAACAGCTTATCAATTTATGCTATTTAGAATTAATTCAGTTATAATTTCTTAAAAATAATAAATAAAAATAAAAAAAAAATAATCTCAATTATCAAGAGAAAAATATTTTATATTTTTTTGTGGATTAGCACTTTCAAACTGCGCAGTTTAACCGTTATTTGTTCAAAATAAATACATTAAATTTTTTTTTAATAAAAGATAAACACAGAAAAATGAATTTTCTATTTGAATACAATAATAGTTTTTTTCCTAAAAAGACAGTTTTGCAAATTTTAGTATTTTAGAGACAGAAATAACAAAATACTCGGATATTGTACATTTTTTATGACCACAAAATTCTTTATTTAAACAAGCAATTTAGAATAAAATGGAAAAAAAAATGTTTTCATTCGAGAATTCATTCAATTCTTTATTTTTTTCACTTCTTTTAACATACTTATTTCTTTTCTGTTCTTTTTTTAGAGAACACTTAATACAGCAATTCAATTAATTAGTTAGCATGTAGAAAAAAATGAAATCCAAAGAAGGTTGAAAAGTTACTTAATTATCCCTATGTTTTGTTCGGGGTTTGAAGTTGTTTTATACGAAACATCTCATTTGTATCTTTCTTTTTCATTTGTAAGATTCGGATTACTTTTGTGTTTTTCCTTTTTTATTTTTTCCAGAAATAAGTTGCAAACACGAATGTTTTTCATATCTGGATTCAGAAACAAGTTTAAACTTGATGGTTGAAAAAAATTGCTCGAGGAATTTATTAAAGATAGTTTGAAAAGTACCTAACAATAAAATGCCAACGTTTTTTTTGCATTAATTAATTTTTTGTTGGTAATCAACTTAAAGTTCCAATTGTTTTAATATTTTTATAATTTAATGTGAAAACATTTTGGCACTAGGGTTAGAATATTTAATTCGAACTTTTCAATATATTATTAAATTTATATAAGATTTTAAGAAATTTGTATAAGATTTTAAACTAAAGATTGTAAAAATCTAGATACATGTACATTTAGTGTCAAATTGACCGCCAGTTTTACCAATTGCCAAATAAACAAATAAATTGCTTTAGTTTTCGTGCTAAATCGCCATTAAGCCTAAATTTACCGCCAAAAATGATTACTTAATGGTTATTTTGCCTACATTTATTGCTTAATTGCTGTAACGCCAAAATGTATCACTATTACGATATTTATTGCTAAGTCGTCAAAATTTTTTGCTGTTTCGTCAACATTTAGCATGTTGTTTATGATGTCGAAATCAAATGATTACTTTTTTTTCCCTTTATTTTTCCAAAAATAAGTTGCAGACACGAATGTTTTCCATATCTGGATTCAGAAACAAGTTTAAACTTGATGGGAAAAAATTTTCTTAAGAAATTTATTAAAGATAGTTTGAAAAGTACCTAACAATAAAATGGTAACTTTTTTTTTGCATTAATTAATTTTTTGTAGGTAATCAAATTAAAGTTCCAATTGTTTTAATATTTCTTATAATTTAATGTGAAAACATTTTGGCACTAGAGTTAGAATATTTCATTCAAACTTTTAAATATATTATTAAATTTATATGAGATTTTGAATAAGAAATATGTATTGAAATTTGTATAAGTTTTTAAACTAAAGAATGTAAAAATTTAGAATCATGTAAACCTAGTTCCAAGTTTATCGCCAGTTTTACCATTTGCCAAATAAACAAATAAAATGGCTGGTATAGATTTCGTGCTAAATCGCCATTAAGCCAAAGTCCATCACCAAAAATGATTACTTAATCGCTATTTTGCCTACATGTATTGCTTAATTGCTATGACGCCAAAATGTATCACTATTGCGCTATTTACTGCTAATATGCCTAAATTTATTGCTAAATCGTCAAAACATTTTGCTATTACGCCAAAATTTAGTATGCTGTTTATGACGTCGAAATTAAATGAATATTTTCGTTTTTTCCTTTTTATTTTTTCCAGAAATAAGTTGCAAACACGAATGTTTTTCATATCTGGATTCAGAAACATGTTTAAACTTGATGGAGAAAATATTCTTAAGGAATTTATTAAAGATTGTTTGAAAAGTACCTAACAATAAAATGGCAGCATTTTGCGCATTAATTAATTTTTTGTAGGTAATCAACTTAATGCTCCAATTGTTTTAATATTTTTATAATTTAAGGTGAAAAGATTTTGCCATTGGAGTTAAAATATTTTATAAAACAATACACAAAATCAAATTACATTAATTAAAATCAATAAATAAATATTGTACTGGATGAAATTTGAATATTTTTAATTAATTTAATTAATCAAATTAATTAAACAATTTTAATATAATTTGTATTTGGATATGTATATATAGGTAATTATTGTATTGTATATATATATATACAAATTACAATACTTTTGAATATTGTTTAGGATTTTGAATATAGATAACTCTTAATAATAATTACAAATTAATAAGCAATATTCAAAATTATTTACTAAACATTATAAAAAAATCATGATTTTCTGATGCTTTAAAAATATAATTTTACAGTAATTTTACATTATTCTAATTAATTTTAAACACATTTTTTTCATATTTAACCAAAACCTTTAATGTAGCTTGGAAAAATATTCATTGTTACATAATAAATACTACTTTTACTGTTACTACTTAATACTTAATAATAATTTAAGTGATATCAGTAAAGAAAAACCATTTAAAACGTTTTTGAAATAATTATACTTTCACAATAATTTTTAATTGCCGCAATGAATATATGAATGAATAAAAATGTAAAATTCATATATATAAAATCATTTTGAAACTTTATAATATTAAAATTGCAGGAAATGTATATAGTATACAGTCACGATTCCATACATAATCAAAAGAACTATAAAACCTACAGTGATATCGTGTGCAATAAAATAATTAACTGATATTAAAGAAAACTTATAAACGAATCAAATAATTATCCCAAATTAATGAACATTAATGTTAATTAATAATACTAATAATTTCTTTTAATTTCATAAACAGTACATCGCTAAAGTTTGCTGAATATCTCATTACACGAAATTTAAATGATTTTTACGTTTTATATAATTAATGTATTCCTTAGAAACATAAGTTTACATCATAACAAAAGAAACACAGTAAATATTAAAAACAATTTTTAATAACTTTAAACGATTTTACAAAAATAAAATGTAAAACTTTTTTCAAATTGTTCTATTTACATAGCATTATACATACATTACAACATCAGAAATTAAAATATTATGCTATTAAATTTTAATATTTATGGAAAATTACACTTCAAAATATAATGATAAAATGAAAAAAAAAAATAATTACACTAATAGAGATACAGAATATTATTAAATTTGTAGAAACTTCGTAACGTTTATTAATTTATTAAATGTACTTTAATATCATATTTAATAATGAATTTAGTAAAAGCTTTTGTCATTAAAATATTAATGATACCGTCATTGCGTCATAATTTGCGATATAATGAAATGGTATCATTATATCAGTGATAAATTTAAACGCTAAGGATTTAATAGAAAGTGAAAGGCAGATATTTAGTCATTCTACGTTCAATGATTTATGCCGCCTTTCATAAGGAAGTGATAAATTGAATATATTATAATGCATTAAATTAGATTGAGAATTTGAATATGATTAAATGCATTGACAAAATATAATTATACTCTAAGAAAACGTTAAGAAACTCTTAATTAATTATATTAAATTTAATAATTTTGTTATTCAGAAACAAATAATTTTCCTGAAGTAATTTAATTCTTTTGAAGGAAAATTTTATGAACAAAATTGTTATGTGTATATTTAAGCGATTGCATTTTATATTATGATATTCGGGATTCACATGAGTTCCAGCTGTAAGGTGAGTAACTACCTAAGGGCAAGTTGGTTCGAATTCGCTGTTGGCGCCCGTTGCAGGCACTGAATTTCATGA
This sequence comes from Caerostris darwini, assembly GCA_021605075.1. Lineage (NCBI taxonomy): Eukaryota > Metazoa > Arthropoda > Arachnida > Araneae > Araneidae > Caerostris > Caerostris darwini. The sequence goes on from BPLQ01015705.1 coordinate 139,966, forward strand.
AGAAACCAGATGACGTTTGTGAAAGAATATGCATAGATAGTTTGACCATGTGCTCGACATTTTCTTTATTTTCCTTTTGATGACATAGAAATACTTCATCAATGTATTATGCAACATGTATTAGCAAGCCCGATTCCTTGTTGTATAAAAAAAACCCATGCACAATCTTAATATTTGCATACCTTGGGCTAATTAGACCGGAACCTACAGTTTAACGTGGATGCAAAACCACAAAAACACATCCATGATACCGCCAGGATTCGAACCTGAAACCTGTGGTTCAAACGGCCAGAACCACCTCTTCAAGTGGGCTAGCGGAAAGATATTCGAGCCTACAGAGTTATTATGCTCCGGGCATAAAAAAAGGAAGTTTTCGATCACTTTTTAGGTTTCTAATCTACATTCCCTAGTTGGCTAGGAAGCGTTAATGATGAACTGTAAATGATTAAATTTTGTAATGTCAGCTAGAAATATATTTTTTTGGAATAACGTTAAAAATTTATTTTATTAACTCTACACTATTGTCAAAGTAATACTAATACAGAGCAATACAACACCTGGTATTAATGCATTTTACAAAATAATAGCAATACACAAACAATAGTGATGTAACTTTAATATAAAACAATAAATACAATTATGTAGTACTATTATTATTGACATACATTGAGTTTTCACCAGTCGATAGTTTTATGTAATACTTCAGAGCCTTTTATTTTTCATCTAGAATGGTTTTATTAAGAGTGTCAACATTTCATACTTATACAGATATAAAAATAGGATTATATTTATATTCTATGCTGATAAGTAAGCCATCCTGTATTTTCTCAGATTGTTTACTACCAGAAGGAATTTAGTTAACTAACTTTACACTATTTACAAAGTAATACTAATACAAAGCAATATAAAACATTGCATTACTACAATTCACAAACCAATACAAGTATTAATATATTCGTATTATTCTTCAATAGCTCAACAGCCCCATGGTGGGCCAAGGCCGTCTGTCAACTGGCAGTACTTTGTTCGATATGGGGTTGTCAGACCTATGGCAAATGATTAACCGTCATCTCCAGTCATCTTAAAAATTACTACAAACGTCCATGGCACCCATTTGCTGTCCACCAAGTGCAATAAGAAAAAAAAATATTTATCAGGATTCACGTTAAACAATAAAAATCACTACGACTCTTAATCAACAATTAATATCCACTATCATTTTAATTAACTTGTAATTAATAGTCAATGTTATTCCTATTAATATGTAATTTATATTCATATTGATTCTTATTTATCTGTACATAACATTCACTATGATTTTTCCCAATATTGAAACTTTCAAACCACAAAAAAAGAAACCCAGTATGTTTTTTTCTAAGTTAATACCCCAATCTTAGTTCGAATCTTAAGCTAATAAATGTCGCGATTCCGAAAATGACAGTTCTTCGATTTTTAATTTACCATTTTATATTTCTTCTCTCATAAAATTGATTCTTGATATAGCGAGTGAATAAAACTTAATAGTTATCATTTCGGAAGTAATATACCAAGAAAATACGATTGCAAGTAAATGACTTTATAAAAAAATGGAATAAAAATAAACTCCCTTACTCAGTTAAGTACCATCATATTAATATTCAGGAGAAAGGATAAGGGAAAGGCAATTACAATCAATGCCGGGCATTGCTCAATTTATCCGCTCATTTTCACAAAGGATAAAAAAATTCAAGGAAAACAAAATTGAATTATTCTACATAAACTTAATGTACCACACAATAAACGCATTTAAAGAGAAATCGTTACATTCAAGGCAAGAAAATTTAGTATCACATAAAATCTCATCACAACGATTTCATATATAAAATGGCTGCAAAATCGCCACAGCTAAAAAGAACATTCTACGAATATATCTATATATATACAAGAACATAAAAACATTAAAAAGCTTCAAAGGGTCTGGATTACGAAGATAAGAAGAAATCCTTTTTTTTTCCTACACCGTTTTAGGCTTTGGCGTGAGGCGTACACATCACGACACTATATTTTCATGTTTTTAAATGGTGCGAAACTGGTGTATGGAAATTTTTTTTTTTTAAAAGTCGAGAGAATTTTATCGCTGGTCATAACGGAGCACTTTGGGGCTCCTATATTTTGTTTCAGATGACCAAGGAGGAGTGTTTTAAAATTATATTCCTCATCTTACGTCGTGGAGATATCTTCAATGGCCTGCTTTTAAGGATAGAGTAAGAGATATTATTTTTTTTTGTAAGGAAAAGTGAATATAAAGGCAGCAAAGTGCTCTCTGTTGAAATTATTTATTAAATTTAATTGTTTCTTCTAGTGTACAATGTGTTGATAATGTAGAATTATTTTTAAGATAAAAATAAGAGATTTTCGTACGATGTTATGCCGTAAAATAACGTGGGATGTGTAGATCGAGCTTTAATTTGGACGGTTTTAGATGAAAGTTTGGAGTGCCATAAATATACATTTTGTTTTTGAATCTTTTTATAAATTGTTTTTTTTTAAACTTGGAACATAACTAAACAATTTTCTTTTGAAAAAAATATGTCAATTAATAAAACAATAAAAATAGTTAATTATTTGTTTTGTTTTGAAACTTCCACTTTTATACGTATAAATACATACTAGCAATTTAATTCAATGATAATTGTTCATTTTTAATGATAAAATGTAAGTAAGTGCTCTCTGTTGAAATTATTTATTAAACTTACTTGTTTCTTCTAGTATACAATGTGTTGATAATGAAGAGTCATTTTAAAGTAAAAATACGATATTTTTGTATGGCTTTATGTCGTAATATAACGTGAAATGTGTAGTTTTAGCTTTATTTTGTAAGGGTTTAGATTAAAGTTTGGAGGGCGTTAATGGTAAATTTTATTTTTGAATCCTTTATAAATTGTTTTCTTGTTAAGTAGGAACATAATTGAATCAGCTTCTTATTTTGTTATTAATTTGCTTTAGAAAAAAAGAGTCAATTAATTAAACGATAAAAACAGTTAATTATTTGCTTTATTTTGAAATTGCATTTTTTATGGGTATGAATACATACTAACCATTTAATCCAATGATAATTGCTTATTTTTAATGAAGAACATATAATATTTTAAATGTATTATCTAACATAATAAAATATTTGATTTTTTTTTCAGAGTTATATTTAAGTATTCACTTTGTAATAAATTGTTCTATGTATTTTAGTCAAGTAAGGAAAATATTTTATTTTTTTTTTTTTTTTTTTTTGTATTTTTTAAAAGACATTTCTTGCATTTCGTAAAACTCTTTTTCTGTATTGAATAGAATTTAAGTAAACTATAGCGTGACTGTGCAATTCTGAAAGTCAAAAACGATTTAAGAAATCTTTTAACATTAATGGTTAGAACATTTGCAATTCTCGGAATTAAAAATGATTCTTCATCACTTTAAATTTTCTAGTAAATGCCATTAATAACTTAATTTATTTATGTTTTGTTGTTAAAATGATATATTTTTGTGAGTTAACAAAAAAAAAATTCAACATTATAATTATGACATGATAACGCTAAAATTTAGCGTAAAAACAATTTAAGAATAAAACTTTGCCAAAATAGTGATACATTTTGGTGTTAAAGCGTTACCACGATTCACATTAACCAATAAAGATCACTGTTTTTAATCTATAAGTAACATCCACTATCATTAACATATAATTAATAGGCATTGTGATACTTATTAATAAGTAATTTATATCCATAATGATTCTTATTTATTTCTATATAACATTCACCAGGATTTTTCACAATATAGAAACTTTTAAGAAACAAAAATAAAAAGACAATATGTTTTTTTTTCTTAGTCAATAAGTTCAATGTTTAGTTCGAATCTTAAACTAATAAATGTCGCAATTCCGACAATGACAGTTCTTCGATTTTTAATTTACCATTTTATATTTCTCCTCTCATGAAATTGATTCTTGATATCGAGAGTATTAGATTTTTGATATAGCGAGTGCATAAAACTTAATAGTTATGATTTCGGAAGTAATATACCAAGAAAATACGTTTGCAAGTGAATGACTTTTTTTTTAAAAAAAAAAAAAAGAACAGAATAAAAATGCACTCCTTTACTCAGTTAAGTGCCATCATATTAATATTCAGGAGAAAGGATAAGGGAAAAGCAATGACAATCAATGCCGGGCATTGCTCAATTTCTCCGCTCATTTTCACAAAGGATTTAAAAGAATACAAGGAAAACAAAATTGAATTATTCTACATAAACTTAATGTACCACACAATAAGCGCATTTAAAGAGAAATCGTTACATTCAAGGAAGAAAATTTAGTATCACATAAAATCTCATCGCAGCGATTTCATATATAAAATGGCTGCAAAATCGCCACATCTAAAAAGAACATTCTGCTAATATATCTATATACATACAAGAACATAAAAACATTAAACAGCTTCAAAGGGTCTGCTTTACGAAGATAAGAAGAAATCCGGTTTTTTTTTATACACCGTTTCAGGCTTTGGCGTGTGAGGCGTACACATCACGACGCTAAATTTTCACGTTTTTAAATGGTGCGAAACGGGTGTATGAAAAAAAAGAATTAAAAAAAAAAAGTCGAGAGAATTTTATCGCTGGTCATAACGGAGCAGTTTGAGGCTCCTATATTTTGTTTCAGATGACCAAGGAGGAGTCTTTTATTTGTTTTAAATTACATTCCTCATCTTAAGTCGTGGAGATATCTTCAATGGCCGGCTTTTAAGCATATAGTAAGAGATATTATTTTTGTAAGTGAAAGTGAATATAAAGACGTTAAAGTGCTCTGCGTTGAAATCATTTATTAAACTAAATTGTTTTTTCTGGTATACAACGTGTTGATAATGAAGAGTTATTTTTAAGTTAAAAGTAAGAGATTTTCGTACGGCGTTGTGTCGTAAGATACCAAGAAATGTGTAGCTTCAGTTTTATTTATAGGGATTTAAATTAAAGTTTGGAGCTAGTTAATGATAAATTTTATTGGTGAATCCTTAAACTTGGGACACAATTGAATCAATTTCTTATCTTCCTTTTCTTTGGAAAAAAAAAAGTGCTCCCATAATTAATTAAACAATAAAAGCAGTTAATTATTTATTTCGTTTATTAAATTGTTTCGATTATGTGTATGAATACATACTAATAATTTAATCCAATGATAATTGTTAATTTTTAATGAAAAACACATAATATTTAAAATATATTATTTAACACGATAAAATTTTTTTTCAAAGTTATATTTAAGTATTCCCTTTCTAGTAAAAGCTTTCTATTATTCTTGATATAACGAGTGAATAAAACTTAATAGTTATCATTTCGGAAGTAATATACCAAGAAAATAAGTTTGCAAGTAAATGACGTAAAAAAAATCGGAATAAAAATGTACTGCTTAACTCACTTAAGTACCATCATATTAATTTTCAAGTGAACAGATAAGGGAAAAGCAATGACAATCAATGCCGGGCATTGCTCAATTTATCCGCTCATTTTCACAAAGGATAAAAAAATTCAAGGAAAACAAAATTGAATTATTCTACATAAACTTAATGTACCACACAATAAACGCATTTAAAGAGAAATCAATTCAAGGCAAGAAAATTTAGTATCACATAAAATCTCCTCTCAACGATTTCATATATAAAATGGCTGCAAAATCACCACAGCTAAAAAGAACATTCTGCGAATATATCTATATACTTACAAGAAAATAAAAACATTAAAAAGCTTCAAAGGGTCTGGATTACAAAGATAAGAAGAAATCCGGTTTTTTTTCCTGCCGTTTCAGGCTTTGGCGTGAGGCGTACACATCATGATACTATATTTTCACGTTTTTAAATGGTGCGAAACGGGTGTATGAAAAAATAAAATAAAAAAAAAGTAGAGAGAATTTTATCGCTGGTCATAACGGAGTAGTTTGAGGCTCCTATATTTTGTTTCAGATGATCAAGGAGGAGTGTTTTAAAATTATATTCCTCATCTTATGTCGTGGAGATAGCTTCAATGGCCTGCTTTTAAGCATGAAGTAATATATATTTTTTTTTTTGTGGAAAAGTGAATGTAAAGGCGGCAAATTGCTCTGTGTTGAAATTATTTATTAAACTTAATTGTTTCTTCTAGTATACATTGTGCTGATAATCAAGAATTATTTTTAAGCTAAAAATAAGAGATTTTCGTAAGGCGTTATGTCATATGATAACTTAAAATGTGTAGCTTCAGTTTTATTTTGTAGGGTTTTAAATTAAAGTTTGGAGCACGTTAATGATAAATATTATTGGTGAATATTTAAACTTGGAACTTAATTGAATAAATTTCTTGTCTTCTTTTCTTTGGGAAAAAAAGAGTTCACATAATTAATTAAACAATAAAAGCAGTTAATTATTTGGGTTTTTTTTAAATTATATCCTTTATGTGAAGGAATTACATACTAACAATTTAATCCAATGATAATTGTTTGTTTTTAATGACAATCACATAATATGTTAAATTCATTATCTAACATAATTATATATTTCATTTTTTTTTCAAAGTTACATTTAAGTATTCTCTTTTTAATAAAATTATCCTATGAAGAAACAAAAAAGTTACACATTATAGGGCAGAACAATTACCGTTCTCCAAATTACAAATGATTCTTTGTTACCTTATCTTTTCAAGGAAAAGTTATTGATAATTTAAATCATTTATATTTCGTTGTTAAAATGATACATTTTTGTGAGTTAGCAAAACAAAATTCCACATTAAAATTTTCGCATCATAGCAAAAAAATTCTTAATCTATAACTAACATCTACTATCACTTTTTATTAACTAGTATCAATTTTAATCAAAACTACTATCAATTTTAATTAAAAACCATTCTAATTCCTATAAATATGCATTTTATATTCATAGGGATTCTTATGTATCTGTAAATAAAATTCACTATGATTTTTCCCTATATTGAAACTTTTATGCCGCAAAAAGAAGGAAAAAAAAACTTTTTTTTCTAAATCAATGACTCTAAAATTTAGTTCGAAACTTAAACTAATAAATGTCGCGATTCCGAAAAGGACAGTTCTTCGATTTTTAATTTACCATTTTATATTTCTCCTGTCATAAAATTGATTCTTGATATAGCGAGTGAATAAAACTTAATAGTTATGATTTCGGAAGTAATATACCAATACAATACGTTTGCAAGTGAATGACTTAAAAAAAAATATAAAAAAAATAAAAAGAATGGAATAGAAATGTACTCCTTTACTCAGTTAAGTACCATCATATTAATATTCAGGAGAAAGGATAAGGGAAAAGCAATGACAATCAATGCCGGACATTGCTCAATTTCTTCGCTCATTTTCACAACGGATAAAAGAAAATACAAGGAAAACAAAATTGAATTATTCCACATAATGTACCACACAATAAACGCATTTAAAGAGAAATCGTTACGTTCAAGGCAAGAAAATTTAGTATCACATAAAATTTTATCACAACGATTTCATATATAAAATGGCAACAAAATCGCCGCAGCTAAAAAGAACAATCTATGCATATATCTATATACGTACAAGAGCATTAAAACATTAAAAAGCTTCAAAGAGTCTGGATTACAAAGATAAGAAGAAATCCGTTTCTTTTTCTACACCGTTTCAGGCTTTGGCGTGAGGCGTACACATCACGACACTATATTTTCGCGTTTTTAAATGGTTTGAAATGGGTGTATGAAAAAAAAAATAAAAAAAAAAAAAAAATCGTGAAATTTTATCGCTGGTCATAACGGAGCAGTTTGAGGTCCTATATTTCATTTCAGTTGACCAAGGAGGAGTGTTTTAAAATTATATTCCTCATCTTAAGTCGTGGAGATATTTTCAATGGCCAAAGAGTAAGATATTATATAATATATATATATATATATATATATTTTTTTATTTTGTAAGTAATAGTGAATATAAAGGCGGCAAAGTGTTCTCTGTTGAAATTATTTATTAAACTTAATTGTTTCTTCTTGTATACAAAGTGTTGATAATCAAGAGTTATATTTAAGAAAAAAATAACAGATTTCCGTACGGCAGTGACGTGAAATGTGTAGGTCGACCATTATTTTGTTGGGTTTTAGATTAAAGTTTGTAAGGTGTTAATGATACATTTTATTTTAGAATCCTTTATAAATTGTTTTCTTTTGAACTTAAAACATAATTGAATACGTTATTTATTTCACTATTCATTTTCTTTGGAAATAAATGAGTCAATTAAATTAAACGATAAAAGCAGTTAATTATTTGTTTTATTTTGAAATTGTATGTTTTATGAGAATAAATACATACTGACGATTTTATTCTATGATGATGATTATTTTTAAGGAATAATATTTTAAATATATTACCTAACATAACAAAATATTTTATTTTTTTCGAAGTTATATTTAAGTATTCTCTTTCTAATAGACATTTTCTATGTATTTTATTGAAGTGAAGAAGATATTTTATTGTTAATACGATTTTCTTACGTATATCTTTAACAATCATTTCTTGCATACAATAAACTCTAATTCTGTATTGAATGTAATTTTATATAAACAGCTTGAAATTGTAATTCTTAGTTTGAAAAAATGTTTTAAGAAACTTTTGAACATCCAAGGGCAGAACAATTACCGTTCCTCAAATTAGAATGGTTCTTCATTAACTTATCTTTTCAAGTAAAAGTGATTGATAATTTAATTTTTTTGTATTTAGTTGTTAAAAGGATAGTTTTTTGTGATCTAGCAAAACCAAATTCCACATTTTAATTTTGGCTTTATAGCGTTAACATTTATCATAAAAGTAATTTAAGAATAAAACTTTGGCAAAATAATGATACATTTTGGCGTTAAAGCGTTACTACGATTCACATTAATCAATAAAGATCACTATTTTATCTATAATAAATATCCACTATCATTCTCATTAGCATGCAATTAATAGACATTATGATTCCAGTTAATAACAAATTTATATTCATAGTGATTCTTATTTATCTCTACACAACATTCACTTTGATTCTTCCCAATATGTAAACTTTCAAGCCACAAAGAGAAAGAAAAAACATATGTTCTTTCTTTCTAAGTCAATAACTCCAATGTTTAGTTCGAATCTTAACCTAATAAATGTCACAATTCCGAAAAAGACAGCTCTTCGATTTTTAATTTGCCATTTTATATTTATCCTCTAATAAAATTGATTCTTGATACAGCGAGTTAATAAAACTTAATAGTTATGATTTTGGAAGTAATATACCAAGAAAATACGTTTGCTAGTGAATGACTTAAAAAAGTATAAAAGAATAAAAATTTACTTCTTTACTCACTTAAGTACCATCCTATTAATATTCAGGAGAAAGGATAAGGGAAAAGCAATGACAATCAATGCCGGGCATTGCTCAATTTATTCGCCCATTTTCACAAAGGATAAAAAAAACATAGAAAGAAAACAAAATTGATTTATTCTACATAAACTTAATGTACCACACAATAAACGCATTTAAAGAGAAATCGTTACATTCAAGGCAAGAAAATTTAGTATCACATAAAATCTCATCACAAAGATTTCATATATGAAATGGCTGCAAAATCACCACAGCTAAAAAGAACATTCTTCGAATATATCTATATACATACAAGAACATAAAAACATTAAAAAGCTTCAAAGGGTATGGATTACGAAGATAAGAAGAAATCCTTTTTTTTCCTACACCGTTTCAGGCTTTGGTGTGAGGTGTACACATCACCACAGTATATTTTTACGTTTTTAAATGGTGCGAAACGGGTGTATGAAAAACAAAAATAAAAAAGGGCAAGAGAATTTTATCGCTGGTCATAACGGAGCAGTTTGAGGCTCCTACAATTTGTTTCAGATGACCAAGGAGGACTGTTTTAAAATTATATTCCTCATCTTAAGTCGTGGAGATATCTTCAATGGCCTGCCTTTAAGCAGAGATATTTTTTTTAGTAAGGAAAAGTGAATATAAAGGTGGCAAAGTGTTCTCTGTTTAAATTATTTATTAAACTTAATTGTTTCTTCTTGTATATAATATGTTGATAATCAAGAGTTATTTTTAAGCTAAAAATAAGAGATTTTCGTACTGCGTTACTTCGTAAGATAATGTGTAGCTCGACCTTTATTGTATAAAGTTTAGAGGGCGATAATGAAAAAGTTTATTTTTGAATCCTTTATAAATTGTTTTCTTTTAAAGAAGGAACATAATTGAATTAGTTGGTTATTTTGTTTTGAAAAAAATGAAGTCAATTAATTAAACTATAAAAGCAGTTAATTATTTGTTTTATTTTGAAATTGCATCTTTTATGTGTTTGAATAGATACTAACAATTTAATTCAGTGATAATCGTTTATTTTTAATGAGGAACATATAATATATTAAATGTATTATCGAACATAGTAAATATTTTTTTCAATGTTAGATTTAAGTATTATCTTTCTTATAAAATTTTTCTATGTATTTTAGTCAAGTACGGAGAATATTTTATTGTTAATACGGCATTTTTATGTATATACATATAAATATGTCATTGCTATACGAATAATCGTATACGACAAATGTCGTATAACAATATAATCGTATTATTATACGATATTTTTTCGTATAACATAGTTAACTTGCTCTCAGCTGGGAATAAAATGCCGAAACTCTTCTAGTAATTATAAAATGCTGTAACAAGAAATTATTTTTTTACGAGATAGTGTTGTCAGCCGTACCCCAACGCTTTACGGCCATATTAGATCTTAATACTACTTAAAGTGGGTTATGAACTACTACGAACATCCGCGGAACCGCCGGGTTGTGAACCAGAATTAATATATTACATACATTAATATTTACCATGATTCACATTAATCAGTAAAGATCACTGCTATTCTTAAATCGGATGCTGTTGACCTTCAGGGAGAGATTCAATCCACTGGCTGCTTGGTTGTTAACACTATTTCAGAATACGAGGTCTCTCGATGGCGTTTGGGATGTTCTGCAACTTGTGTCGTTAGTCGGTCTACCTAGGGGAAATCTTCCGAGTTTTCTCCCATACGATACACAAATGCGGGATAGTTGCCCTTAAATGTCCTTCCAGAGAACATTGTCCTCCTTCGTTAACATCACGGAGCCAAGTCAATCTTTTATCTACGGGGTGGGGGTGTCCATCACAACAAAAGCTATCCCTCCCTTTTCCTCCTTCAAACCACATTGGTTCTTTGACTTACTCTAGATGTCGCTGTCTACCAAGTGCGATAAGAAAACAAATACGATTTACGATTCATAATTAAAACGACTCAATTAATACGATTCACGATTACCACGATTCATTAATTCGATATACGATTACAACGATTTACACTAATACGATTCTCCATTTCTATGATTCACATTCACAACGATTCAATTAATATGATTCCCGATTACCACGTTTCAATTAATACGATTCACGATTACCACGATTCAATTAATACGATTCTCGATTACCCCGATTCACATTAATACGATTCACAATTACAAAGATTCAGTTAATACGATTCCCGATTACCTCGATCCATTAAGATGGTTCACGATAACCATGATTCACTATTACTACGATTCCCGAGTACCACGATTCACATTAACCAATAAAGATCATTATTTTTAATTTATAAGTAAGAACCACTATCATTCTCATTAACATGTAATTAATAGACATTGTAATTCTTATTAATACCTAATATGTATTCATAGTGATTCTTATTTATCTCTACATAACATTCACTATCATTTTTCCAAAAATTGAAACTTTTAAGCCACAAAAAAAAGAAAAAGACAATATGTATTTTTCCTAAGTCAATAACTTCAATGTTTAGTTCGAATCTTAAACTAAAAAATGTCGCGATAATGAAAATGACAGTTCTTCGATTTTTAATTTACCATTCTATATTTCTCCTCTCATACAATTGATTCCTGATATAGCGAGTGAATAAAACTTAATAGTTATGATTTCGCAGATAATATACCAAGAAAATACGTTTGCAAGTGAATGACTTAAAAAAAAAGAATGGAATAGAAATGTACTCCTTTACTCAGTTAAGTACCATCATATTAATATTCAGGAGAAAGGATAAGGGAAAAGCAATGACAATCAATGCCGGGCATTGCTCAATTTCTTCGCTCATTTTCCCAAAAGATAAAAAAAAAGATACAAGGAAAACAAAATTGAATTATTCTACATAAACTTAATGTACCACACAATAAACGCATTTAAAGAGAAATCGTTACATTCAAGCCAAGAAAATTTAGTATCACATAAAATCTCATAACAACGATTTCATACATAAAATGGCTGCAAAATCGCCACAGTTAAAAAGAACAGTCTACGAATATATCTATATACATACAAGAACATAAAAACATTAAAAAGCTTCAAAGGGTCTGGATTATGAAGATAAGAAGAAAGCCGTATTTTTTTTCTCCTAGACCGTTTCAGGCTTTGACGTGAGGCGTACACATCACGACACTATATTTTCACGTTTTTAAATGGTGCGAAACGGGTGTATGAAAAAAAATATTAAAAAAAAGTCGAGAGAATTTTATCGCTGGTCATAACGGAGCAGTTTGAGGCTTCTATATTTTGTTTCAGATGACCAAGGAGGAGTGTTTTAAAATTATATTCCTCATCTTTAGTCGTGGAGATATCTTGAATGACCTGTTTTTAAGCATAGAGTAAGAGATATTTTTTTTGTAAGGAAAAGTGAATACAAAGGCGGCAATGTGGTCACTGTTGAAATTATTTATTAAACTTAATTGTTTCTTCTAGTATACAATGTGTTGATAATCAAAAGTCCTTTTTAAATTTTATTAAATAAATAAATCTGTTTTTAAAAAAAGGGCATTTAATTATCCATTTTTCTTATTATTTCAAAGGGCATGAGACCACCGCTACGTTTCAACATTTTACAGTGAAGGAGCTAGTGGCCGCTACGCGACCAAGGATCTCCGTGTTAATCTACAATAAGAGTCATTTTTAAGCTAAAAATAAGAGATTTTCGTACGGCGTTATGTCGTACGATAACGTGAAATGTGTAGCTCTGTTTGAAGCACGTTAATCATAATTTTTATTGGTGAATCCTTAAACTCAGAACATAATTGAATCAACTTATCTTCTTTTCTTTGGAAAAAAAAGAGGTCGCATAATTACTTAAACATTAAAAGCAATTAATTTTTTGTTTAATTTTGAAACTGCTTCTTTTATGTGTATGGGTACATCCTAACAATTTAATCCAATGATAATTGTTTATTTTTAACGAAGAACTTATAATATTTTAAATGTATTATATAACATAGTAAAATATTTAATTTTTTTCAAATTTATATTGAAGTAAATCTTTATAATGAAAGTTTTTTTTTCAAGTAATGTATTTTAATCAAGTAAGGATCATATTTTATTGCTAATAAGACTTTTTTATGTATTTGCTTTTACAAACATGTCTTAGTCAAACATTGTCTTGCATTCCGTAAACTCTCTTTCTGCATTCAATAAATATTTATATAAATTACTGTGTGACTACACAATTGTTAGTTTCAGAAAGATTTACGAAACTTTTAAAGTAAAAGTGATGGACAATTTAATTTGTTAAAATGATACGTTTTTGTGAGTTAGTAAAACAAAATTCCACGTTATAAGTTTGGCTTTATATAAATAAAATTTAGCATAAAAGAAATTTAGGAATAAAATTTTGGCAAACTCGTGGTATATTGTGACGTTAAAGCGATAACATTTGTCAAAAAAGCATTTTAGAAATAAAATTTCTCTTAATGATAAAATTTGGCGATTTTTTTAATTTTTTTGAAAGTAATATTTAAGTATTTTCTTTCTAATAAAATTCTCTGTGTATTTTAGTCAAGTAAGGCAAATATTTTAAGGTTAATACGCTTTTTCAATTCCTTCTATTAGCTCACACTCTCTCTCTATATATCTTGTTCAAATTTTCAATCGTTAAAAAAAATACTTTTTATTCATCCACACAAGTTCAAATACATTTTTTTAACTTTTAGTGTATGACACTTGATGTTAATACAGTTTTTTTCAAATATTAAGTCAGTAATTAAATTTAGTTAGGTCATTTTATTATTTTTTTTTTTTTAGATTTAAGTTGTATATATCTACCAATAGATGGTGCCAGATAATTAATAATAATACTTTATAAAGGATTTTTTGCAATATAGTGAGAAAAAAAAATGGAATTGGCTTAAAAATTTTTTTTTAATATTATTGGTTGTGTATTTTTTAAAAAAAACATTCCTTGCATACCGTAAATTCTCTATAAGTATTCAATAAAATTTCATATAAATTACTGTCTGTGTGACTCTGCAATTCATGCATATGAAAGGGTGTTCATGTGTATGACGTTCTTCAAATTTGAAATGAATCCTCGTTACCTTATCATTTCAAGTAAAAGCGACTGATAATTTAATTTATTTATATTTCCTTGTTAAAATGATACATTTTTGAGAGTTAGCAATACAGAATTCCACGTTAAAATTTTGACGTAATAGCAATAAAATTCTTAATCTATAACTATATCCACTACCATTTTTATCAACTTGTAATTAAAAGCCATTGTAATTCCTACTAATATACAAATTTATATTCATAGTAATTCTTATTTATCTGTACATAACCTTCACTTTGATTCTTCCCAATATGAAAACTTTCAAGCCACAAAGAGAAAGAAAAAAATATGTTCTTTTTTCTAAGTCAATAACTCAAATGTTTAGTTCGAATCTTAACCTAATAAATGTCGCAATTCCGAAAATGACAGTTCTTCGATTTTTAATTTACCATTTTATATTTTTCCTCTCATAAAATTGATTCTTGATACAGCGAGTGAATAAAATTTAATAGTTATGATTTTGGAAAGTAATATACCAAGAAAATACATTTGCAAGTGAATGACTTAAAAAAGTAAAAAGGAATAAAAATTTACTCCTTTACTCAGTTAAGTACCATCATATTAATATTCAGGAGAAAGGATAAGGGAAAAGCAATGACAATCAATGCCGGGTAATGCTCAATTTATTTGCTCATTTTCACAAAGGATAAAAAAAAAAAACATAGAAAGAAAACAAAATTGAATTATTCTACCTAAACTTAATGTACCACATAATAAACGCATTTAAAGAGAAATCGTTACATTCAAGGCAAAAAAATTTAGTATCACATAAAATCTCATCACAACGATTTCATATATAAAATGACTGCAAAATTGCCACAGCTAAAAAAGAACATTCTTCGAATATATCTATGTACACACAAGAACATAAAAACATTAAAAAGCTTCAAAGAGTCTGGATTACAAAGATAAGAAGAAATCCGTATTTTTTCCTACACCGTTTCAGGCTTTGGCGTGAGGCGTACACATCACGACGTTATATTTTCACGTTTTTAAATGGTGCGAAAGGGATGTAAGGAAAAAAAATTAATAAAAAAAGTCGAGAGAATTTTATCGCTGGTCATAACGGAGCAGTTTGCGGTCCTATATTTTGTTTCAGATGACCAAGGAGGAGTGTTTTAAAATTATATTCCTCATCTTACGTCTGAGATATCTTCAATGGTTTGCCTTTAAGCATAGAGTAAGTGATTTTTTTCGTGAGGAAAAGTGAATGTAAAGGCGGCAAAGTGCTCTCTGTTGGAAATTGTTTAAAACACTTAATTGTTTCTTTTTGTATGCAATGTGTTAATAATCAAGAGTAATTTTTAAGCTAAAAATAAGAGATTATGTCGTAATATAACGTGAATTGTGTAGCTCGAGCTTTATTTTGTAATGTTTTAAATTAAAGTTTGGAGTGCCTTAATGATAAATTTTATTTTTCAATCCCTTTATAAATTGTTTTTTTAATCTTGGAACATAATTGAATCACCACGAACATCACTAAACCTGTTTCTTTGAACAAAAATATGTCAATTAATAAAACAATAAAAACAGTTAATTATTTGCTTTGTTTTGAAATTGCATCTTTTTTGTTTATGAATACATATTAAAAATTTAATCCTATGATACTTGTTTATTTTTAATGAAAATCGCATAATATTTTAAATACATGATCTGACGTAATAGTAGTTAAAATTTTAGCCAAGTTAAACGTAATATTTTATTATTAATAGGAATTTTTTATGTATTTTCTTTAACAAACATTTCTTACATGGCGTAAACTTTCAGAAAGATAGTTTCAGAACGATTTAAGAAATTTTTACAATAGAGATCAGAACAATTATCGTTCTTGAATCTATAAATGCTTCTTCGTTACTTTTCAAGTAAAATAGATTGATAATTTAAATTGTTAAAATGGTACAGTTTTGTGAGTTAGCAAAATAAAATTCTACGTTAAAATTTTGGCTTTAAAGCAATAAAATTTAGCATAAAATTAATTTAGGAATAAAATTTTGGCAAAATAGTGATATGTTTTGGCCTTAAAGCGATAACATTAGCGAAAAAGCATTTTAGAAATAAAATTTCTCTTATTGGACAGATTAGGCTATAAAGTGATAAATTTTAGTGTAAATGCATCTCAGGAATTAGATTTTGGCAGGATAGTGATAATATTTGACGTTAAAACGATGTAATTTGGCATAAATGCAATTTGGCGTATTAATTGTTTGGCTAAAAATGTTGACTAATAGTCATATTTGGCGATGGATTTTGGTGAAATACCATTTTACAACGTTACCTGCAGCCATTTTGTTTGTTTACTTGACGAGTTGGCATATTAGTGATGGATTTTGGCGTTATATTGCTTTTCATTCATTATTTTGTTTAGTTGGCTACTTGGCATCCTGGTGATGCATTTGGCATAAAAGGTACAGAATTCTAGATATTTACTTTATCTTTTTTAAAGCTATCATTGAAATTTTATGTATATAAAAAAATTAAACAGGCATTACTATATCATTGTTTTTTTGCAGATTTTTTCTAGGGTATTAAAAATAGTCTCAAACTTTGTTCAGTTAATATTTTTCGAAATAGTCCAAACTTTGTTTTTGAACAGTGGGAGAAAGCCTATGTGTACCGTTTTTAACATTTTGGCTTTACTCTTTTTTAAAAACTTCTGTAAATATAAAAATAAATTTAAAAGTTTTTTTTTTTTTTTTTTATTTTTTTTTATTAAAGTTTTATAATAAAATGATTATTTATTTAAATATTTTAAAATTTATAACATAATATTTCTTCACTTAAAAAATGCTAAATTAAATATTTTTTAAAATAATAAAACCAAAATGCGCAACATAAAAAAGGATTGCATTCATGAAATACTGAAAATGTAAAAATAAAAATACTAAGAAGCAGTTTAAAAGTTGGCTTGAAATGATTGTATAAGATTTTAAACTAAAGAATGTAAAAATCTAGAATCATGTACTATTATTAGTGCCAAATTGATTGCCAGTTTTACTAATTGCCAAATAAACAAATAAAATAGCTGCTGTAGTCAAAGTTTTCGTGCTAAATCGCCATTAATCCAAAATCCATCGCCAAAAATGCTTACTTTATCTTTATTTTGCTTACATTTATTGATTAATTGTTATAACGCCAGAATGTATCACTATTACGATATTTATTGCTAATACGCCAAAATGTATTCCTATTACGCCATTTATTGCTAATACGCCAAAATTTGTTGCTAAGTCTTCAAAAATGTTTGTTGTTTACGACGTCAAAATCAAATGATTAACAATAATATTTAAAGAGAACAACAACAAAAAAAAAAAAAAAAAAAAAAAAAAAAAAAAAGAAGAAGAAAGACGAAAATTATAGGTAAAAATCTAGAATCCTATACCCTTTTTGCCAAATACATCGCCAGGATGCCAAGTAAACTGCTGTTTTAACCCTAAAATTTAGCACTATTTTGCAAAATTTTTATTCTTAAATTGTCTTTTCGCTAAATATTATCGACATAACGCCAAACTATTGTGAAATTTTGATTTTTTAACTCACAAAAATGAGTCATTTTAACAACGATATTAATCTCTACAACGTTAAAATTTCTCTAAAATTATTCGTTAATATGCCAATTTTTTTTTCTAATACGTCAAAAAATATTTCATGTTACTTACGATACGCAAAGTGGTATCCCTGTAGTGGAAAAGTACCCTTAATAATTAAAAAAATAATATTACTAAAAATTCAGTGATTAAAAATAAATAATATTTAACATGCGAGATGAAAACTTCTGTGGTATTCATGAACTTCCCGCGTGCATGACAAATTGAGTGGAGATTCTGCATTTTAGATTACCTATTTCGCCAAGTCTCTTTTTCCTCGCCAAATGTAGATAACAGTTAAATGAAACTTCATGTAGTTAAATGTAAACTATAACAGAAGCTGCCATTTTGTTTGCTTGTTTAGGAGAGTACTTGGTCAAAACCACAAGAGAAAAAAAATTGCCAAACAAACAAGAAGTGCTAAACGAAATTAAATTTAAAAAAAATGTATAAAAAAATGCACGTCGGCGTATTAATTTCAAAACTATTTTAAATTGATGAAGAATTACTAAAATCCATTTTAACAACAAAAATTAGACAAAATAACCATGAAAAATTTATGATTTACCGCATTTTGATGAAGTTTATGAAACTGAAGTTATAAAGGTATTAAAGTTATTTAAAATATTTCTTTAATAACTCTATTTATTATTTGCGTATTTTATTACAATAAACTGAATTTTTGTTTATACTAACATTGCGATAAAAATTGCTAATGGATATCGTTATATCTTTTTTCTAAAAAATGTAAAAGAAATGCAAACTGTTTTTTTTTTTTTTTTTTTTTTTTTTTTTTTTTTTTTTTTTGGTTTTAATTAATGTTTCCAATATTTCGCAATTCATAAATATTTCCTTTCAATACTTCTATTTCTTCCAATCTCATATTCATTCCTTTTCGTAAATTTTCTTTTCTAACCTTTATACGGGCTATATTATCAGATACCATTTGCATTTGTCTTTTAATTTCGTTTTTTTCTAGCTCATGTGTTGACACCAATTCGTTTATTTTCACATGAGGCCCGAAACCTTTTGGATCTTGGATTGCATTTAGCACTTCACGTCCTAGAGGTGTGTTTTGTACCATCTCTAGGTCCGATTTCGCGTCTCTGAGTTTTAAGTTTATAATTTTTAGTCTGTTTATTCCTCTTTCAATTTGAATTTCTGTTTTACCTTTTATCTGTAAAGCTTGCAGTTTGGATTCCCCAGCAACACTGAGGATGCTATTTAAACCTTCAAGATGATATTTTCCAATGAAGAACAAATAATTGAAAGCAAGTTTATTTGGAAATTCTGTTTCGAGCTGTGCGGTAGTAGCAGAGATAACAGCTGGTACTTCAATGTTGCTTTCTAACCTATTTTCATGCATATATCTGAAGAAAACAGATCGAACCAAAATTGAAGACTTTACATCCTTAATCCATTTCGTAATTTCAGTTGCTGCGCTAAAATATTTTTCGTAATCTTCATCCATATTCCGTAATTTCCCTTCTATACTTATTTTTTTCTCTCGAAAAGTACACAACTCCTTCCATACATTTACGGATATTCTTAGTGGCTTCACAGTAAGAGAATTTATTGTATCTAAATTTCCAAATTCCACTTTAAGTTTTGTCTCAAATGGGTTAAATGTTTCTTTTATAGATCTCTGAGCCGGTCTCATATTGTAGGCATCAAAAAACTGTTGTTTGTTTTTCGACTGCTTGCTCAAAACGAGAACTTCAGAGTCGATACCTGTGACTTCTTCTGAAAGACCACGATGAATGTTATTTAACTTCTCAATTGTTTTTTCTACCTCCTTCTTCCGAGATTCTAGTGCAGCGAGTTTACGTTTTGTTGCTTCTATGTTTTTCTTTAAAAATAAGTTTCCATCAATTAAAAGTTGGCCATTACCTGTGCAAAAAAAGAGTAAAAAGATTTGTAACTCATCTTGATTAATGCTCAAATCCCATTCTAATTTTTCATCTACCAATTTTTCGTGCGATACTCTGTAATTAAGTAATGCTTCTTGGGAATTCTTGAGCAGTTTCTCAATTTCTTTTTTCATTCTGGCAACAGCCTCTCGTTTGTGTTTCGTTCGTTCCTCTTTGACCGTTGGACTCAAAATTTTGAGCAACCAAGGATCTTCCAGAAAATAAGCGGCAATTCCTTTCACAATTTTTGATTTCCTTTCTAATTGCAATGGGCAGTTCTGATTTATTTCTTCCTCCGTGGCTTGAAGTGTTGATTCCAGAGATTCTACCACCTCTTCAGGTTCCCATAATTCACGTTCTTCGTCGATGGATTCAAGAATAAATTTTATCTGAGAATTAATGCTCTTTATGATATCTACCGTACGTTTCTTTGATTCTAATAAATCTTTAAACCGCTTATTGAAAGCTGTTCTCTTGTGATAAATAATGTACATTAAGATTCGAGTGTAATTGATGCGTTCTTCTTGGGTTGGAAGTAGCAATACATCTTTACGTAATCCTGAAAACATCTTATCTTTATCTTCTCCATATTCCTGTATGGTAAATTCTAAACGTTCTTGAAAATCTCTAATTTCTTGTTTGGTTATTAAGGATGTTGTGTACTTTCGAATTTGAAAAGTTTTGAAAGATCTTTGTATTTCACTTTTTTCTTCTTCAGTGAGTCGTAGAATAGGATAATTGTACAAAAGTCTCCCTTTATTAATAGGTTTTAAAATGTTTCCCTTTTCAATCATACTATCAAGACATTCCCTCTTTATGTCATCTATGAGCTTCAATTCATTTTTTAATTGTGTCGTCAGAGACATTCTGTAAGAAGTTAGTTGCTTTTCTCTTGTTTTCAATAAACTATCCTTGGAATTCTCGTCTAAAATAAACTCTTCATTTCCCCACTGATAATCTTCAGGAAGATCAGAATTTTCTTTTACCAAAGCTTCCAAATCTTTACCAAGTGACATCATACTTTCTAAAACTTGTGCCTTTTTTGTGACTAAGATTGTGAAACTTTCTTGATTCATTTTATCAATCATTAACGTGACCCATGGAATCAACATACGATCACTTTTTATTTTTGTTTCGAAATTTGAAAGATGCTGCTTTTCCTTTAATACTGTTTTTTGAAATCCTAATCTATAGTCTACTTTACATTTCTTTTCCAAATTTGGTAATTCATAATATACAACGTCACCATGACAGTTAGTAACTATCAGTGCATCTTCTCTTAGGGTAAATTTCATAATAGGCATTGAGTCGAATATTATTTTGCTATAAATGCAAAATTTACGCTCAGGATCTGAGATATACCACAAACAAATATTGCCTATCTTGTTAACTATCATTATTATCTCATGTGATGGTGAAACGAATAAGCGACTGTCCTCTAGGTCAAAAGGTGGGGAGACGTTTTTTTGTGTGTCGACTTCCTCAAATACATCCTTCAAAATTCCTGCTCCATTTTGAACTCTATTTTCTTCTGAGACGGATAAAATAACTCCATATTGGTCATGGACTGCAATACTAGAACTAAAATAGTCCAGAAGTGTTTCAATAAAATTAAGTGATTCAGTATCCAAAAGACCCGATTCGTCTTTCCAATAATCGATGAAATGTTTTTCAAAGTCACTGGGTAATTCAAGTGTAAGAACACAATTAGATTCTTTTAAATTACTGGGATTTGTCCAACATAATAGGAAAATATAGGTTTTTTCTTGAACTCCTCTACTGAAGATGGCTATATCTTTCAATTCATGCGTTAGTTCAGTATACCCCAATATGGAGAACTGTTCTGAAGGTAAGATGGTAAGAATGAATAATTTATGATCTTCTGTTAACATGAGAGCAAATTTACCATAATTTTCGACGCATATGCGAATGATAGGCCTTTCGTGCGGCCGAAGTATTTCAATCACACGTATGTGTAGTACTATAGAGACATCTATTATGTACACGTAAGAACTATGACCTGCAATTATGCATACTGGAACTAGTAAGCTTCCATCCATACATATCAGGGTTTCGCCAAGTTCCATTACTGAAAGTCGTACACTTTTTATTATATCCCAAGCTTCAACTTGTCCATTTGCTTTTGCCGTAATAATATATAAATCATCAAGAATGTAAACGCCAACGATTGGCTGACTTGAAATTTCATAATTCATGCAAATGGACTTATTATCTAATGCTGAAAACAATATTACAGCACCACCTTGGGTAGCCAGTAACATGTCTTCGTAATCTGGCGATATTGTTAGAAATACTAAAGAGCTCTGAGTTGAAAATATTCTCGTTTCATTCCAATTATGAATGTCAGGTACAAATATAAAATCTCCATTCTGCTTACCGGCATATAAGCCATTTGTATTGATAACCATGCATGTTATCGTGCTATTATTTACCTTATTTTTGTGAACCGAAGAGGTGTAAAGAAATTTATTTTCATATTTAACAAAATTTAATGTAATTACTGATCCATCGATACATGCTATTAATATATCATCATGCGAAAACCAGCAATGGCAACTAATTTTTGATCTCTCATTTTTTGTCAAGTAATCGTAAAACTGTACTATTTCTGATTCTGCCATATCTTGACAACATGCTACTAAAGGCAGACTGTTTATAACTTCAGATTGGACTCCCCAAGGTTCATGATGAATTTTATCAAACCACGTTAGGTTGTAAACGTTTCGGGAATTTATAGTAGAAAATCCATCTATATCGTGAATATAATGTAAATACATTGTTTCTTTTCGTAAATCGACTTCCTTTCCCAAATAGTCAATTGTAAAATAATGTATTTTATCAACTTGGTGAAAACATGCGATATGTTTTAAGTGTGGATGAACAGAAAACGCACAGCACTGTGTTTCTGCAATGGGTAATTCATTCAAAACAGATGCAATTTTTTTACCTTTTTTCCAGTTCCATAGTGTTAAAAGAAACTTCGGCGCTTTTTCTAAGGTAAGTAAGAAGCTTTCGATCCCAAATTCTACAGCTATATATTCATGAAAATCTTCATTTTGAATTTTAGCCACTATTTCATAATTTTCTAGCTCAATTATATAAATACATGTCTTCTTTCCTCTATCAGCCACTGCTAGCAATTTCTTAGAGTGATCAACCGTATAGCACTGAACACCGCCTATTGGTATATCAATACATGAGTTGATATTTGAGTCCTTTCTGCATACTTTGAAATAAGAACCACAAAGAAACACTATTTCATTTTCGGAAAGAAAATGAGGTTTTTGCTGATATTTTCCACGTACCCATTTTTTATTCAAATCGCTATCGGCCATTTCTGGTTCAATAAAATGGAAAACTTTCAACCGATGCCATTTGTAAATCTAAAATAGTTTGTTGTGTTATGGCACCATATAATTTTTTTTAATCTGTTTGCCTTTATTTAAATTATTTAAGAGATATTATAAAGATCTTATTCTTGTCTTTTGATCTGATTCATATAATAGCCATATTTTAATACTTAGGAATGACATTTAAAGCTTGTGTACTTATGAGAAGTCAGTTTATTTTTATTATCAACTGACTTCTCATAAGTACACAAGCTTTAAATGTCAATATGAAAATCACATGGAAAACACATGATAACGTAAATTTAAAAATATATAGCTTTGGAATGGAAAAATATAGCTTTTTATTTGATATTTAAATAATAGAGAGTTTTTGCATACCGTACGTTATTTACCGTAGGACGTCCGTTAGCTTTTTCTCCCTAGCGCGCATGCTCATAGGAAACTGAGCAAGCGCGCTAGGGAGAAAAAGCTAACGGACGTCCTACGGTAACTAACGTACGGTATGCAAAAACTCTCTAATACTAAACTGTAACCACGTAATTGTAACTGTAAAACTGTAAACTGTAACCGTAAACATATAATAACTTAATGTTCGTGTCCTGAATGGAAAAATATGAGATTTTTATTTGATATTTAAGTAATACTAAACTGTAACCGTGTAATTGTAAAGGTAAAACTGTAAACTGTGACGGTAAAACTGTAAACTGAAACCGTAAAACACGTAACGTAAAGGTCAGGTGCTGAATGGAAAAATATAGCGTTTTATTTGATATTTAAATAACACTAAACGTTAATCATGGCGACTTTGTACCAAATTTCAAACTTTTGTTTCATTTAAATTCGAATAAAGTATTAATCAATTTATAGATTTCTTTTAATTTATCTGATTACAGGGATACAATCTTCAATATAACCCAATGTTAAATTAATGGTTTTTTTTTTTTTTTTTTTGGTTTTCTTTGCTCAAAATGCGTTCTATTTATAAAATGAATTATTTGTCTATATTAATGCTATTCAGCGTAATACTGGTTGAAGTTTAAAAAAAAAAAACATACATCTTAAAACTTTTTTTGGTAAATTGCAAGAGCATTTCGTTTTTATTTTCTCTATGTGGAATATGTTAAATTTGAATTTTTTTCTTGATGGTATTTGTTTATTTGTTTTCGTAGACATTCAAATAATTATATCAAGCGTTAATGCTAGAAATAAAAAAATAAGCTAAACAACATTATCACATTTTGAGTTCTGTTAGTTTAAATAAAATACATAGACAACATCATACTTCCCACATCATATACATTCAAATAATTAAATCAAACATTAATGCTAGAAATAAAAAAATATAAGCTAAACAACATTATCACATTTTGAGTTTTGTTAGTTTAAATAAAATACAAAATCAATATGAAATGTTAAATTTGAATTTGTTTCTTTATGGTATTTGTTTTCACAGATATTCAAATAATTATATCAAGCGTTAGTGCTATAAATAAAAAAAATAAACTTAACAACATCATTTTAAGTTCTGTTAGATTAAATAGAATACAAAATCAATATGAAATGTTAACTTTGAATTTGTTTCTTTATGGTATTTGTTGTTATAGGCATTCAAATAATTATGTCAAGTTTAATGATAGAAATAAAAAAAAATAAACTTAACAACATCATTTTAAGTTCTGTTAGATTAAATAGAATACAAAATCAATATGAAATGTTAAATTTGAATCTGTTTCTTTATGGTATTTGTTGTTATAAACATTCAAATAATTATGTCAAGGTTAATGATAGAAATAAAAAAAAAAGCCAAACAACATTATCACATTTTAAGTTTCATTAGTTTAAATAAAATAAAAAATCAATATGAAATGTTGAATTTGAATTTGCTTATTTATGGTATTTGTTTTCATAGACATTCAAATAATTAAATCAAACATTAATGCTAGAAATAAAAAAAATAAGCTAAACAACATTATCACATTTTGAGTTCTGTTAGTTTAAATAAAATACATAGACAACATCATACTTCCCACATCATATACATTCAAATAATTAAATCAAACATTAATGCTAGAAATAAAAAAATATAAGCTAAACAACATTATCACATTTTGAGTTTTGTTAGTTTAAATAAAATACAAAATCAATATGAAATGGGTAAAAACCAATGGCTTTTTATTTTTATTTTCAATTCGAGGAATGCATGACAATTGCAGTTGAAGCCATTGAAAAATACCTCCGTTACCATGACAACCGATATATGATCAGACAAGCGATCCAGATGTGTTCACTTGTTTTCACTTTATTATCTAAACAGAGGAGTGGAAAAATACGTCAAAGAACTTCATTCCTCTAGTTCATTTTTCCATTTAGGATTCTCAGTTCTAAAATGCGCTGCTGTGTTTGCCTTTTTATTTATTTATTTTTTGATGACGTCATTACTTATGTTTTAGTGCTTTTACAAGATGATAGCCTGCTTTGCAATGCAGGTGTTTTTATTTTATTTTATTTTATTTTATTATTATTATTTTTCACTTCTAATACTTCCCCTCCAATTCATGCGATAACAGTAAATGGGATTTCACCCAATTTATTTTGCTTTTCTTTTTTTTTTTTGCTGCAGTTCTTTCTTCACAACACATCTTGTTTTGAAAAATCGTCGAGAGAAAAATACTTGTTTTGATTAGGAATTTCAAAAGCATTTGGTTCTGACGAGTTGAAAGATTGGTAGGCGGCATTCATTGTAAGGAGTGAAGAAAAAAGAAAAAATCAATTTCGTTATTCCGTCAAATTTTGAATTATGAGACACGATAAAAACTGATCACGATCAGGTTCCTCATGTTCTTAAGTTTACTTTAAAAAAGAATTAATCTCTACAGCAGTTGTCTGTGCTTTTATTGTTACGAGCATGTCTTATGCAGATTTTATGAAATTAAATGGCAAATTTATGCTTTTATTTAGAAAAGTAAAAAACAGTCAGCATATCAAAGAGACTCATATTTTCATTAGTTGTTATATGGTGTAGTTTTGCAGGGGGGTTCACTTTCAGGTCTGCTTTTTAACATTGCTTTGGAAAATGTAATAAGAGATACAGTTATAAACTTCAGAGGACATATTTTCTTCAATTCTGTTCAGATTTTAGCTTATGAAAATAAAAATTACGAATAATATTGAAAATTATCCTAATGAGAATAATTAAACCAGGAGCTGTGCTGTCAAAGAATGAACCCACTGCTCTATTTTCGTTACTTGAATACTGATTTTTTTTATTAGTATTAATGCATTTGTGTCTTCCTTAAAATAACGTTTCACTAAACGTGAAAAGGGGAATGAAATTAAAAAATTTGTATTTTACCTCATAATCGTGGATTAATTGTAGGCATCCTTTTTGAAGTCAGAATTGTTGGTCATTTTACCATTGAAAATATTGTTTAGTAAATTATATGTCAGGTAAATATTTTGATGAACTTTCTCATTTTGATAAAACTAAAAAAGGGATAAATCAACTGTAATATTATATAAAAATATTAATTATTTATGAAAAAAAACATTTCAATATTTTATTTCCTTAACACAAGACTTTCGATTGTACTGATTATCAAGACAGCCAGTAACAAATTAAAGTCTCAAAAATTTATTACCTATCATATGGGGTTGCTTAAAGCATGTTCACTTTCATAAATAAAGTAACTGTTATTGATGTTGATGAAGCATTAAATGCACAGGCTGGTTAGGAGAAATATTTTTTG
Organism: Caerostris darwini; assembly: GCA_021605075.1. Taxonomy (NCBI): domain Eukaryota; kingdom Metazoa; phylum Arthropoda; class Arachnida; order Araneae; family Araneidae; genus Caerostris; species Caerostris darwini. The sequence continues at coordinate 167,055 of BPLQ01015705.1, forward strand.
TAAATAAAAATGTTTTGGAATAAATATTTAAAAAAAAAAATAAATAAACTGACACTATCTACTGGATGGACCTGATGATCCGAGATTTTTTCCGGAACACTCTATCTGATAATTTACGTTAAGGCAACCCCTCTAAAATCTGGTTTAGCTTTATTCTAAACATCTCTGATCAGCCCAGATTTAAAGCTGTTGCGTTTTTCCGCCCTTTTTTGCCCCGGGCCATGATTGTACGGCCAATCATCTCTTCCGAATGAGAATATTTGAAAGCCCATAATTGATGCCCTGGATTCATGGACATGGATTCATCCCACTTTCCTGACTCCCTGCACTTGTTTCCTCTACTGTGTATGATCGTTACAGGGAGGCGAAGGCCTTTATGGGTTAAACATGCCACTTTGTGATTTCCTTCGTTTCTAGTTGTTGTTTTCATTTCCTTGTGTTCCTTTTATTTTATTGCCTGTTGTAGCCTGCCATTGGAAATAAAAAAAAAATACCATCTACTAATCACATTTTCTCTTGGCCACCACCAAAACTGGAGGACATTTACTTTTATTTTTTTACTATATCCCTATAAGATCTCTCATTCTAATATATATATATATAATAAATCTGTGCATCTCTGATATGTACCATTAAAATACGTGAATCATTTGAGAATCATTAGGAACTGGAAAGTAAAATAATAAGACGAGCGAGAAAACACAGAATGTTCAAAAACCAATCTCAAAGTAAATGTAAGAGAAATTTTTCAAAATCAAAGAGCATAAAACTACATCAAATTAATGGAGCACGATTTGCATGAAATTCACCAATGAACAAATTACATTTGTAGAGTAATTCTTCGGAACTTATTTTCAGTTACGTGTCTTATTTCCATATAGGTATGTATATACAATAATATTCAACATTTTCTAACCAATAAGAGTGAATTCATTAAAAAATAGTTGAAATATAAAAAAACAACGTATATTCAGAAACCATGCACGATTGCATTGCTAATATCTGAAAAATAATATACACTCATAGATTCTCATATAACTGCAAAATAATTCTTTTATATATCCATAAATTCCTAAATTCCAATAGAACTCTAACAATTCTTATATATATCCATAAATTCTAATATAACTTCAACATAATTCTTCCATATATCCATAAATTCAATTATCTGGGGTTTATAAGATACTGTTATGCAATCAATACTCATCTGTGTTTATTTAAAATCTTAACAGGAACAGCTTTTACTAGACAAAAAAAAACAGTTTCTAATCATTGACCATAAAATTGGGTCTTATATTTAATTTAGAAAAATTTTCAGCTGTAGAGCGAAATTCTTATATAAAAGTTTGTGAATAAATTACTGACTGGGAAAATACCCATCATACAACCTGTATGTCGATGCGAGACACTTTAACAAAATTTATGTGATAGCAATGGACACTAACATTCTAGTTGCATACTTTAACATTGGAAAACATAAATGAGATAAACATTTAATGTACATAATAATTGTTGTCACAATATATTTAAAATGCATTTATTTGTTAATTTATTCATTTGATTTTTTAATAAATAATCTCTGAAAACTGTGTTTACAAATCTCTTAATACTTTGACATTATATAAGAAACAAATACCATTATTGAAAGTTATAAATGTGATACATTTATTTATTTTTTTAAATAACTTGCTTGTAGTTATTTGGAACATAAATAACTTCCAAAAACTATTTCAAGAGATGTAACATGTAAAATTCGATGCCAGGAAAATTTACAGCAACATAATAAAAAAAAAAAAAAAAAAGTAAGAAATCAGACAGTTTTCAAATCCAATACACAGAATAACTTGTTTCCATCACATATTTCATTCCCTTATTTGAAACAACATTGAAATTTTTTCCAACTTTGAGCTAGAAATTGGAACGAATTGCTTCGAACACGACGAAATGATACGAAATCGGAATACAATCTTTCATTGTCATATCAACCGAGTAGCAAGAAAGCAAATTACCGCCGACACCTGCAACTATTTCTTCATTCCCTGGGTTCTTCGATACGAGGAAGGCGGGAATCAACCTTGCAGAAAGAATAAAATATTTCGATATTTGCCTCCTTTCCAATTGGATCGTCTTCTTCTATGCTAAGGCATTCTTCTGTAACGTCTAAATTCTACTGGGAAGTGTGTCATTTGGAGGAATGGAAACAACACAAATCGTTTTTTTTTTCTTCTCTTAGAATCATCGATTAAGTAGTTCTTGTTGGAGCAGTTATGAGAAAGTCTGCCAAATGTTGAAATGAAAGGAATCTGTTGAATCAAAAAATGTTTTTGGTATTAAATTGTTTTATATTCTTATAACTTTATAAAGAATGCTTCATTTTTTTAACTTTCAAAAATAAATGAAATAATTCTAATCTGTATTATAAGTGGTTAAAATATTATAGTGTGACATATTCTTTTACAATGAAAATGGGTGAATAATCATGTTTATTTTATAGTTTACACATAAAAACTTTATTTCGTTAATGAACACCAGATATAGATTGCAACACCAGAATTTATATAATAGTCTATAAAACAAACGTGCTAGAGAATTAAGGTTTTTAGGTTTGAGAAAATAAAAATAAACAATAGAATAAAGTGCCCTTAATAGTGTCAGTTTGAAGTCAACATGCTCGTTACGTGACGAGTGTATACTTGAGAAAATGGTTGGCCATTCTCCTGTTGATTTGTATAGGACTCTTTTCTTTGTTTATATTTGTGTTGAACAGAAAAAAAATAATGGTTAAAAGAGGTTCTGTGTATCCGAAATTTCATCGATTATATATAGTTCTACTTGGAGCAGTTATGAGAAAGTCCGCCAAATGTTATAATGAAATGAACCTGTTGAATCAAAAAAATGTTTTTGCTATTAAATTGTTTGTATTTTCCATAACGCAATGCACCAACCTGTCATAACGCAATGCACCAACTTGTCATAACGCAATGCATCAACTTTTTAATTTCCAAAAAAGGAATTGAATGATTTTAATTTAATTAATAAATAAATAAAATATTTCAGCGTGATATATTCATTTATAATGAAAATTGGAGAAAAATGTTGTTTATTTTTATAGTTCCTTTATAAAAAATTTATTTCATTAATGAGAATAATATATTTCATTAATGCGCCAGAGACAGTGAAATGCTGAAATGTTCTGCCAAATGTTGAAATGAAACGAATCTGTTGAGTCAAAAAATGTTTTTGGTATTAAATTGTTTGCATGTTCCTATAACATTATAAAGACAATGCTTTAACTTTTTAATTTCAAAAAACGAATTAAATAATTTCAATCTGAATTATAAATTTATAAAATATTTCAATGTGACTTTTTCAATTAGAGTGAAAATAGGAGAATAATTATGTTTATTTTATAGTTTACTCATACAGATTTTATTTTAATTAATAAACACCAGGAATAGTTTACAGTATCAGAATTTATATAATAGTCTATAAAACAAATGTGCTAGAGAAGTAAGGTTTTTAGGCTTCAGAAAATAAAAAAAAAAAAAAACAATAAAATAGAGTGCCCATAAAAGTATCAGTTTGAAGTCAACATGCTTGTCACGTGATTAGTGTATACTTGAGCAAAGGGTTGGTCATTCTCTTGTTGATTTCTACTGGACAGTTTTCTTTATTTGTTTGTGTTAAACTGAAAGAAATGGTTAGATGAAGCTCTGAGTATCCAGAAATTTGTCAATAGAGAAAGCTAAGACTTTTCACAGTTGTGTACAATTTTTATTTTTCATTTAATGAATATAAATTGTTTTAAAAATAGTTTTATTTCTATTAAGTTTATATCGTAGCCTGTATCATAATATAGCATGTTAAATAGTAATTTTTTGTTATGATAAATTGCTATGATAATCTACTGATCAGAAATCATTTTAACCGCTTTAAATTTTAAAGTTTTGTAGCAATGCAATGGTTGCTTGTGGAATTTTTGGCTTATATGCCATGAAATGATAGATTACGGAAAACAAATCCTACCATACAATGGTTTTCAGAAAGAAAATGCTTCATGTTTTAAAACTCTAAATGACTCCAAAATTAAATATTTCGAAATATTTTCCATTTTTATGATACCCGTTAATACAATTAGTTTGCACATATTGCATATTTTAAGGACATTATGTATATTATGTTAATTATTATTATATTTTAATACAGATAATTTACAAAGCGTACATTACTTTTTTTAGAATATTTATTGCATAGCTACAAAAATATATATTTTTAAGAGTGAAGAAATCTATTTTATACCTTATCTATTATTTTAAAAGCTAAATCCAATTTAATGTTTTAAAGTTTGACGATATTCATCTAAATTATTATATCCTTTCACAAGTATTGAAATGGGATAAAATTGTAAGAAGTAATTCAGTAATATAATTGTAATTTTTTACAACCTTTGTAGCTTATTACGCTTAACCCATGATGCCTATGCACATGATAGTTCTTTTATACATTATGATTAATGAATCTAATTGCTTTAGAAAAATTATTTGATTAAATAAATTTATAATACAAATTTAATTTAGAATTAATTATACAATGATACAGTAATTTTACGAAAATTAACTTTCAAATAAAAACATTCTTATAACACTCTATTTGCAATATTAACTATTTTCTCTAAAAACGATTTTAAGGCTCCTCAAATATTTATTTAGTTCACTATTTCATAAGATCGTAGTTAAATATTTGAACCTGTAGGACAATTAAAAGTTAAAATGTATTTATTCTTTTAGTTGATTTCCTAAAAGTATTTTGAATGATATATATTAGTTTTCCAACATAAAACATAATTTTCAAAATAGAAATCATGCACTTTTAATCATAAGCTGATCAAATAATTTTTTAAGCTTATGAAATTATTTATTTATGAAATAATTTATTATAAGATATTTATTGATACTGTTTCAATATTTGAAAAGCACATGGATTATCTACTACCTATAAATATAAGTTAATATAAAAAATTTTAAGTTTATATATGTAACTCAGTAGACTGTATCTGAGTCAACGAATGGCTTTATTGTGTAAATATAAATTATTTTATTTTTTCAAAGGTTATATTTAATTCCATTACACATTGCTTTAAAATAATCCAACGTTTGAATACAAAATCAATTAATATACTGATTAATAATTTAACAAACATTATTTATTAACTTGATTAATTAACTGATTTTTTTTTAAGAAATAATTTATTTTATAATCTAAAAGTATTTTCTGATATATATATATATATATTTTCTGATATATATATATATATATATATATATATATACAATACAATTAATTGTCGATGCGTATATGTATACATACGCATCGAACAATTAAACAAACAACACAAATTTGTACAATATATGCAATGATGGGATATTAATATATGTGGTATATTACATGGAAATTGGTATTTCGTACTAATGAGAAGAACCTGCCGCTCAAATCTGATTTTTGCTGGTTACAGAATTTTTTTAGTTATAAAAATGTTATTTTGAAAGATTGGAAATAGATTTAAATTACTCAAAGCAACTAAGTATAAATAATTTGAAACGCATAAAAAAAAAAAAAAAAAAAAAAAAAAAAAAAAAAAAAAAAAAAACATTATGGAAAGTAATTTTCACAAAACAATTTATTTCGAATTGAAAATTTATTTCCTTTTAATTTTCAAAATCTATTTTCTCCTATTCCTATCAGAACTATGTAGATATTAAATTACTGATTGATTACAAAAATTTTAAAATTTTCATAATCAGTTGTTTAAGTTTTTTAAATCGGTTTTTTACATTACTTGATTTAAAATTAATGACATTGATGTCTACTTTAGTCACATGAAAAAAAAAAAAAAAAAAAAAACATATTTCATTTGATTTATTTTTAAGTTATTGCTGTTATTGACATGTACAAACCATAGTATTTGCTGTTAAAAAAAATAAAATTCCTATTTCAAATATCTTTTTTATCATGATGTCCTCATTCATATTTACAACTACAATAATTCTTGAGAGAGAAATTGTCCTAAATGAAGGATTGATCTCTTTGTGAAGAAGGAGGAACGCTTTGACATTCTTCAAATAATGTTGACAGTCAAATTACGGTGGAATTGACATGAAAAATGATTTATTGCAAAAAAACAAATATGATTAGTTTACTGATGGCCTTAAAATACAGCAATTGAAATTGTTGACATCCAAAATTATTCTATTTTTGTCTTTGATATAGTTATTAAATAAATAGAATTTTCATAGTTATTTTCGTAATAAAAAATGTGAACTGGATTTTCTCAACTACATTTGAATTATATTTTATTCTTTTGGTAAGTAAGGAAAGTTTCAAGGAAAGAGGTGTGGAAATTCAGAGGAAACATTCAGAGAAATATGCCTACCGTTATAATATTTAACTGAAAATGTGGTTTTTCTTGAATATAGACAGCCTAAAGTCAGTAAGATAGACAGCCTAAAGACAGTAAGATAGACAGCCTAAGAGTATAAAAAATCGTTATCATTATTACTTAAAATAATGCTAATAATTTTTTATACATGCCAGTACAAATGGACATATAATTTATAACATTTTAGCTTCATTTTAAAGTTATAATATATGCATATAAACAAGCACACAAATATTTTGCTTTGCAAAAATATATAAATATACAAAATACAACAAAATATCATGTGCTATATTGTTAGTTTATAGACGGTTTTATTAATTGATTGCCAATTATTAATAATGATAACAATTACTACTAGCTTAACTTGAAAAAGTATCAGTGGAAATTATATTAATGTAATATATATATATATATATATATATATATTATTTTATATTTATATATAGTTATTTTTTTATATTTTTAAAAATCAGATGCTAATTTTTTCAAAATGTACAATCATCGTGGATTATAAAAACTTATCCGGGAGGATTATAAAAAAAAATATTTTTTTATTTAAATAGTGTTGGTGTTATTTTTTTTTTTAAATTATGATTTTTGAATTTTTTTTCATGCTTTTATAGATTGGATATTTTAGTTTCCTTTATTCTTTGGTTGCCCTTTTTTTTTTGTATTTTTTCCATAACTAATATATTGACATATGTATAGTTGTGGATACTTGCTCATCTGTGAATTTTAACCAAACACTTCGAATTAGTTTTGTTTATGTCAATTCCCACTGGATCAACATTTTTTTTTTTTTTTAAAGTAATGACTGTAGCCTGCTGACAATGGAATAAAATTAACGTTAGCTAACACTAACTGCCTTTAGATTATGAATGCTAACTATTTATAATTTTGTTAGTTAACATTTAGTATTAGTTAACTGTTTAATATCAGAAAACAACTTCTTCTGCATACAAAACTAAAAATTTATCTTGATTATTATTAAAAAGAAGAAACAGTTGTACGCGTTTTACTTTAAAAGCTTTTCTTTGCTTGCTATTCCAAATATATATTTATTGATTGTAAAATATAAATCAAAATTTATGATTATTGTAATTATTAGAAAATTTTTTTCATATTTTAATTACTTAATCATACTTATGAATTTTTATATTTACCGTGTTAAACCAAATTAAAGTGTTTTGCGTTGTTTTATTGTTACTATCACCATCTAATAAAAACCATTAAACCACTGATAAATTAAATATAACGAAATTACTTGTTACTTTAATCTGCTTACTATAAACATAAACCATATTTTGGAGTAATAATGCCATAATTAATTACACAGTAAAGAATATTTTTGGCTTAGGTTTAAATATTTCTTATAGAAAGCAGCCAATTTAATTTCTTTCAATAGATTCATTATAATAGGGACCAATTTAATTAGCGAGGAGGATATTAAAGAAAATAATTAGGGGGAAAGTTAATTTAATCAAAAGTTAATTGAATTACCTATTCGAATTTTATTTACTAGACTGTGAATATTAAAAGAAGTAATTTTTATTATTCCTAAAGTAAATTAAAAATATTTTATAATGCTTTTGTCCACTCACAAATTAAAGTTATTAGTATCTGAGGTAATTATGGCTTAAATATCATTTAGCATTTATTGTATTCTTTTAAAGAAAGTATAATAAAATACTTTTAGGGCTTTTGAATTATAGCACTCTTATATATTTTATTGGTTATCTAACCATTTAATCTTCTATTAATTAAATATATTGCGCTAGAATCCTCATTAAAATTAAAATTTAAGGTCTATTTATTAATTAGGTAATAGTTAATTATTTTTTGTATCAAATTATTTTTATAAATAAAAATTTATGAAGAAAGAATATTGAAATATATTTTATTAATTTAGGATTATATGTAGATTACATTTTGTTGCAGGTCCCGGTATGCTACAGATTACAAACGTACGCATAACAAATTAAACGTTGAATATTTAATAATTTTTATATGATTATGTGAAATTACTCTTATTGTACAATTTTGTAAATATAATTATTAATTTTAAAATATGTTATATTTTAAATACCCTGTATGTCCGTGCATAAGCCGAAAAAGTTAAAAAGGTTTCTAAAGCTAAATTACCTGGATAAAGGAATTCATCTCTTATCAGTTTATATAGGAATTCCTCTCTCATCAGATTATATAGGAATTTCTCTTATCAGCTTATATAGGAATTCCTCACTTATCAGCTTATATACGAATCAACAAATATCGATAAATTGTTTCTTTAGTGTTTATTTCTTAAGCTTATTTAAAAAAAAATAATTTTAAATAAAAGGAATGATTTATTTTAAAAAAGTGAATTATTTTGTTTTTAAAGTTGTTTCGAATGTTGTCGTACCAAACCGAAAAATCTGATGGTGAATTTTTCACCCGACTAGTAGTAAAGTACCAAAAACTGACACCAGAAATAATAGAGAGTTTTTGCATACCGTACGTTAGTTACCGTAGGACGTCCGTTAGCTTTTTCTCCCTAGCGCGCATGCTCATAGGAAACTAGGCATGCGCGCTAGGGAGAAAAAGCTAACGGACGTCCTACGGTAACTAACGTACGGTATGCAAAAACTCTCTATTAATACGATACCTTAAATAATGACCTTAAATTTAATGTATCCTATTATTATTTCTTTATTATATAATCCTATTATTATTTTATTATATATTATTATTTTTTATTATTATTTCTATTATGATAATCTTTAAAAAAAATTCATTTCGACTTATATACGGGTTTAAAATTATATAAAACTTTTGAAGCAAAAACGCACTCTCGGCTTATACACGAGTCGGTTTTATATTTCAAAATATACATCTAAAACGTGGTTTTTATTTATGTTTGAATAAAAAGAGTTTATTATGAAAGTATTTGAGAAAATTGTTAATTTTATTTTTATTTATGACTTATTTTATTAAAGCATTAGAAATTTTATTTTAGTTTTGTTTCTTTAATAATTAACATCGTTATTTTAAAGTTCAACTCAACGGTTTATTTTTATGAGATCGATAAAATGACAACTTATAAATGTCTTATTATTACCAACAACACATGATTATTTTATTTTTAGCTTTTAAAAGCGTGTCATATAAATAATAAATGGTTTATATATCACAGCTTTAAAACAGGTTTTTGTCAAAACAAAGTTGTCATAGAAACAGTTAAAAAAGTGTTATGTTGTTTAAAGGCCAGGTGAAGTATTTTGGAGTATGAAAAACAAAAAAAAAAAAAAAAATAAAAATAAAAACATGATTGAATTAGCTTTTAAGAATGCAACATATTATAGATGCTCGATATGCTGATTATATATAGATTTTAAGGAAGTAATACATTTTTATTCATGGTTTATGATTTTTGCATTAAAAAAGTTTTCAAAGAAACAGTTAAAAAGTTTGTGTTGTTTTAAAGTCTTATGAATATATCAAAAGTATTGAAAAAAAAAAAAGAAATGTAAGCACATATATATTTTCTTTAACTCTTAAGGATTTATACGTCTCGGATCTACTAAATTATTTCCATGCATATTTCTAAATAGAATACTTTTAACTAAATGGTATAATGCTATTAAACATGAATATATATTATATCGAATTTAAATTTTTAAGTCGCACATGTTTTGTTTTATATTTTATAAATAGCATTTTTATCCCATGCATCTATAAGAATATAATAATTTATCTCCATATTTCAAAATAAATTTTTATAAAATTCTACTGGTGAAGTTTCTTTTATTTTCAAACAGATATATGAATAAATAAACATACACTCAAGAGCCAAAACATTATGACCACCCCTACATTTTGCAATGAACTCGCCTAGGTGACGTGGAAGGCACGTGATCAGGTGGAAGTGGTATTTAACTGGTATTAAGTGGTGGTATTAATCCATGGCAAGGCGGGTTGAAGCTGTGTTGCGTGCCAAAGATGGACCAACTCGTTATTGACATGTGATCATAATATTTTGGCTCTTGAGAGTATATATAGGGTAGCATTTTTCTCGCGAGAAGAGATTTGGCATTTATTCCCAGGAGAGAGGAATGTGCGTTATTTTAAAGACCCATCCCTCCAATTTGGCAGACAGCAAGCAGTATTGTAGTTAATTTTGAGTTTTATACTAATGAGAACAACCTGTTACTCAACTCTGATAGCAAATAATCAGTATCATGGATAATCAGACATCCTGATGTTACGAATCATGATATTAACGAATGTGTGTGCGAATATCACAGGTTCGAAACAACTACAGATTAAATATATGAATTATACCGAGAGGTTCTATACCACGATTAGTGAGGGACCACGAGCTGAGAAATGTTTACTTTAATGAGAAGTGAGGGAAACTCTAGACTCTAGGACGCCCCTCTAGACGGAGTGTCTTAAAAGAAGTGTTTTTTTAAATTTTTTTTGGTGAAGAACTGAAAGATTTCTGCGACGAATCAACTAGAAGTGTTTTCTTCCTTTGTCGAAAATAATTGAACAGGCAGAAAATTTCGCCTATTTACAAAGTGAACCCTTATAGTTTTTTTTGTGTCATGCTATGTGATAATTAAGTTCTACCGCAGACCAGTGCATTAGATTGGTCGTAGACTGGAAAACTCGGAAAATCTCTGTTCTTGGAGTGAACTGCACTTGCGAATCAAATTTTCTTTAATTTTCATTTTTTGTGAATAGAGTTCTCTATATACGTATATATATATATATATATATATATTTGTTTTTGATATAAATATAAAAAAGCATTATCTTGCATTTAAAAATAATATAAGCTTAATATAAACTTCAATTTATATTTCAAATTTATTTCGATTTATATAAACCAGCTTCTAAAAAATATGATAATCATTATAGTATTTATAAAATTCAATTCACGTTTAAAATCCTGTCAAATCTATATTAAAAGAACAATATCAAAATATAGGATACGAAGATGGTGCATCTTCTGCAAATAATATTCTGAAAGATTATTCCGTACCGAACTTAAAATGCCTCTTGGCAGCTTAAATTCAATTAATGCAAAATTAACTCCGAAATCTAAACTCTGCATCTGGTTCTTACAGAAGATTCTCAAGGTTCAAGTTACGCCTCTTCTAATCTCTAATTAAGCTGTCGTTCTCCATGATAATTTGAAACGCTCCACTACCAACTGTTACTTCTGCAAGATGGCCGATTTTAACCCCCCTCCAAATAACAATTACTGAGCCTTCATTGGACAGTCTTAAGCCAATCACGATCTCTTATTAAAGCACCTCGGGGTGGGATTAATGTCATAAATCAACGTCATCGGCACGTGCAAATGATGTCACATGGATTAGGTGATGTTCTCTGGTTTGACAAATTAGGTTTTGTATGTCTCCTGCTTTGATAAACTTTTGGTATGTATGGGATGCCCAAAGGCTGTTTTATAAGTGTGTGGTTACTGGAGTCTCATGCTGAGGAATCCATCAAAATGTGGGAGTGAATGCATTTTTTTCCTACTTGAATAATAATAGCGTAATCAATCTTCACTTTGGCATAGTTAAGGATCATATATTGTTTATGAAACTAGTTATGAAACGATAAATGTATTATGTATTTATAAACATTGTAGCTTAGATATTGAGAAAGACGAAATCACTCGAATTACAGAGGAGAATAAAAATATGTAAGTTTGGTTTAAGAAAAATTAACTGAACTTAATAATGTTCATAAACTTAATTATCTAATAAAAAAATATTTATATAATTTATTAGTACTATTTGTGAAAGTATCCGAGTTTTGTAAATAATGATGCTTTTTTTTTGCACTGATACCGATGTTTTCAGATATTGTTCTGCATATTTTATAAATATTTAATAAAAAAAAATTACATTGATGTCGTATTTCAAAAAAAAAAAAAAAAAAAAAAAAAAAAAAACTTCTATATAATTTTAATTGGAACAATAATTGCAAAAATAATTAGTTATAAGAGTAATAAAAATTATAATTTTATTATTAAAGCAAAATAAATAAAGCATTTCTTGAAAACCAGACTAGACAAATGATTACGCTGTCTAAGGAATTCCTTGAAATATATGTAGGATTCACAACAATGGTACTTTTATTCTATAAATTCATAATAATATTCAACAGTTGGTTCATTTAACAACATATTAATTTTATGAATAGATGCAAAAGCTTGCAGAGTTTAAAATATATGAATTGTATCAGTTTACTAAACCTAAATTGTACTAGTTAGTGTAGAATCATCGTATGGTTTATTGTCATAGTTATAGTTAAGAATGTTATTGTTATTGAAAGTTATTTTGTTCTTTTCTTCGAAATTTCTGTCTAATAAATGTAATCCAGAAAAATTATTTAAAAAAAAAATATGCTTAGAAACCTTTCGTGATATAGTTTTTGATTTTTTACGAAAATGTAAATATGTTTAAAATGGAATATATTAAAATTCCGATAAATAATGTAATATCTACATGTATATTTATTTGTTTTTGCGTATTTATCTGTAAGCATTTTTTTTAAATTTATAAATGTATTCAAAAAGGTCTAAAAGAAAAGTTATGGGAAATACTAAAAAAAGGAATATAGAATACATTAGATTTTGGAAGTTTTTCATCTAACTAAACGTGATTAATATTTCATTTCAAAATATAACTTAATTAAAGATGACAAAAAGATGAATTTTAAAATTTGGATCTATTTTTTTTAGTTTTTGGATAAAAAATATATTGAAAGAATGTGAAATTGTTATGCATAATTTTTGTTCAACTATAAAATGCAAATTGACCAATAATTCACAGTGTTTTTTGATTGGCATCATAATAAATTTTGTGTCCATTTAAAATGTAATGTACCTTTAGATATAGCTTAAATAAGCATATATCATATCACGGAATCAAAATGACTCAGAAATCTACTTGCAAGTAAAAACTTTCTATTAACTTAAGTGTAAATATAAATATAAATATAAAACCTGAATTTTATTAAATTGCTTTAGTGAAATTATTTATATATATATATATATATATATATTTAATTTCTTACTTTAGTTATATATAATAAGATTCTCGTTTTGAGAATTTATTAAGTACTCGTTAAAAAGACTTTTTTATAGTTTTTAACAGATTTTCTTAGTGAAGGTCTTGTTTTAAAGGCCTTGTTTTTTTGTTTAAAAATCTGTTAAAAACTAGAAAACAAGAACACCTCTTCAAAAACAAGATTTTTTGAAGAGGTAATTAGGATTTAAATGTCTTTATGCGGCATGATGCATCTGAAACATTACCTCTTACTATCTATAAAAAAGTCTAATTATTTCAGCAACACAAATGTAAGGATACTAAAACTATAAGAATCTGTTTGATAAAAAAATATGTTATTTTAATTTAATTACAAGAAGTGGCTGATAATGCATCTTTGGAATATCTAAACTTTTAATTTCCTTGAACACGTCAGTAATTTATAATTAAGTGGAAAAACCAGAAATCAAACTGCATAAACAATAAAATATATATAAATCAATTGCTTGTGGAATGATGATAATAAATACATGAAGTTCGTTGCAAGAATTCAAAACTCAACTTTTACAAGAATACCGTTTTTATTAATAACCTTTTTTAAAATCTTGGGCTTTCGTCAAATTTATCCCGCAAGCACGTAGCACGCTAGTAGCTGTCACGAACGCTTTGAATGATTTTTAAGAAAATTCGTATCTGCCGCCAATCTTTTTTTCAAGATCGCCAATTTGGCTATATATTCTCTTTCCATGTAAAATACGTATTCTGTTTGTCATTACAGAATGGAATTATTTATCGCAGTATATAAGATAAACTAAACAATTTGAAGAACAATTGGTAATGTAAACTTATAATTAACAAAACCGTGCAGTTATTAAGTTATTTACAAATAATTTTAATAACATTGGCAGACACCTCGCCAATATTTTTCTCAAGATCGCCAATTTGGTTATATTTAATCTTTCTATATATATTGCATCTTTTTTTTATTACAGGATGAAATCATTGAACGAAGTAAATAAGATAAAGTAAGCTATTTAAAGAATAATTAATTATCAAAATTAATAATTAAAATGAAAACATCCAATTATTATGTTATTTATAAATAATTTTCCTGACATTGGCAGACACATCGCTAATCTTTTTCTCAAGATCGCCAATTTGTTTATATGTTTTCTTTCTATGTATATTGCCTCTTCGGTTTATTTTTACAAGATGAAATCATTTAACGCAGTAAATAAACTAAACTACGCTCATGTCCATAAATTAAGGATAATGAAGTTCAGGCAAAGAAAGAGACAGAAGCAAAACAAATTTGACTTATTTGTAAAGTCTATTTATTAAACAAAAGGTAAAGAGCAAAAAAGATGCTATATGTTTCACATAATTAATAAAAATTGCGATTTTTACTCCCTGGAGCAAATTTCAAAAAAGAACCTATTTACAAAAAACAGTATAACATGGTTAGCATGATGGTTAATATGGAGTATGTCTCCCGGACGATGCAATACAGGCCTTACAACGCCTAGGCAGGCTGAGTATCAAATTATCCATCTGATCTTGGGGAATATTACACCACTCATCAAGCATATCCCACACATGCTCTATTGGATTCACGTCCGGTGAGTATGCTGGCCAATCCATACGGGTGATATCCTCCAATTGAAGGCATTCGTCTGCAATGTTAGCACGGTGAGGACGGGCGTTCTCCTCCATAAACAGAAATTCACCACCCATGACGCCCCGAAACAAACGTACATTTTGTTCCAGAATGACATCCCGATATATGTGGCCTGTCATCGCTACACTCTGAACATGCAGGTCAGTTCTGGAACCAAGAATAATTCCTCCCCAAACGAGCCATCCTGAACCACCGTAACGGTGTTGTTCAATGGTGTTCTCTTGGTGGTAACGGGTACCTGGCGCTCTCCATATGAAAGTCCGGCGAGAATCAGACTGCAAACTAAACCTGGACTCGTCGGAAAACATCTCTCAAGACCACTGTTGCAGTGTCCACAATGCATGCTCTCTACTCCAGGTTAATCGCAGGCGACAGTGAGTTGCGGTAAGTGGAACACATCTGACAGGCCTACGAGCATATAGACCAATGTGCCCTAAGCGTCTGTGCACGTCTGTCGTACCGGTAGCTGAAGAGAGCTGACGAGACAGGTCTGATGCTGTGCTCCGTCTGTTTCTTTTGGCAGTAACTGCTAAATACCGGTCCTCATTCGGCGTTGTAACTCGGGGGCGACCTGTGCTGTAACATCTACTCACATTACCATCATCTTGGAATCGTTGCCAAAGCCTGGAGATGACACTCTGGGCGATTGCAAGTTCCTCGGATATTTCCAGCTGGGTGCGTCCACATTCCAGTCGTCCGATAATTCTACCACGTAAAAAATCATCCAAATGCTTCCTTTGTGCCATAACTATGCGGTTATTGCATTGAAAGGCTTTTAAGCGCTTGTGAACAATTTTACTTCTTTGCCACCATTCCTTATATATCCCTCTCTTACACTCTCGTCATTGTGATGTACTATCCGCGCCATCTGGTGGTTTCCTATAATTTGCATATTCTTCTTCAAGATGTGTGTAATAATTCTACAGGTGAAATTTTTATTTTAGAGTTAAATTTCTGTGTAATTCTGAATTATGCTTAATTTATGGACATGAGTGTACTTAAATAGTAATTAATTATGAAAACTAATAATTAAAATTAAAACATACAATTATTATGTTGTTTACGGATAATTTTTCTAACAAAACAGGCTTTACAAAGGCATGACACAATTTTTTGTAGTTATTTCGATTTTAAAATAGCTGTTTAAAACATTGTTTTTATTAAAATAAATTATGATAATTTTACAGGCAAATATTTCTATGATTTTATTTTATTTAAAGATTATTAGTCTTTTTCCATATGTAGAATTTAAGCATTGTTTTCAGAAAAATTTATTTGTGAAATGCGTGAAAAAGTCAAAAAATGCCAAAGGTTAAATTACTAAAAAGAATGCTTAAAAGCTCATAATCACTCTAGACACGATTTACGCGTAATAGCTAATATTATAAATGCACTTTCTATTTTTCATAAATGACATAATACAGAAAATCATTAAAGAAGATGAAATAATTTTAATTTCTAGCAAATAATTAAATTTGATTTGAAATATTTGTATTTTTCTTCCTTTTTTTGCATTTGACCATATTTAATTGAGATATTGCTTTTAAATCTTTGATCATAGTAAAAATATATCTTAAAATAAAAATTTGCCAGTTCATGAGAGTTTAAAGGATGTTAATTTCTCTTTTTCACTAATTTGAAAGATTTCCTAGCATTAATCCTTTATATTTTATAATAAACAATTATTTATTTATTTTTAATTTTGTCCTTTAATTTTGTCCTCTTCTTACTGATTGCAATAAATAATTTTTTTTCTCTTATAAAATGATAAACATGCTATCTGGATTTCAAAAGAGAGTGAATTAAATTATAATTCTTAATTAAAGCATACTTATTTCGGTATATTTTTTGTTTAACTTGAGACAAAAAATATAGAAAAACAAAGTCGGCTTAAAAACATACTTTGCATAATTACACTTTGCCAAGAGTGAATAAACACATTTTCTTTAGAGCAAAGTTTTTTTAACGTTGAAAATTCGCAAAAAAAGTTGTATAAAAACATCAATAAAAACGTTTTGAATTACATTAAAATAAACGCCGTTATTATATCATAGCATATTTATATTTCATTTTTTTATTGTTGGACCCTCTCGTTTATACAGACTAAGTGTTGTCTTAACAAGTCAAGAGGATATGATAAAAATGTTTTCATCCTGTTCTGAAATTGACGTTAAAAGTACACAAAAAATTTAATACAAGAATGTATTATAAAGATAATACATGCATATGCATTTTTATACCCGAGAGCATTCGTTAGATGGTTTTAGTTTTCTAGCATTCTGAGCATATTATTCTACAAAAAAAATAGTACATGTATACACACCGTCAATTTTTTTTACCTTTTGTCATATTTAAATCTTATAAAAGAACTCTGTTAGAAAAAAAAAAGAAAACAGTTTGTAGTGCTATAGACTTAGATTAAAATGCTAATTATGTTGGCAGTTAAGTTTGCCTTAGATTTTTTTCACAATTTCTGAATTTCTGGCTGAGTGTTTTTTTAACTCCTCTTAGTGTAAAATTCGAATGTCAGGAGGGAATAAAAAAAAACGTTCTTTTATGAAAATATTTCCATAATTTTTTATCTTTGCAACAAAAGGAATTAAGAAATATTATCTGCTCGTAAATATATTTTTTTATCTTCCAGGTAAAAGGTAATTTGTGTTTTATTGCATTATAGCACTAAATATCAAAAGTGAAATTTTTTCTAGCGAAATAATGCACATCAAATCACATTAGAGAAGAATTGAAGTTTTTTTTTTCCTAATTTTTTAGAAATTGTACATTTTTAATATTTTATATGTTTTGTCTTTTTTCGTATTAATTTTATTTTAAGATGTTTGAAACTAATTATAAAATTTAAGGGAAAAAAAAGTAAATAGTAGTTTTTTACATTTTTAATCAAATGTTGTTTTTCGTAAATTTTGAAAGTTAGAACTTGTTAACTTGTGAAATGCAATACTTCGTTTGTGTTTTGGTGCGTTAGATTTAACCGAAGTAAATATGTTCGAAAGGTTTAACTGTTTCCAATATGGTGCTTCTTTTGTTAGGGTTGTAAATGTACAATAAACTAATATCAAAAAATTTAGAAATACCAACTACATTTCTAATTTCATTTTTTAAGTATTGGAGTATACTTTTATGATTGCTTGTAAACGAAATAAAAGATATAATATACATCAATGAGCTAAATTAAAACTAAAATTGCATTGATATAAGACTGAAACTAATTTTAATATCTGTAAAATATAATAAGTCACGAAATCCATTACAAGAGACAAAAAATTGCAGCTTTAAAGTTTCCGTTTAAATAATAATTAATAGCTTAATAGTGTATTAAAAATTTTGTAAAGTTAGTCTCAACAAAAAACATTATGATGAGAATAATGTTACATTAAATTTATGTAATTTTATTGTAATAAAACAATTAAACAGAAAGCATAATAAAGTTAAGTCCTTATTACATGAAAATAAAGTAATGCCTTCAAAAACATTAATGTGTTTTATTACTTTTCACAGTACTTTCATGGAGTTTCTTTATTTTTGGTCTGATGATACATTGATTAAAAATTTGATTAAATATTATTGATCAGATCAAATATTACCCATTGTACACACGATTACTTACTTAACATGTTTACATATAAAACATTCATTTCCTACCTGTCAAATATATTTGATGAGAAATAAAATAAGCTATGAATGAGCAGTCTAAGCAATTCCCTTAAGCAATTTAGTAACAGTTACCTTAATTTAGGAGCATTAAGAAAATTGCTTTCCGAAAGTTCCGAGTAAGCAAACTTTTCCCAACATGCAATCAAGATTTATTGCAAGAGCTTCTGCAACAGAAAACTTCTGCAAGCAGTAGAGGCATTCTATCTTCAGAATCTTTTGCTTAGGGTTCTGCTTTCGACTGAGATTGATACCCAATGGTGTCAAATGCATGCGACACCGTTGTAAATGAAATGTCCTTTCACCCTCAACTTTTTTTTCATTGTTTTCCCCCTTCCGAGCACTTTGTGTTAAAATTAATTCATACTGCTGGTTCTCATTCGGAAACGGCAGCCACCGTTTTCGGATATTAATTTCTAATAGAATTACGGAACGGGTAAAGAACAAAGAATAAAAAAGAAGAAGGGACGCAATAAATAAGCAGATAAAAGAAGAAGACTGACTCGAGACAAAGTGCTCCTTATAATTTTGTAATTAAGCTGGATCGCAATTAATCTTCTTTTCCAAAGGAGCAGCAGGCAAAGTGTTCCCGGCCAAATTACGTACTGACAGTCGTGAAAATTTGCTTTTCAAACTTAGCAGGGGACAGCGGGAGGATCAATACCACAGGAGGCAACTGACAGCAAGGGTTAAATAAACGCGACTTAATTTTTAACGAAAGAAAATTTCAAAGTCGCTGGATTTTTAAAAAAATAAATAAGGCTAGCCTTGGAAAGTTAGCCTTAAGGTTAGTCCTTGGAAAGTCTATTTATTTTTCTAAACTCTTTGAGACGTCAAATTAATTCAGTGAATACGAAAATAAGAGTAATGGGAGTTTGTGGTCATATTTAATGAGCTTAACTAGTGCATAAACAGTTAGACACGTCGTATCTCGTTAGATGCTGTTTTTCTTAAAGATTTATTTCTTTAATTTGGGGTTATAATATCTTCATTTACTGCATAGTATAAGTTTGGATTAGTTTAGGATTTTGTATTTTCATTTTGATTTTTCTGTTAATACTAAACTGCATGGCTACTGTAAATAAAATTAGTGATAATAGCGCTCAAGAAATTTTTTTTTAAAATTCAATTTTTATTTCGTCATTATCGACTTTTAAACATTTTAATCACATGAATATGTAAAAATGAAATTTTACAAGCGTTGTATAAATTAATATTTAATCAATTCCCAAACATTTAATTAACCAATTTAATTTCGTATGAATCATAATTGTAGCTAAAGTATTTTTAATTTGTATAAATAAATACATAGAAGGATAATTATAATTTTTATTATAGTTCGTTGTTTTATTATGGATTTTCCAGAAATTTTTTTCAACATTAATTTTACGGGTAATTTTCATTAAGATTTTAATTAGGAAGATATATTAACTCCAATATTTTTAACTCGTAAATAATTTTGCTCATAAATTTATAACCATTTTTTGTTCAATTGTGTAAGTGTTCGTATTCATTGTATTTAAATGTTTGAAAAGAGAGTATGATGGCCGATTGGTTAGAGCTGGGAGCCACAAGTTTCGGGTTCTAGTCCGGCGGTGGCATGGATGTTTGCAGTGGTTTGGAATGCTATTTAAATAGTAGGTCTTGGTTTAATATGACGGTTGGACGTAAGACTGACAACCATACCCGTAAAAGCCATCGTTACCGAGTCAAGTCAGACTTTTACCTACAGGTGTCCCATCACAACAGAAACTAGCCCCTTTTTCATATTGGGCTATTGGACTTGATGCAGATGTTGCTGTCTATCAAGTGAAATAAGAAACAATAAATACAAATCTGAAATCGGCGCCTCAAATTTCAACGTATTATGTGTGAACATTTGAGAACGAATGAATAAACTCAGGCATATGCCAATGTTTAATAATGCATGAGATATATGAAACAATTGATTGTAATACTACAAGAATGGCCAAATTCATTAGCCACATGAATATAGCAATATTGAATTGATCAAAACTTCATGAAGAAGGAATTGTTCAAGAATCTCTAAAATAATATACAAAAGTAAGATAAATGCCGTCGTAAAGGAAGAAGGAAGCATTTCAAATTCTACAAGAAGCGTTATCACATGCATTAGCCGAAATAATATATCAAAGTTTGAAAATGTTAGTCGTAAATGAAGAATGAAGTATTCCCAATTCTACAAGAAACGCTATAACATTCAATAGCCAATAGAATATATCAAGGTTTTAAAATTCTATGCACGAAGTATTCGAAACACAACAAGAAGCACTATACAGCTCCATAAGCACGGGAAAATGGCAAAAGTGATAAATGTGAAACTTCAAGAAGATGGAATTGATGAACGCACTACGAGTACTTATAGCTATTTTAATATACAAATGTTTAAAATCTCAAGCCAAGATGTGAAAAGCGCTTCAAAACCATACTACAAAACACTTCACACAAAAGCCAAATTCTCCCTAGAATAACGTTATTCAAAAGAACTTCAAGTTAAGGGGCCCGAAGTACCATTTTGTGCCAAAATTTGAAATGGAGTTTTATTTACTTGGCCCTCATTTTCGGATAATGTCACGGACCCCTAACCAGGACAACATAAAGTTCACACATGATAACAAATGTTTGAAATGGTGCCTGATCTAATTTTGATTTTAAATTTGGCAGAGTTCAGTTCCAACTCTAGTAAACTACGCTAGTTCCCAGGTTCTAAATTTTTGTTAAAATACTGGGTAAATACAAAGAAAGATTTTGTCATATTTTGTTAAAATATCATCTATTATAACTTTATCATACAATTCTAAAGCTAGATCCTAACACAGAATGTTTCACTTTTACTTATAAATGCAAGTAAACAAAAAAGGAAAGTTATAAATCCTCAGTTTTTCTATCACAAAATCTCAGATAAAAACATTATTCGCTTTTTTTTTTCTTTGAAACTAATCTCATCAAACAAAAGAAAAAAACACTCGCAGAACAAAATTAAAAAAAAAAAATAAATAAATAAACAATCTTTATTCCCAAGACTTCAATTTTTACAGAGAATAGAAAATGCTAACAAAACTGCTTTAGCAGAAAAATAAGGGAAAAAAAAAGTGACATCCCTGTAATGGATGAGTTTAAAAACGGCGGGCAAGAGCCAAGTTGTCATTTTGTGCCTTATTTTTGATGGACTGAAAATAAGGGTGCGAACGCGTTCCGTTTATTGCAGGAAGCACTCTTCTTTTAAGTTCTGCAGGTCACATCTATCATTGCTGCTGACAGCTCAGGTTGGCAGAAAAAGATCTCCGATTCAATGAAAAAAAAACCATACAAGTGAGAAAAGAAATAAGTTTTAGATGTCCTGTCAGGTCTGGAGGAGAATGCAAAGATCCCCATGATTTTAACACATTTGAATTTTATGTAAACTTCACAAGTGAGGCGCAAAGAAATCGATACGAATTTTAAATGTATATTTATTTGAATAGCATTGATATCAGTACTTGGGGAACTGTATTGAATTATTATGTTAGACGATATGAAAAGAGTTTTTTTTTCTCCGCATGCAACATAAGAGGTAAGAAAACAGTTTATTATATCTATTTAAATATATGTTATTGCATGCTATATATATTAGACAGATGGAAATGTTTAAAGTAAGAAATAAACGATTTATACTAATGAACTGCCACTCAATTATTTTATAAATATGTAAAAATCATGGCGAAATTTTAATGTTGTATACTGTTGTTTTTTGTTGTATACTTTAGGTATCGAATTTATTTGAATAGCATCGCTATGAGTTCTTGGGGAACTGTATTGAATTATTATGTTAACGTTATGAAAAGAGTCTTTTTTTCTCCGTATGCACACTTTGGAACTTTTTTCCATGCCGTACCGTTTCTCTCTTCTTCAAGTATCTTCATTTCAAATTTGAACTTATTGCAACGAGTGGTTCTTTTTTTACAGCACTTTAGTGGGACACAGTGGGACTTTAATTATAATCGCCCTGTATATACATATTTGGCAGGCGCGTTTGTTTAAAAGGAGAAATAATCTATATATACTAACTACTACTATACTCTACATTATTACTATTAGATATTTAAATAAATCAATTTAGACTGATAAATTTCTGAAAACAATTTTTGAGCCTGATGGCCGAGTGGCTCGGTAACACAGGTCTTTGGGACCACAAGCATCAGGTTCGAATCCGGTCGGTGCCACATGGATGTTTGCAGTGGTTCTAAATCCACTTTAAACTTAGGTCCCGGTGTAATAGGATCGTAAAGCGTAGCGGGGGTAGTGTTACTCGCGACCTTACCATATCTTCAAGCTACACGTGCCCTTCTAGACATAATTCAATCGTAATGGCTAATGTTATTAATGCACTTACTCTTTTTCCTAAATGTTATAATATAGAAAATCATTAAAGTTGCTAGTAAAGTTGCGTTGAGTTGCTTGTAATTTAACAAAGCCCTGATGGCCGAGTAACCAGCGCAGTGTTGCGACAGGTTTCGGGTTCAAATTCCAGCTCTGTTATGGATGTTTATATTGATTCGGAATACCACTCTAAGCCGTAGGTCACTGTATAATATAACTGCAGCGAGTTGAGCACAGGCTGACAACCCTACCCCGTAAAAAGAGACCATCTTTTGTTTTAAAATCTTCCAGTAGACAGACGGCCTGGCTCACCAAGGTGTGGCCTTTGGTACCAAAGGCTTCAGATTCGAATCCTGGCGGGGGCATGGATGTTTATTAGAAGTTTGGAATCCACGTTAAACTGTAGATCGCGGTCTGATTAGCCCTCGTGTACACAAAATGACCATAGAGCCATAAACCAAATCCTCGTCCACGCCAAACCTATTATCCACCATGGGGCTGTTGCAGCAATGAAGAAGAAAAAGTAGCAAATATATGATCTTGCTTTTTGAACTTGAACTATCATCTTTTCTGCACTGTAACATATAAACAGAAATATTGCTTTTAAATCTTTAATCATAATCATAATTTTAAAATCTTGTAAATCTTTGATCATGATCCGAGTTGATCTTTAATTACAGTTTTTCAACGAATTTTAATTTCTCTTTTTTCCTAGTTTGCGGGATTTTCAAGTATTAATCATTTATATTATATCTGAACTTAAGGAGTTTTATGGATTAAATAAATAAACATTTATTTATTATTTTAATTTTGTCCTGTAAGCGTATGACGAATCTTCTCATTGATCGTAATAAATAAATTATGTTCTTGTATAAAATGATAGACATGCTATCTTGATTTCTAAAGAGAGTGAATAAAATTATAATTCTTAATTGAATCCTACTTATTTCGATATATTTTTTGTTTAACTTGAGACGAAAAAACCCAGAAAAACAATGTCAGCGTAAAAACATACATTGCATAATTACACTTCACCAAGAGTGAATAAACACATTTTTCTTTAGAGCCAAATTTTTTTAACATTGCAAAATTCACAAAAAAAATTGCATAAAAACATTAATAAAAACGTTTTGAATTGCATTAAAATAGACGCCGTTTTATATCATAGCATATTTATATTTCATTTTTTTTTCTTGTTGGATCCTCTCGATTATTCAGCCTAAGTGTTGTCTTAACAAGTCAAGAGGATATGATAAAAATGTTTTCATCCTTTTCTGAAATTGACGTTAAAAGTACACAAAAAATTTAATACAAGACTGTATTATAAAGATAGTACATGCATATGCATTTTTATATCCGAGAGCATTCGTTAGATGGTTTTAGTTTTCAAGCATTCTCAGCATATTTTCCTGTAAAAAAATTCTATAGTAGATGCATACTTACCGTCAAAGTGTTTTTTTTCTTTTGTTATATTTAAATCTTATATGTTAGCATTTTTTTTTTCATTTATAATGAAAATTTGTTAAAAAAATGAAAACAGTTTGTAGTTCTACAACTTTAGATTAAAATGCTAATTATGTTCGCAGTTAAATTTACTTTACATTTTTTTTTCACCGCTTCTGAATTTCTTGCTTGAGTATTTTTTTAAGCTTCTCTTGGTGTAAAATGCGAATGTCAGGAGGAAAAAAAAAAAACGTTCTTTTATGAAAATATTTCCATGATTTTTTTTCTTTCAATTAAAATGATTTAAGAAATATTATCTGCTTGTGAATTATTTTTTTATCTTCCAGGTAAAAGCTAATTTGTGTTTTATTGCATTATAGCACTAAATATCAAAAGTGAAATTTTTTCTAGCGAAAGAATGCACAACAAATCACATTAGTGAAGAATTGAAACTTTTTTTCCCTAATTTTTTAGAAAATGTATATTTTTACCCATTTATAAACTTTGTCTTTATGCATATTGTTTTTATTTTGAGATGTTTAGAACTAATTATAAAATTTAAGGGAAAAAAGTAAATAGGGTTTCTTTGAATTTTTAATCAAATATTGTTCGGGAATTGTGAAACAAAGCTTGTATATTAAATCTTGGTAAATGTAATTCTTTATTTGTATTTTGATCTTTTAGCTTTAAGCTATGATGGTAGCTTTTGATGCATTAGCTTTAGTGAAGAATTTGAAAAATTTCAACGGTTTTCTGAACTGTACTTATTTCGTTCAAGTTTAACTGTGCAATAATCTGATTTCAAACCGTTTAGAAATACCAACTATCCTCTCATTTCTTCCTTAAGTATTGGAGTACTTTTTTAGAGCAAAATAAATATTAAAATACATCAACGAGCGAAATTATAATTAAAATTGAATAGATGTAAAACTGAAACTAATTTCAATATCTGTAAAATATAACGGAATAAAAAACCCCTAAGCAATTTCAAAAAACAACTACATTTTAGGAAACAATGCATTTTAAGTAACATTTATCACACACACATTTGGTATATACTTATTGAGCATTTTTACATATACGAAGGATTTAATTTTCTGCAGTGTACTTTTGTTTGTACTAATTGTATTTAACTTGACGCTTTGCCTTACTTTAGTTTTTATAGTTTCATGAATTTAAATAGTCTTCCTGGAGGGTTTATACAGGAAATTGACAAATTGTATGATATTAAAGAAAATGGTAACAATTCTTCAAGTTATATTAATTTACTCTAACAATGTTTCAAGCTCCATCGAGTGTATTTCTTTTAAAAGAACTGTTATTCACGCCATCGACTGCCATTAATCTCTGGCCAAATCTTTAGCCACCTAATATAAACTACCCCTGAGTTAACAGTCAATGTGTTCATGCAACTAGAATTTAATTTATAAGAACTAATTTTTCGATCAATATTTTTCGGGTTTTACTTGCAACTTATATAAGATCAGTAGTTAAAACATGCTTAATATGTTTATGTGTTTGATTCATGCCATGAATTGTGACATTTAATAGCATGAATAAGTCAATGTATAAATTTAATAGTGAATAATATTGCGACGATTTAAAATTCTGGCAGATTTAGAAAAAAAACAATGATTTGAGGTTCATAATTTACTTTCTCTTAATCGATATAAAACTAAATGTTCATTTAAAGAGAATAGAGTAAAAGGGATTTGCAAAAAGAAGGCTATTTACCATCCATATTGTGGTGTTATCGGACAAGTTGTCTGGGACATTCCGTGTTCTCCATCAACCTCTAACTTGCAAAGTTAGCTGGCATTATTATATATTAATTACATTTTAAATCATATCAGTTAACGATTTAATAAGTTTAAAAAAGAATGAGTATTATTGTGCACAAGGTTTAAATTGCGATAATGAAAAGTAAATAATTTTTTGGAAAATAT
The DNA here is from genome assembly GCA_021605075.1 of Caerostris darwini. Lineage (NCBI taxonomy): Eukaryota > Metazoa > Arthropoda > Arachnida > Araneae > Araneidae > Caerostris > Caerostris darwini. Next base: position 193,653 of record BPLQ01015705.1, read on the forward strand.
CATTATACAAAAATTCATAAAATTATTATATAAATCAACGTTAAACATACTTATTTATTCCAGTATAATGTAGACATTTTTTTATTTACATTATAAAGGTTAGTAGAGTTTATTTACTCTTTTTTACTAGTTTACCGGATTTCCATGTATAAATCATTTATACTTTATCTGACTGTAAGGAGTTCTATTAATTAAATAAATAAACATTTATTTATTGTTTTTTGAAATTTATCTTTAACTGCATGACAATCTACCCACTAATCGTAATAAACAAATTCTATTGCTGTATAAAATGATAAACATACTATCTTGATTTATAAAGCGAGTGAATTAAATTATAATTCTTAATTAAAGCATACTTATTTCGGTATATTTTTTGTTTAACTTGAGACAAAAAAAAAAAAAATAAATAAAAAACAGACGAAAATACCCAGAAAAACAATGTCAGCGTAAAAGCATACATTGCATAATTACACTTCGCCAAGAGTGTATAAACATATTTCCTTTATAGCCAAGATTATTTAACGTTGAAAATTCAAAAAAGAAAAAAAATGTATAAAAACATGAATAAAAACGTTTTGAATTACATTAAAATAGACGCCGTTATTATATCATAGCATATTTATATTTCATTTATTTTTTTGTTGTTGGCCCCTCTCGTTTATTCAGCCTAAGTGTTGTCTTAACAAGTCAAGAGGATATGATAAAAATATTTTCATCCTTTCTGAAATTGACGTTAAAAGTACACAAGAAATTTAATACAAGAATGTATTATGAAGATAATGCATGCATATGCATTTTTATACCCGAGAGCATTCGTTCGATGGTTTTAGTTTCCGAGCATTCTGAGCATATTATCCTGCAAAAAAATTCTATACTAGATGTACACTCACCGTCAAAGTGTTTTTTACCTTTTGTCATATTTAAATCTTATATGTTAGAATTTTGTTCATTTGTGAAGAAAATCTGTTAGAAGAAAAATGAAAACAGTTTGTAGTGCTACAGCTGTAGATTAAAATGCTAATTATGTTCGCAGTTAAGTTTGCTTTACATTTTTTTTCACCGCTTCAGAATTTCTTGCTTGAGTGTTTTTTTAGCTTCTCTTGGTGTAAAATTCGAATGTCAGGAGGAAAAAACGTTCTTTTATGAAAATATTTCCATAATTTTTTCTTCTTTGTAATAAAATGATTTAAGAAATATTATCTGCTTGTGAATTTTTATTTTTTCTTCCAGGTAGAAGCTAATTTGTATTTTATTGCATTATAGCGCTAAATATCAAAAATAAAATTTTTTCTAGCGAAATAATGCACATCAAATCACATTAGCAAAGAATTGAAATATTTTTTTTTTTCCTAATTTTTTAGAAAATGTATATTTTTATCTTTTTTTAATGCTTTGTCTTTATGCATATTATGCTGATTTTAAGATGTTTGGAAAAAATTATATAATTTAAGGAAAAAAAAGTAAATAGTAGTTCTTTAAATTTTTATTCAAATGTTGTTTTTAGTAAATATTGAAAGAAAGCTTGTATATTAAATCTTGGTAAATGCAATTCTTCGTTTGTGTTTTGATGCATTAGAATTAACCGAAGTGAAGATGTTGAAAAGTTTCAACTGTTTCCGGTATTGTACTTCTTTTGTTACGGTTGTAAATGTCCAATGAACTAATCTCAAACCGTTTAGAAGCACCAACTACTTTTCTAATTTCATTTTTTTAAGTAGTGGAGTATATTTTTATATTTATTTGTAAGCTAAAACATAATATATATAAGCTAAAATATAATATATATAGATCTGAAACTAATTTCAATATCTGTAAATATAGTGGGGTAAAATCCACCGAATTCATTACAAAAAAACAAATAAATACCAGCTTTAAAGTTCCCCTTTTAAATAAAAATTGACAGCCTAAAATTGTAATAATAATTTGTTGTTTCTTATCCTACTTGGCTGGCATAGCCCACGACCTCATACGTACTCATGATTGAAGGAAGCAGCTTCTGTTGTGATGGAGCACCCGTAAGTAGAAGTCTGACTTCGGCTCCGTGACGTTCTTACAGTCATAGGAGAACGGGGTCCACGGCTTAAAGTGGATTACGAACCACTACAAACATCCATGGGCACCGCCTGGATTCGAACCCGATACCTGTGGCACCGCCAGAGCGCTAGCCACTAGGCTCTCAGGCCCCCGTAATAATAACTTTGTAAAGTTAATCTCAAGAAAAATCATTATGATACTAATAATGTTACTCTAAATTTATGTAATTGTATTATAATAAAACAATTTAACAGAATGAATAGTAAATTTTAGTCCTTCTAACATCAAAATAAAGTAATGCCTTGAAAAGAGTAATATGTTTTATTACTTTTCACGGCACTTTTATGATTTTTATTTCTTTTCACTATGATGATACATTTTCAAATATTACAAATGTACATATGATTACTTTCTTAACATGTTTACTTATAAAATATCCATTTATTACTTGAGTCAAATGCATCTGCAAATATACGGATGGGAAAAAAAATATACTGATGGGAAAAATAATAAACTATGAATGAGTCACCATTCTTAAGCAATTTAGTAAGAGTTACCTTAATTTAGAAGCATTAAGAAAATTGCTTTCCGAAAGTACTGTGTAAGCAAACTTTTCCCAACATGCAATCGAGATTTATTGCAAGAGTTTCTGCAACAGAAAACTTCTGCAAGCAGTAAGGGCATTCTTTCTTCAGGATCTTTTGCTTAGGGCTCTGCTTTCGACTGAGATTGATACCCGATGGTGTCAAATGCATGCGACGCCATTGTAAATGAAATGTCCTTTCACCCTTACTGTTTTTTTTTTTATCATCATTTCCCCATCCCAAGCACTTTGTGTTTAAATTAATTCATACTCCGGGTTCTCAGCCGGAAACAGCAGCCACCGTTTCAGGATATTAATTTCTAATAGAATTAACGGTACGGAAAAAGAAAAAAGTATAAAAAAAAGAAGAAGGGGTGCACTAAATAAACAGATAAAAGAAGAAGACTGACTCGATACAAAGTGCTCCTTATAATTTTGTAATTAAGCTTTATGGTAATTAATCTTCTTTTCCAAAGGGGCAGCAGGCAAAGTGTTCCCGGTCAAATTACGTACTGACAGTCGTGAGAATTTGCCTTTCAAACTTTGCATGGGGACAACGGGAGGATCAATACCACATGAGGCAGCTGACGGCAAGGGTTAAATAAACGAGATTTAATTTTTACCGAAAGAAAATTTCAAAGTCGCTGGATTTTTAAAAAAATAAATAAGGCTAGCCTTGGAAAGTTAGTCTGAAGGTTAGTCCTTGGAAAGTCTATTTCTTTTTCTAAACTCTTGAGACGCCAAATTAATTTAGTGAATGCTAAAATAAGAGTAATGGGAGTTTGTGGTCATATTTAATGATCTTAACCAGGGCATAAACACTTAGATACATCGTATCCCGTTAAACGTTGTCTTTTTAAAGATTTATTTCTTTAATTTGGGGTTATAATATCTTCATCTATTACACAGTATAAATTTGGATTTGTTTAGGATTTTGTATTTTGCATTTTAATTTTTCTGTTAATATTAAACTTAATAGCTACTGTAAATAAAATTAATGATAATAGCGCACAAACAAAATTTTTTAAAAATTAAATTATTATTTCATCATTATCGACTTTTAAAGATTGTAATCACATAAAGATATAAAATAATGTTTTACAAGTATTGTATAAATTAATATTTAATCATTTCCCGGACATTCAGTTAACACAATTAATTTCGAATGGATCATAATTGCAGCAAAGGTATTTTTAGTTTTTTTAAATAAATACATAGATGGATAATTATAATTTTCCTTATGGGTAGTTGTTTTATTATGAATTTTCCAGCATATTTTTCCAACATTAAAGTTAATTTTTCGTTTTAAAGATTCTAATTTGCAAGATACATTAACTCCACTATTTTTAATTATTATGAAGTATTCCAAATTCTACAAGAAACGTTATCATCCAATAGCGAAAAGAATATATTGAAGTTTGAAAATATTAGTCTTAAATGAAATGTATTCCGAGTTTTTCAAGAATCACTATAACATTCAACAGCCAAGTGAATATATCAAAGTTTGAAAATTCTAGGCATAAATGAAGAATGAAGTATTCGAAATACAATAAGAAGCACTATACAGCTCCATAAGCACGGGAAAAGAGATAAATGTGAAACTTCAAGAAGATGGAATTGATCAACGCACTACGAGCTATTGGTATAAAAATGTTTAAACTTCGAAGCAAAGACGTAAAATGTGTTCAAAACCATACTCAAAACACTTCAAACCGAAGCTAAATGCTCCAGAACATTCCTCAAGACTAACGTTATTCATATAGTTTTCAAGGTTGAGGGGCCCAAAGTACAATTTTCCGCCAAAATTTGAAATGGAGTTTTATTTACGTGGCCTTCATTTTGGGATAACGGCATGGGACCCCTAACCAGGTCAACATCATGTTCACACATGATAATCAATATTTGAAATGGTAACTGATCTAACTCTTAGTTTAAATTTAGCAGAAATTTGTTCCAACTCTGATAAACAACGATAGTTCCCAGGTTCTAACTTTTTATTAAAATACTGTATCAACACAAAGATAGATTTAGTCATGTTTTCTTCACTTGTTGAAAAAAGATAAAAAAATCATATATGTATTTTTCATAAAATTCTAAAGTTATATCCTCACACAGAATGTTTCACTTTTACGTATAAATACAAGTAAACAAAAAAATATATATAAATCTACAGTTTTTCTATTACAAAATCTCAGATAAAAACAGTGTTCGCTATATTTTTTTCCTTTGAAATTAATCTCATCAAACAAAGGTAAAAAATCTTTGCAGTTTAAAATTTAAAAATAAATAAATAAACAACCTTTATTCCCAAGACTTCAATTTTTACAGAGAATAGAAAATGCTAACAAAATTGCTTTAGCAAAAAAATAAGGGAAAAAAAGTGACATCTCTGTAATGGATGACTTTAAAAACGGCAGGTAAGAGCCCAGTTGTCATTTTGTGCCTTATTTTTGATGGACTGAAAATAAGGGTGCAAACGCGGGCCGTTTATTGCAGGATGCACCCTTCTTTTAAGTTCTGCAGGTCACATCTATCATTCCCGCTGACAGCTCAGGTTGGCAGAAAAAGATCTCCATTTCAAAGACGAAAAAAACACTACAAGTGAGAAAAGAAATAAGTTTTAGATGTCCTGTCAGGTCTGGAGGGGAATGCAAAGTTCTTCGTAATTTTAACACATTTGAATTTTACGTAAACTTCCCAAGTGAGGCGCAAAAGAAATCGATACGAATTTTAAATGTATATTTATTTGAAAAACATTGATATGAGTCCTTGGGGAACTGTATTGAATTATTAAGTTAGACGATATGAAAAAAGTCTTTTCTTCGCTGTATACAACATAACAGGTAAAAAAATAGTTATAAGTTAATGTATATTTTACATACATATTTTGCAGACGCAAGTGTTTAAAAGGAGAAATAATCGATTTACACTAATGACCTGTCACTCAGTTATCTTATAAATATATAAAAACCATGCCTAAATTTTGTTATAATATATTTAATTTTGTATATACAGGTTGATTATCATAAAAGTCCCACTTTCAAAATGCTGTAAAAACGAACCACTCGTTATAATGAAATAAAATTTTAACTAAAGATACTTGAGGAAGGCGGAAACGTATGACATCAAGAAAATGTTCACAAAAAAGGTTATCCCATTCAACTTTTTCTGACCGTGCCGTGCTGGATGGAATTTCCACTAACAGTGTCACAACGGTTGAATTATTTGGAAATCATTTATTCTGTCAAAATTCCCAAACTATCAAGTACATTGGACACTACAGGTGGTTTAATGTGCAAGTCATGCCAAAAACGTTGTAATTTCGATTCAAAATTTCACTGGCAGTCGAATTCACTTGTTTTATTCCGTTTACATCACCATTTATTAATACACTTCGGAACAGTTTTTTGATGGCATGGCGTTTCCTCCTTCTTCAAGTATCTGCAGTTAATATAATGAGTTAATCAGTTCAAGTATCTAATGTTAAATTTAAATACGTTTTTTTCTACAACATAGTGTTTTTTTGTAATGACTTTGGTGATTTTTTCTCCTTTACATTTTACAGATATTGAAATTAGTTTCAGTTTTAAATCTATTTTCAATTTTAATTTTAATTTCGCTCGTTGATGCATTTTAATTTTTTATTCCGTTTACACTTTGCACTAAAAAGAAATTAAAAGGTTGTAGTTAGTTCAAAACGGTTTGATATTAGTTCATTGTAAATTTAAACATTTTACAGAAAAAAGTTGGGATTTTTAAAAAATTCACTTTCGTTAAATCTATCACGTCAAAATACAAACAACGAATTACATTTACCAAGATTTAATATACAATTCGTTGAAAATTCTTGAAAAACAACATTTGATTAAAAATTAAAAGAATTCTAATATTTTGTTAATAAATTTTGTAATTAGTTCCAAACATCATAAAATAAAAATAATATGCGTAAAGACAAAGCATTAGAGGGGATAAAAATATACATATACATACAATTCTTCGCTAATGTGTTTTTTTGCTTTTGATATTTAGTGCTATAATGCAATAAGATACAAATTAGATTTTACCTGGAAAAAAATATTCACAAGCAGATAATATTTCTTAAATGCTTTTATTAAAAAGAGAAAAAAATTATGGAAATATTTTCATAAAAAAACGTTTTTTTTTATTCCCTCCTGACATTCGCATTTTACAGCAAGAGGAGTTAAAAAAACACTCAAGCAAGAAATTCAGAAGAGGTGAAAAAAAATGTAAAGCAAACTTAACTGCGAACATAATTAGCATTTTAATCTAAAGCTGTAGCACTACAAACTGTTTTCTTGGTTTTTTTTTCTAACAGAATTTGTTCATAAATGAAAAAAAAAATGTTAACATATAAAATTTAAATATGACAAAAGGTAAAACAAACTTTGACGGTGAGTATACATCTACTATAGATTTTTTTGTAGGATAATATGCTCAGAATTCTTGCGAGCTAAAACCATCTAACGAATGCTCTCGGGTATAAAAATGCATATGCATGTATTATCTTCATAATACATTCTTGTATTAATTTTTTGTGTACTTTTGACGTCAATTTCAGAAAGGATGAAAACATTTTTATCATATCCTCTTGACTTGTTAAAACAACACTTAGTCTGAATAAACGAGAGGGTCCAACAACAAAAAAAAATGAAATATAAAAATGTTATGATATAATAATGCGTCTATTTTAATGTAATTCAAAACGTTTTTATACAATTTTTTTTGTGAATAGTTAACGTTAAAAAAACTTGGCTCTAAAGAAAATGTGTTTATTCACTCTTGGCAAAGTATAATTATGCAATGTATGTTTTTACGCTGACTTTGTTTTTCTCTACATTTTGTTCGTCTCAAGTTAAACAAAATATATACCGAAATAAGTATGCTTTAATTAAGAATTATAATTTAAGTAACTCTCTTTAGAAATCAAGATAGAATTTTATCATTCTATACGAGAACAGAATTTATTTATCACGATCAGTGAGAAGATTTGTCATATTCTTACATGACAAAATTACAAGATTTTGAAACTACGATCATGATTAAAGAAATTTATTATTATGAAGAAATTTACAATATTTTGAAACAACGATTATGATTAAAGAAATTTCTGATGATGAAGAAACTTACAAGACTTTGAAACGACGATTATGATTGAAGATTTAAAAGCAATATTTCAATTAAATATTCTAAAAGGCAGAAAAGATGATATTTTAAGTCAAGTTTATATATTTGCTTCTTTTTCTTCTTCATTGACACAACAGCCCCATGATGACCAATTAGATTTCCTCTTAGATTTCAAAATTTAGCTATGGCTTTTATATATTTGTGTATGAAATGATTGAGTGGCCGTTCATTAGTATAAAATTTCTCTTTTTAAACATTTGCGCCTATCTAATATATATATACATATGTGTTACACAATAACTTATATTTCAATAGATATATAATATATTTGCTTACCTCTTATGCTGCATACGGAGAAAAAAAAGACTCTTTTCATATCGTCTAACATAGTAATTCAATACAGTTCCCCAAGAACTCATATCAATGCTATTCAAATAAATATACATTTAAAATTCGTATCGATTTCTTTGCGCGTCACTTGTGAAGTTTACATAAAATTCAAATGTGTTAAAATCAAGGGGATCTTTGCATTCTCCTTCAGACCTGACAGGACTTCTAAAACTTATTTCTTTTCTCACTTGTAGTTTTTATTTTTTCATTGAAATGGAGATCTTTTTCTGCCAACCTGAGCTGTCAGCGGCAATGATAGATGTGACCAGCAGAACTTAAAAGAAGAGTGCTTCCTGCAATAAACGGCCCGCGTTCGCACCCTTATTTTCAGTCCATCAAAAATAAGGCACAAAATGACAACTTGGCTCTTGCCCGCCGTTTTTAAACTCATCCATTACAGGGATGTCACTTATTTTTTTCCTTATTTTTTATTTTGCTAAAGCAATTTTGTTAGCATTTTCTATTCTCTGTAAAAAACTGAAGTCTTGGGAATAAGGGTTGTTTATTTATTTTTAAGTTTGTTTCTCGAGTGTCTTTTTGCCTCTGTTTGATGAGATTAATTTTTTAAAAAAGTGGAAAAAAAAAAGCGAATAGTGCTTTTATCTGAGATTTTGTGATAGAAAAACTGTAGATTTATAACTTTATTTATTTATTTACTTGTTTTGATACGTAAAAATAAACATTCTGTGCTTTTGCTTTAGCGTTAGAACAGCTTTTAAACAGCTCTAGAATTATACGATAAAATTATGATACATGATTTTTTAAACAAGATATGACCAAATCTTTCTTTGTATTGATACAGTATTTTAACAAAATTTTGTATCCTTCTACTTTCTTAGTTCATTAGATATATAATTTATCTAAATTTAAACTAAAAGTTAGATCAGGCACCAATTAAAACCTTTGTTTCTCATCCCACTTGATAGACAGCAACATCTGGATCAAGTCCAAGAATCCATAAGAGAAAATGGGCCTGCAGGTAAAAGTCCGATTTGCCTCCATGACGATGGATTTTTACAAGTATGATTGTTAGCCTTACTAAAACAGGACCTACTGTTTAAATAGGATTCCATACCACTGCAAACCTCCATGGCACCACCGGGACTAGAACCCGAAACTCGTGGCACTCAGCGCCAAAGTGCTAACCACTCGGCAATCATACCCCCTTTTCGAATATTAAAATATGATGAATACGAACACTTACGCAATTGAACCTAAACGCTGGTTATAAATTTGTGAGCAAATTATTTAAGTAGAATTAGTGGAGTTAGTGTATCTTCCAAACTAGAATCTTTAAAATGAAAAATTACCTTTAATGTTGGAAAAAGATTAAGGAAAATTCATAATAAAACAACTATCCATCATGAAAATTATAATTATCTGTCTATGTATTTATTTAAAAAATTTAAAAAAATTTTAGCTACAATTATGATACATACGAAATTAATTTTGTTAATCAAACTTCTGGAAATTGTTTAAATATTAATTTATACAACACTTGTAAATACTTCTTTTTATATGTTTATGTGATTAAAATGTTTAAAAATCGATAATGCCGAGACACAAATTTAATTTAAAAAAAGTTTGCTTGAGCTTTATTTTGACTAATCTTATTTATACATGTAATTCACACTCATGTCCATAAATTAAGGATAATTCAGAATCACAAAGAAATTGAACTCTTAAATAAAAATTTCACCTGTAGAATTATCACACACATCTTGAAGAAGAATATGCAAATTACAGGAAACTACCAGATGGCGCGGATAGTACGTAAAATGACGAGAGTGTAAGAGAGGGGTGTATAAGGAATGGTGGCAAAGAAGTAAAATTGTAAAAAGCCTTTAAAAGCCTTTCAGTGAAATAACCGCATAGTCATGGCAAAAAGGAAGCATTTGGAGGATTTTTTACGTGGTAGAATTATCCGACGACTGGAATGTGGCTTTGGCAAGCGATTCCAAGTTGATGGTCATCTCCAGTAGATTTACAAGATGATGGTAATGAGTAGGATAAAGAGCAGCACAGGTCGCCCCCGAGTTACAACGCTGAATGAGGACAGGTATTTAGCAGTTACTGCCAAAAGAAACAGACGGAGCACAGCATCAGACCTGTCTCGTCAGCTCTCTTCAGCTACCGGTACGACAGTTTCAAGGCAGACCGTGTACAGACGCTTAGGGCACATTGGTCTATGCTCGTAGGCCTGTCATGCCACCTGCGATTAACCTGGAGTAGAGAGAGCATGCATTGTGGACACCGCAACAGTGGTCTTGTGTGATGTTTTCCGACGAGTCCAGGTTTAGTTTGCAGTCTGATTCTCACCGGACTTTCATATGGAGAGCACCAGCATACCACCAAGTGAAGGACACCGCAACAGTGGCTCGTTTGGGAAGGGAATTATTCTTGGTTCCAGAACTGACCTGCATGTTCAGAGTGTAACGATGACAGGCCACATCTATAGGGATGTCATTCTGAAAAAACATGTACGTTTGTTTCGGTGCGCCATGGGTGCTGAATTTTTGTTTAGGGATGACAACGCCCGTCCTCACCCTGCAAACATTGTAGACGAATGCCTTCAATTGGAGGATATCACCCGTATGAATTGGCCAGCACACTCACCGGACTTGAATCCAATAGAGCATGTGTGGGATATGCTTGGCCGACGAATTGAAGCCCGCCAACCACCTCCCACCTGTCAACCTGAACTTCGGAGTGCATTGCTTGATGAGTGGTGTAATATTCCCCAAGATCAGATTGATAATTTGATACTCAGCATGCCTAGGCGTTGTAAGGCCTGTATTGCATCGTCCGGGAGACATACTCCACATTAACCCACATACTAACCTTGTTATACTGTTTTTTGTAAATAGGTTCTTCTTTGAAATTTGCTCCATTGAGTAAATATCGCAATTTTTATTATTTATGTCAAACATATAGCATCTTTTTTGCTCTTTACCTTTTGTTTAATAAATAGACTTTACAAATAAGTCAAATTTGTTTTGCTTCTGTCCCTTTCTTTGCCTGAACTTAATTATCCTTTATTTATGGACATGAGTGTAGTAATAACTGAAAAATCAAAATGCGAAATACAAAATCCCAAACTTATACAGTGTAGTAAATGAAGATATTATAACCCAAAATTAAAGCATTAATTCTTAAAACAATAGCATCAACGAGATACGGTGTGTCTAACTGTTTATGCACTGGTTAAGCTCATTAAATATGACCACAAACTCCCATTACTCATATTTTATTATTCACTAAATTAAATTGGCATCTCAAGAGTTTAGAAAAATAAAGAGACTTTCCAAGGACTTTCCTTCAGGCTAACATTCCAAGGCTAGCCATTATTTGTTTTTTTAAAAATCCAGCGACTTTGAAATTTTCTTTCGATAAAAATTAAGTCTCGTTTATTTAACCCTTGCCGTCAGTGGCTTCCTGTGGTATTGATCCTCCCGTTATCCCCATGCTAAGTTTGGAAAGCAAATTCTCACGACTGTCAGTACGTAATTTGGCCGGGAACACTTTGCCTGCTGCCCCTCGGAAAAGAAGATTAATTGCGATCCAGCTTAATTACAAAATTATAAGGAGCACTTTGTCTCGAGTCAGTCTTCTTCTTTTATATGTTTATTTATTGCACCCCTTCTTCTTTTTTTTATTCTTTGTTCTTTTCCCGTTCCGTAATTCTATTAGAAATTAATATCCGAAAACGGTGGCTGCCGTTTCCGGATGAGAACCAGCAGTATGAATTAATTTTAACACAAAGTGTTTGGAGGGAAATTGATAATGAAAAAAAAAACAACCTTAAGGGTGAATGGACATTTCATTTACAATGGTGTCGCATGCATTTGTCACGATTGGGTATCAATCTCAGCCGAAAGCAGAACCCTAAGCAAAAGATCATGAAGAAAGAATGACTTTACTGCTTGCAGAAGTTTTCTGCTGCAGAAGCTTTGGCAATAAATCTGGATTGCATGTTCGGAAAAGTTTGCTTACAAGGATCTTTGAGAAAGCAATTTTCTTAATGGTCCTAAATTAAGGTAACTTTTATTAAATTGCTTAAGAATGGTGTCCCATTCATAGTTTGTTATTTTTTTCATCAAACAGATTTGACTCATGTAGGAAATGAATGTTTTATAAATAAGCATGTTAACTAAGAAATTATCTGTACTTGCGTAATATTTGAAAATGTATCATCAGAGCAAAAAGATGAAAAAAAACCATGGAAGTGATATTATAAAAAATAAGAAACATTACTTTTTACAGGAATGACTTTATTTTCATATAATAAGGACTAAAATTCATAATGCTCTCTGTTTAATTGTTTTATTACAATATAATTACATAAATTTAATGTAACATTAAATAGTATCATAGTGATATTTGTTGGAATTAATTTTATGAAATGTTTAAAACAATATTAAGATAGAAATCCTTATTTAAACCGGAGTTTTAAAACTGGCATTTATTTATTGCTTTTATTCAGAATTTTATTATTTACTTCATATTTTTAATTTTACGAGTTAAAAATAGTGGAGTTAATGTATCATGAAAACTGGAATCTTTAAAATGAAAACTTACCTTAAATGTTGGTAAAGGAGTTTGGAAGTTTCATAATAAAAGAACTACCCATAATGAAAATTATAATTATCCATCTTTGTATATATTTAAGCAAATTAAAAGTACTTTAACTACAATTATGATGTATACGAAATTAATTTGCTAATTAAATGTTTAAATGTTTCGAAATTGATTAAATATTAATTTATACAACACTCGTAAAACTTAATTTTATATATTCATGTGATTAAAATTTTTAAAAATCAATAATGAGGAAAAAAAGTTAATTTAAAGCAAAATACTTGAGCGCTGATATCACTAATTTTTTCTAGCCATGAAGTTTAATATTAAGAGAAAAATTAAAATGCAAAATACAAAATTCCAAACTTATGCTGTGTAGTAAATGAAGATATTATGACCCCAAATTAAAGAAAATAACCTTTAAAAAAAAACGTCTAACGAGATACGATGCGTCTAACTGTTCATGCCCTGGCTAAGCTCGTAAAATATGACCACAAACTCCAATTATTCTTATTTTTGTATTCACTAAATTAATTTCGCGTCTCAAGAGTTTAGAAAAAGAAATTGACTTTCCAAGGACTAACCTTCAGGCTAACTTCAGAAGGCTAGTCTTCTGTATTTTTTTAAAAATCCGGCGACTTTGAAATTTTCTTTCGATAAAAATTAAGTCTCGTTTATTCAACCCTTGCCGTCAGTTGCCTCCTGTGGTATTGATCCTCCCGTTGTCCCCATGCTAAGTTTGAAAAGCAAATTCTCACGACTGTCAGTACGTAATTTTCGCGGGAACACGTTGCCTGCTGCCACTCGGAAAAGAAGATTAATTACGATCCAGGTTAATTACAAAATTATAAGCAGCACTTTGTCTCGAGTCAGTCTTCTTCTTTTCTCTGTTTATTTATTGCACCCCTTCTTCTTTTTTTTTATTCTTTGTTCTTTTCCGTTCCCTAATTCTATTAGAAATTAATATCCGAAAACGATGGCTGCCGTTTCCGGATGGGAACCCGGACTATGAATTAATTTTAACATAAAGTGCTTTGGAGAGAAAATGATAATGAAAAAAAAACCTTAAGGGTGAAAGGACATTTCATTTACAATGGTGTCGCATGCATTTGACACCATTGGGTATCAATCTCGGTCGGAAGCAGAACCCTAAGCAAAAGTTCCTGAAAAAAGAATGCCTTTACAGAAGTGTTCTGTTGCAGAAGCTCTTGCAATAAATCTCGATTGCATGTTGGGAAAAGTTTGCTTACCACGGTGCTTTCGGAAAGCATTTTTCTTAATGGTCTTAAATTAAGGGAACTCTTACTGAATTGCTTAAGAATGGTGACCCATTCATAGGTTGTTATTTTTCCCTCCAAATATATTTGCAGATATATTTGACTCAATTAGAAAATGAATTTCTTATAAGTAAACATGTTAAGTAAGTCATGTGTACATGTGTAATATTTGAAAATGTATGATCAGAACAAAAAGAAAGAAAAAACCATGAAACTGCCATGAAAATTAATAAGTAACAATACTTTTTCAAAGGTATTACTTTATTTCCATGTAATAAGGACTAACATTTACTATGCTCTCTGTTTAATTATTGACTACAATAAAGTAACAATTTAATATAACTTTATTCGTAACATATCGGTATTTTTTGAGATTAAATTTATGAAATGTTTAAAACATCATTAAGATGTCAATTTTTATTTGGACTGGAGTTTTAAAGCTGGCATTTATTTATTGCTTGGGTTTCTTTTTTTTTTCGTACTTTTAATTTTATGACTTTTAAGGAGGTTTTTTTAATACATTTCAGTTTAAAATTTGTTTTTGTTATAAACAGTGTTGGTATTGTAAAACATATTGTGACTGAATGATATTTTTTGATTATGTGATGATATAAAAAACTTTATTTTGTATAAAATTCAAATTATTGATTATTCTTCGAAAACTTTCAGCTTTCTGAATTTGTATGCTGTATAATTATTGTTTTATTTTATCGAACTTTACAGAATTTTTTCTTTATATCACGAGTTAATCAGAAAATTACTACCTTATATCACGTATCAGAAAATGCCAGATTGGTATACTACTATGTCCAAAAAGTAAGACCAGTTTTCGATTTTAATTTCCCGGGCATTTGGTATTTTTTAGGTTGTTGTGAAATTTTACGTCAAAATATTCGTTAGTGCTACAGTTACACTTGGTTTTGTGAGATGCTAAAACTGATTCCGGCGATTTTTGAAATGTCTGAATTAATTGAGCACGAATGTTTGTTAAATTTTGTTTGCAGAAACGTATGGAATATTGCAGAAGACATTCGGTGAGCATTCCTATAACAGAAAGAAAGGTTTATAAGTGGTAAAAACAAAAGGCAGACTACGCGTTTTTTGTAATTACGGTATTTGGTGTCTCTTACTCCATTATATTTTACAGATATTGAAATTAGTTTCGATTTTATATCTATTCAATTTTAGTTTTCATTTCGCTCGTTGATGCATATTAAAATTTTTATTTCGTTTACAAATAATTATAGAAATATACTCCAATACTTAAAAAATGAATTAGAAAAGTAGTTAATATTTCTAAATGGTTTGATATTAGTTTATTGTACATTTTTAAACTTAACAAAAGAAGTACCATACCGAAAACAGTAGTAACTTTTCAACATCTTCACTTTGGTTAAAACTAACGCATCAAAACACAAACGAAGAATTGCATTTACCAAGATTTAATATACCACAAGCTTTCTTTCAAAATTTACGAAAAACAACATTTGATTAAAAATTTAAAGAACAACTATTAGGTTTTTTTTCCTTAAATTTAATAATTAGTTAAAACAAGTAAAAATAATAAGCATAAGGACAAAGCGTATGAAAATATAAAAATGTACATATTCTAAGAAATTAAGGAAAAAAAATTTCAATGATTTGCTAATGTGATTTGATGTGCATTATTTCTCTTGAAAAAAATTTATTTTTGTTATTTAGTGCTATAACGCAATAAAATACAAATTAGCTTCTCACTTTAAGAAAAAAAAGATAATTCACAAGCAGATAATATTTCTTAAATCATTTTATTGCAAAGAAAAAAAAGTTATGGAAATATTTTCATAAAAGAACGTTTTTTTTCCTCCTGACATTCGAATTTTACACCAAGAGGAGGTAAAAAAAATACTCAAGCAAGAAAATCAGAAGCGGTGAAAAAATTGCAGAGCAAACTTAACTTCGAACATAATTAGCATTTTAATCTAAAGTTGTTGCACTTAAAACTTTTTCGTTTCTTTTCTCTAACAAATTTTCTTTATAATTAAAAAAAATGCTAACATATAAGATTTAAATATGACAAAAGGTAAAAAAACTTTAACGGTGAGTATACATCTACTATAGAATTTTTTTGTAGGATAATATGCTCAGAATGCTTGAAAACTAAAACCATCTAACGAATGCTCTCGGGTATAAATATGCATATGCATGTATTATCTTTATAATAATTCTTGTATTACATTTTTTGTGTACTTTTGACGTCAATTTCAGAAAGGATGAAAACATTTTTATCATATCCTCTTGACTTATTAAGACAACTCTTAGGCTGAAGAAACGAGAGGGTCCAACAACAAAAAAAAAAGGAATATAAATATGCTATGAAATAATAACGGCGTCTATTTTAATGTAACTCAAAACGTTTTTGTTGATGTTTTTACTCAATTTTCTTTGTGAATTTTTAACATTAAAAAAACTTGGCTCTAAAGAAAAGGTGTTTATTCACTCTTAGCAAAGTGTAATTATACAATGCATGTTTTTAGGCTGACTTTGTTTTTCTATATATATTTTTTTTGTCTCAAGTTAAACAAAAAATATAGCGAAATAAGTATGCTTTGATTAAGAATTATCATTTAATTCACTCTCTTTAGACGGCTAAGAGATCCACACATGTTTATCGTATTTTTACCTCGAGAACATAATTTATTAATTACGATCAGTAAGAAGACTTGTGATATACTATATCAAGCCCAGTTGAAAATTAAAATAATAAATAAATGCTTATTTATTTAATCAATAAGCCGCGGAGCAGATAAAGTATAAATGATTAATGCCACGGGTGCAAACTAGAAAAAGGAAATTAAAATCCGCTGAATATTCATGAACTGGCAAATTTACCGAAAAAGTATGGTTTAATTAAAATTATACTATGATTAATGATGTGAAGTGAATTTAGTAAGAAAAGTTGTCATATGTTTACAGGACAAAATTAAAATAATACTCGTGAATAAATGCTTGTTTATTTAATCAATAAAATTCCCTAAATTCAAATAAAGCATAAATGATTAAAGATTTGAAAATTTGCAAACTAGATTAAAAAAAGTTTTACAAATTTAAAAAAATGATTTGATTAAAGATTTAAAACTATGATTAAAGAAACTATGATTATGATTAAAGATTTACAAGATTTTAAAACTATGATTATGATTAAATATTTGAAAGCAATATTTTAATTAAATATTTTAAAGTGCAGAAAAGACAGCATTTAAAGTCAAGTTTGTAAATTTGTTTCTTTTTTCTGCATTGATCGACAGCTCCATGGTGGCCAATTGGTTTGGTTGGGACAAGGATTTGTTTTGTCGCTCTGCGGTGATTTTGTGCACGTGAGTGCTAAACAGACCGGGACATTCAGTTTAACGTGGATAACGAAACACTATTAAATATACATGCCACCACCAGGATTCGCACCTGAAGCCTGTTGTAAAAAAGCCCGGAGAGCTAGCCAATTGGACAACAGGTTCTCCATGATGACCATGGCCGTCTGCCTACTGGAAGATTTCAGGACAAAAGATGCTTTCTTTTTACGGGGTAGGGGTGTCAGCCCTGTATCCAACGCTGTACAGTTATATTATACAGTGACCTACGATATAGAAAGGTTTCTGGACCACTACAAACATCCGTACTACGGCCGAAATTCGAACAAAAACCTGTCGTACCCGAGCGCTAATCCGGCACTTGTTTAATTGCTGGGAACTACAATTATTGATCTAATTTAATGATTTTCTATATTATGAAATTTATTAAAAAATGGCAAGTGCGTTTATAACATTAGTTTAAGATAATAACATATCATTTGACATAATAATTCAATACAGTTCCCCAAGAACTCATATCAAAGCTATTCAAATAAATATATATTTAAAATTCGTGTCGATTTCTTTGAGCGTCACTTGTGAAGTTTACATAAAATTCTGTTAAAATCACGAGGATCTTTGCATTCTCCTCCAGACCTGACAGGACATTTAAAACTTATTTCTTTTCTCACTTGTAGTCTTTTTATTTTTTCATTGAAATGGAGATCTTTTTCTGCCAACCTGAGCTGTCAGCGGCAATGATAGATGTGACCTGCAGAACTTAAAAGAAGAGTGCTTCCTGCAATAAACGACCCGCGTTCGCACCCTTATTTTCAGTCCATCAAAAATAAGGCACAAAATGACAACTTGGCTCTTGCCCGCCGTTTTTAAAGTCATCCATTACAGAGATGTCACTTATTTTTTTTTCCTTATTTTTTTTATTTTTATTTTTTGCTAAAGCAGTTTTGTTAGCATTTTCTATTCTCTGTAAAATTTGAAGTCTTGGGAACAAAGGTTGTTTATTTATTTATTTTTTTTTTAAATTTTGTTCTGCGAGTTTATTTTTTGCCTTTGTTTGATGAGATTAATTTCAAAGAAAAAAAAATAAAGCGAATAATATTTTTATTCTGAGATTTTGTGAGAGAAAAACTGTAGATTTATAACTTTTCTTTTTTGTTTACTTGTATTAAAAGGGAAACATTCTATGTGAACTCGTATTTCGTTTTTTATCAGAGGGAAACTAATATCTGCTAAATTTATACTAAAAATTAGATCAGGCATCATTTGAAACGTTTGTTGTCATATGTCAACATGATGTTGTCATGGTTAGGGGTCCTGTGACGTTATCCGAAAATGAGGGCCGAACAAATAAATCTCCTTTTAAAATTTTGGCGAAAAATGGTACTTTGGGCCCTAAACTCTTGAAATGCTTCATGAATAACGTTAGTATTTTCTGGAGAATTTTGCATTTGTTTGAAGTGTTTTGTAGTATGGTTTTGCATTTTTCATGTCTTGGCTTGGTATTTTAAGCATTTGTGTATCCAATAGCTATAAGTACACATAGTGCGCTAATCAACTCTTCTTCTTGAAGGTTCACATTTATCACTTTTGCCCTTTTCCCTTTATGGAGCTGTATAGGGCTTCTTATTGTGTTTTGAATACTTTATGCCTAGAATTTTGAAACATTGAGATATTCTTTTGTCTATTGAATGTTATAGTATTTCTTGTATTTCTAGCCTTTGTTCTTCATTTACGACGACATTTATCTTACTTTTGTATATTCTTTTAGGGATCCTAGAACAATTCATTCTTCATGAAATTCTTGATCTATTCAACATTGCTATATTCATGTGGCTATTGAATTTGGCCATTCTGTAGTATTTCAATAAATTGCTTCATATATCTCGTGCATTACTAAACTGGCATATTCATGAGTTTATTAATCTGTTTTCGAATATTCGCACATGATAAGGTGACATTTGCCGAACAGATTTCAGATTTGCACTTTTTGTTTCATATCCCACTTGGTAGATAGCAACATCTTGATCGAGTCCAAGAACTCATAAAGGAAAATTGGCCAGTTTCTCTTGTGATGAGACACCTATAGGTAGAAGTCTGACTTGCCTCCGTTACGCTGGCTTTTTAAGGGTATGATTGTCAACCTTACGTCTACTGGAGGACGACTATCTTATGGAGGCCAACGCTTTAAATTGGATTCAGAAGCATTACAAACATATATGGCACCACTGAGACTAGAACCCGAAACTTGTGGCACCCAGCGCCAGATCACTAGCCATTCGGCTATCATACTCCTTTTTCAAACACTTAAATATAATGAATACGAACACTTACACAATTAAACAAAAACGCTATTTAAAAATTTATAAGCAAAAATTTTTTTTGTTATTTTTTTTATTTCCAATGGCAGGCTACAATAAGCAATAAAATAAAGTCACAAGGAACATAAAAACTACAACGAGAATCAAAGGAAATTACATAGTGACATGTTTACCCATAAGGGCCCTAGCCTCCCAGTAATGACCATACACTGTTGAGGAAGCAAATGCAGGCAGACAGGAAGATGAGATGAATCCATGTCCTCTCCAAGACTGCAGAGCACGCATTTTGGGCTTGCAAATATTTTCATTCGAAAAAGATGATTGGCCAAACAATTATAGACCGTCAGGAGTCTGAAAAGGGCACTATAAACCTAATCAGGCTGGTCAGGCATGTTTAGAATAAAGTTATAAGCAAAATTATTTACGAGTTAAAAATAGTGGAGTTAATGTATCTTCCAAACTAGAATCTTTAAAATGAAAAATTATTTTTAATGTTGGAAAAAGATTCTGAAAATTCCATAGTAAAACAACTACCCATAATGAATATTATTATTGTCCATATATGTATTTATTTAAGCAAACTAAAAATACTTTTGCTGCAATTGTGATAAATACGAAATTAATTTGATTGACCAAATGGCTGGAAATTTACTAAATATTAATTTATACAACACTTTAAAACTCCATTTTATATCTTCATGTGATTAAAATGTTTAAAAGTCGATAATGACGAACTAAAAATTTAATTAAAAAAACATTTGCTTGAGCGCTATTATCACTAATTTTACTTACAGTAGCCATGCAGTTTACTTTAAACAGAAAAATCAAAATTCAAAACGCAAATCCCAAACTAATCCAAACGTATACTGTGTAGTAAATGAAGATATTATAAACCCAAATTAATGAATTAAATCGATAATTACAGCGTCTAACGAGATACGATGTGTCTAACTGTTCATGCACTGGCTAAGCTCGTAAAATATGACCGCAAACTCCAATTATTCTTATTTTTGTATTCACTAAATTAATTTGGCGTCTCAAGAGTTTAGAAAAAGAAATTGATAAAAATTAAGTCTCGTTTATTCAACCCTTGCCGTCAGTTGCCTCCTGTGGTATTGATACCCATGCTAAGTTTGAAAAGCAAATTCTCACGACTGTCAGTACGTAATTTTGCCGGGAACACTTTGCCTGCTGCCCCTTTGGAAAAGAAGATTAATTACGATCTAGCTTAATTACAAAATTATAAGGAGCACTTTGTCTCTAGTCAGTTTTCTTCTTTTATCTGCTTATTTATTGCACCCGTTCTTCTTTTTTATTCTTTGTTCTTTACCCGTTCCGTAATTCTATTAGAAATTAATATCCGAAAGCGTTGGCTGCCGTTCCGGATGAGAACCAGCAGTATGAATTAATTTTAGCACAAAGTGCTTTGGACGGAGAATAATAAAAAAAATTAAGGCTGAGAGGACATTTCATTTACAATGCTGTCGCATGCATTTGACACCATTAGGTATCAATCTCAGTCGAAAGCAGAACCCTAAGCAAAAGATCCCGAAGAAAATGCCTTTACTGCTTGCAGAAGTTTTCTGTTGCAGAAGCTCTTGCAATAAATCTCGCTTGCATGTTGGGAAAAGTTTGCTTACACGGAGCTTTCGGAAAGCAATTTTCTTAATGCACCTAAATTAAGGTAACCCTTACTAAATTTCTTAAGAATGGTGACTCATTCATAGTTTATTATATTTCCCATCAAATATATTTGACTCAATTAGAAAATGAATGTTTTATAAGTAACTATTCTCTCTGTTTACTTGTTTTATTACAATAAATATACTTAAATGTATTATAACATTATTCGTATCATGTTGATATTTGTCGAGATTAACTTTATGAAATATTTAAAACAATATTAAGGTATAATTTTTATTTCAACGGGACCTTTAAAGCTAGTGTTTATTTAGTGCTTGAGTTTTATTTTGTTTTTTCTTTCCGTTAATTTCGTATTTTTAAGGGTCTTTTTTTTTAAATTTCAATTTAAAAATAACTTTTATTGTAAAACCGTGTTGGTATTGTAAAACGCGGAGTGTGAACTAATTTTAACCGGAAGTGTTTAGGAGACAAAATCTTAATATAAAAAAATTGAGGGTGAAAGGACATTTCATTTACAATGGTGTCGCATGAATTTGACACCATTGGGTATCAATCTCAGTCGAAAGCAGAACCCTAAGCAGAAGATCCTGAAGAAAGAATGCCTTTTCTGCTTGCAGAAGTGCTCTGTTGCAGAAGCTCTTGCAATAAATCTGGATTGCATGTTGAGAAAAGTTTGCTTACGCTGAGCTTTCGGAAAGCAATTTTTTAATGCTCCTAAATCAAGGTAACTCTTACTGAATTACTTAAGAATGGGGTCCCATTAGTCACTAAAAGCAATTTACGTCCACAAAGAATTTTTGTATTGCAGTATAATTGTTTTTTTAGTTATTGCTAATTATTTCCTATTCTTACCACTTAAAATCAATTGTTCTTTGATGATATTTATTATAATTTTGCTATTTAAATATTTAAAAATCAAACAACCAAGAAGTCATTAATGAACATTAAAAATAATAAAAAATATTTTATTATAAAAACAGGAGATGTTGGTTTGGATATTTGGCTATTGCCAGATTGCGAAACAGGAACTGTTTTCTTTTTTACGGGTAGCCACGATAGTCATACTCCCAACAGTCATATTGTTTAGGGAGCTACTGTTTACAAATATATTCAAACCATTAGAAACATCCATGGCACAGCTGGGACTAGAACCCGAAACTAGTGGCAAAGGCTCCAAAACGCTAACCACTAGGCCATCATACCCCTTTTTCACACATTAAAATACAGTGAACACGACCATTTACACAATAGAAGCTAAAAGCTGGTTCTAAATTTGTGAGAAAAATTATTTGCGAGTTAAAAATAGCGGAGTTAATGTATCTTCCAAACCAGAATCTTTAAAAAGAAAAATTACTTTTAATGGCGGAAAAGGATTCATAAAAATTCATAATAAAAAAACTACTCGTATCCATAATGTAAATTATTATTATCCATGTATGTATTTATTTAAACAAATAAAAATACTTTAGATACAATTATGATTCATACCAAATTAATTTTGTAAATTAAAATGTTTGGGAATTGATTAAACATTAATTTATACAACACTTGCAAAACTTCATTTTATATATTCATGTGATTAAAATGCGAAATAAAAATTTAATTTAAAAAGAAAATTATTTGAGCTCTATTATCACTAATTTTATTTACAGTAGCCACGCAGTTTAATACGAACAGAAAAATCAAAATGCAAAATACAAAAGCCCAAACTGATCCAAACTTATACTGCGTAGCAAATGTAGATATTATAACCCAAAATTAAAGAAATAAATCTTAAAAAAAAACTACGTCTAACGAGATACGATGTGTCTAACTGTTTATGCACTGGTTAAGCTCATTAAATATGACCACAAACTCCCATTACTCTTATTTTGGTATTCACTAAAGTAATTTGGCGTCTCAAAGAGTTTAGAAAAAGAAGTAGACTTTTCCAAAGACTAACCTCCAGGTTAACTTTCCAAGGCTAGCCTTCTTTATTTTTTTAAAAAGCCGGCGACTTTTAAATTTTCTTTCGATAAATATTAAGTCTCGTTTATTTAACCCTTGCCGTCAGTTGCCTCCTGTGGTATTGATCCCCACGTTGTCCCTATGCAAAGTTAGAAAAGCAAATTCTCACGACTGTCAGTAAGAAACTTGGCCGGGAACACTTTGCATGCTGCCCTTTTGGAAAAGAAGATTAATTACGATCCAGCTGAATTACAAAATTATAAGGAGCACTTTGGCTCTAGTCAGTCTTCTTCTTTTATCTGTTTATTTATTGCACCCCTTCTTATTTTTTTTATTTTTTTGTTTTTTTCCGTTCCGTAATTCTATTAGAAATTAATATCCGAAACCGGTGGCTGCCGTTTCCGGATGAGAACCCGGAATATGAATTAATTTTAACACAAAGTGCTTAGGAGGAGGGAGAAAGATAATGAAAAAAAACTTAAGGGTGAAAGGACATTTCAATTTGCAATGGTGTCGCATGCATTTGACACCATTGGGTATCAATCTCAGTCGAAAGCAGAAGCCTAAGCAAAAGATCCTGAAGAAAGAATTTCTTTACTGATTGCAGAAGTTTTCTGTTGCAGAAGGTCTTGCAATAAATCTCGATTGCATGTTGGGAAAAGTTTGCTTACACAGAGTTTTCGGAAAGCAATTTTCTTAATGCTCCTAAATTAAGACCAGTCTTACTAAATTGCTTAAATATGGTGATTCATTTAAAATTTATTATTTTTCATATGAAATATATTTGCAGATTTATTTGACTCAAGTAGGAAATGAATCCATTTTAAGTAAACATGTTAAGAAAGAAACCATATGTATATGTGTAATATTTGAAAATGTATCATCGGAGCAAAAAGAAAGATAAACCATAAAAGTCCCGTGGAAAAAAAAATAAAAAAAAACCATTACTTTTTCTAAGAAATAGCTTTACTTTTGTGTTAGAAGTACTAAAATTTCTTATGCTTTTTGCTTAATTTATTTTCATGTAATAAGGACTAAAATCTATTATGCTCTCTTTTTAAATGTTTTATTACAACAAAATTACATGAATTTATGTAACAATATTAGTATCAAAATGATTTTTGTTGCGATTAACTTTACAAAATTTTTATTACAATGTTAAGCTATCAATTTTTATTTAAATGGCGACTTTGAAGCTGGTATTTATTTGTTTTTTATAATGGATTTGGTGGCTTTTTCTCCATTATATTTTACAGATATTGAAATTAGTTTCAGTTTTATATCTATTCAATTTCAGTTTTAATTTTGCTTGTTGAGGCATATTAAAATTTATTTTGTTTACAAACAATTATAAAAATATATTTCTATATTTAAAAAAAGAAATTAGAAAAGTAGTTGGTATTTCTAAACGGTTTGTTATTAGTTTATTGTACATTTACAACCTTAACAAAAGAAGTACCGCGCCGAAAACAGTTGAAACATTTCAACATCTTCACTTCGATTAAATCTAATGCATCAAAACACAAACGAAGAATTGCATTTATCAAGATTTAATATACAAGATTTCTTCCAAAATTTAAGAAAAACAACATTTGATTAAACATTTAAAGAACTAGTGTATACTTTTTTTCCCTTAAATTTTATAATTAGTTTCAAACATCTTAAAATGAAAATAATATGCGTAAAGACATAAAGACAAAACATATAAAAGGATAAAAATTTACATTTTCTGAAAAAAAAAGAATTTCAATTCTTCGCTAATGTGATTTGATGTGCATTATTTCGCTAGAAAAATGTTTACTTTTGTTGTTTAGGGCTATAATGCAATAAAATACAAATTAGCTTCTACCTAGAGGAAAAAAAATACTCTCGAGCAGATAATATTTCTTAAATCATTTTATTGCAAAGAGAAAAAAATTATGGAAATATTTTCATAAAAGAACGCTTTTTCTTTTCTCCTGACATTCGAATTTTACACCAAGAGGAGTTTAAAAAATACACTTGCAAGAAATTCAGAAGCGGTGAAAAAAATGCCAACTGCCAACATAATTAGCATTTTAATCTAAAGCTGTAGCACTACAAACTATTTTCATTTTTTCTAACAAATTTTCTTTATAATTAAAAAAAAAATGCTAAAATATAAGATTTAAATATGACAAAAGGTAAAAAAACTTTGATGGTGAGTATACATCTACTACACAATTTTTTTTTGTAGGATAATATGCTCAGAATACTTGAAAACTAAAACCATCTAACGAATGCTCTCGGGTATAAAAATGCATATGCATGTATTATCTTCATAATACATTCTTGTATTAAATTTTTTTGTGTACTTTTAACGTCAATTTCAGGAAAGATGAAAACATTTTTATCATATCCTCTTGACTTCTTAAGACAACACTTAGGCTAAATAAACGAGAGGGTCCAACTACAACAAAAACTGGAACATAAATATGCTATGATATAATAATGGCGTCTATTTTAATGTAATTCAAAACGTTTTTATTGAGGTTTTTATACACTTTTTTTGATGAATTTTTAACAGTAAAAAAACTTGGCTCTAAAGAAAATGTGTTTATTCACTCTTGGTGAAGTGTAATTATGCAATGTATGTTTTTAAGCTGACTTAGTTTTTCAATATATTTTTTTTTGTCTCAAGTTAAACACAAAATATACCGAAATAAGTATGCTTTAATTAAGAATTATAATTTAATTCACTCTCTTCACGAATCAAGGTAACATGTTTATCACATTATAAGAGAACCTAATTTGTTTATTACGATCAGCAAGAAGATTTGTCATACGCTGACATGGCAAAATTAAAATAATCAATAATTGCTTATTTATCTAATCGATAAAACTCATTAAATTCAGATAAAGTAAAAATGATTAATTCTTGTAAGTCTTAGAATGTTGGAAAAAAGAGAAAATCCGCTGAACAGTCTTGAACTGGCACATTTTGAGAACTGGGATTAAAGTTTAACGTTATGATTATGATTAAATATTTAAAAGCAATTTTTCAATTAAATACGTTAAAGTGCAGAAAATATGATACATCAAGTCGAGTTTATATATTTGTTTCTTTTTATTCTTCATTGACGCAACAACCTCAATTTGTTTGGTTTATTCTAGGATTTGGTTTGTCGCTCTACGGTCATTTTGTGCGCATGAGGGCTATACAGTTTAACATGGATTCCAAACCTCTAACAAACATCCATACCACCCCCAGGACTTGAAGCTGAAGTCTGTGGTACCAATGGCCACAGCGCTAACCAATCAGCCAAAAGGTCGCTTCATGATAGCCAAGGCCGTCTGCCTAATGGCAGATTTCGAGACAAAATATTTCTTTTTACGAGGTAGGGTATTCAGCCATGTGCCTAACGCTGTGCAGTTATATTATACAGTGACCTACTGTTTAAAGTGGATTCCGAACCCCTATAAACATTCATAGCCCAGCCGGATTTCGAACCCGAAACCTGTTGCAACTGAGCGCTGGTTACTCAGCCATCAGGTCCTTGTTTATTTGCTAGCAACTACAATTATTTGATCTGCTTTAATGATTTTCTATATTATGACATTTATGAAAAAGAGCATATGCATTTATAACGTTAGCGCTTGAATTATATCTAGAAGGGCAGGTGCTTGAAGATATGGTACAGTCGCGAATAACACTACACCGAAACACTCTACAATCATATTAGATAGGAACCTACGGCTTAAAGTGTATTCCCCAAAAATTCATATCGATGCTACTTAAATAAATTCGATTCGTGAAGTATATAACAAATATAATTTCGCTATGGTTTTTATATATTTATAAAATTATTGAGAAGACATTCCTTAGTATAAATCGTTTATTTCTCGTTTTAAACACTTGCGAATATATATTATATATATATTTAAACATAAGTTATTGTATTATCTATCTATCTCTCTATGTTCTTACCTCTTCTGTTGCATACGGAAAAAAAAGTCTTTTCATATCGTCTATCGTAATAATTCAATACAAGTTCCCCAGGAACTCATATCAATGCTATTCAAATAAATATACATTTAAAATTCGTATTGATTCCTTTGCGCGTCACTTGTGAAGTTTACATAAAATTCAAATGTGTTAAAATCACAGGGATCTTTGCGTTCTCCTCCAGACCTGACAGGACATCTAAAAATTATTTCCTTTCTCACTTGTAATGTTTTTTTCATCATTGAAATGGAGATCTTTTTCTGCCAACCTGAGCTGTCAGCGGCAATGATAGATGTGACCTGCAGAATTTAAAAGAAGAGTGCTTCCTGCAATAAACGAACCGCGTTCGCACCCTTATTTTCAGTCCATCAAAAATAAGGCACAAAATGACAACTTGGCTCTTGCCCGCCGATTTTAAAGTCATCCATTACAGAGATGTCACTTATTTTTTTTTTCCTTATATTTTTGCTAAAGCAGTTTTGTTAGCATTTTCTATTTTCTGTAAAAAATGAAGTCTTGGAAATAAAGGTTGTTTATTTTTTAAAATTTTATTCTGCGAGTGTTTTTTTATACCTTTGTTTGATGAGATTAATTTTAAAGAACAAAAAAGCGAATAATGTTTTTATCTGAGATTTTGTGATAGAAAAAACTGTAGATTCATAACTTTCAATTTTTGTTCACTTGTTTTTATACGTAAAAGTGAAACATTCTATGTGAGGATTTAACTTTAGAATTACATGACAAAGTTATAATAGATGATATTTTAACAAAATATAACCAAACCTTTCTTTGAATTGACGCAGTATTTTAACAAAAATTTAGAACCTGGGAACTATAGCAGTTTATCAGAATTGTAACTGTTATCTGCTAAAATTTAAACAAAAAATTTTATCAGGCACCATTTCAAACGTTTGTTTGTTTGTTTCTTATCCCACTTGGTAGATAGCAACATCTGGATCAAGGCGAAGAACCCATTTGGGGAAAGGGACCAGTTTCTACTGTGATTGGTAAAAAATGGTATTCCGACTTTGCTGTTTGACTCTGACTTTTTACAGAATAAGGTTTTCAGCCGTATTGCCAACAATTGTATTAAACCGCGACCTAAGGTTAAAGTCGATTCCGAACCACTACAAACATCCATGGCACGACCGCGACTAGAAAACGAAACCTGTGACCCCGAGTGCCAGAACGCTAGTCACTCGGATTAGCGCTCTGTAATGTAAATTTTCATCATTAAAAGCAATTTATGTTCTTATAGAGTTTTTGTATTACAATGTAATTCGTTTTTTAATTATTCCTAACTCCTATCTTTACTACATATAACATCATTTTTTCTTTTTTTGTTAGAATTTTACTGCTTAACTTTTTACTAAACCAATTAAGCAAGAAGTCATTAATACAGCAATAAAAATTATGAAAAATTTTATGAAATAACAGGAAATTTTGGTTTGCTCATTTGCCTACTGGCAGATTCTGATTCTTTTTTAACGGGTAGCCATAACAGGCCTACGCCCACAGTCAGATTTGATATGGACATACGGCTTAAAGAGGATTAGGAACCACAACAAACATCAATGGCAACCTCAGGACTAGAATCCGAATCTTGTGGCACATAGCGCCAAAGTTCTAGCCACTTGGCCATCATGCCTTTCAGACATTTAAAAATAATGAATACGAGCACGTACACAATTGAATAAAAAAGCTGGTTATACATTTATTATTGTCTGGCAAAATTATTTACGAGTTAAAAATAGTAGAGTTGATGTATCTTCCAAACTAGAATCTTGAAAACGAAAAAGTACCTTTAATGTTGAAAAAAGATTCTGGAAAATTCATAATAAAGCAACTACCCATAATGAAAATTATAATTATCACCTATGCATTTATTTAAAAAAATTAAAAATACTTCATCTACATTTATTATTCATGCGAAATTAATTCTGTTAATTAAATGTCTGGGAATTGATTAAATATTAATTTATACAACACTTGTAAAACTTCATTTTAAATGTTTATATGATTAAAATGTTTAAAAGTCGATAATGACGAAATAAAAGTTTAATTTAAAAATTATCACTAACTATCATCACTACCTTTATTTACCCTTTCAGTTTAGTATTAACAGAAAAATCAAAATGCAAAATATAAAATCCCAAATTCATCTCAACTTATACTGTGTAGTAAATGATGATATTATAACCCCAAATTAAAGAAATAAATCTTTGAAAAATAACGTCTAACGAGATACGATATGCCTAACAGCTTATGCACTGGTTAAGCTCATTAAATATGACCACAAACTCCCATTACTCTTATTTTAGTATTCGCTAAATTAATTTTTCGTCTCAAAGAGTTTAGAAAAAAAAAATAGACATTCCAAGGACTCACCTCCAGGCTAACTTTCCAAGGCTAGCCTTCTTTATTTTTTTAAAAATCCAGCGACTTTGAAATTTTCTTTCGATAAAAATTAAGTCTCGTCTATTTAACTCTTGCCGTCAGTTGCCTCCTGTGGTATTGATCCTCCCGTTCTCCCCATGCTAAGTTTGAAAAGCAAATTCTCACGACTGTCAGTACGTAATTTGCCCGGGAACACTTTGCCTGCTGCCCCTTTGGAAAAGAAGATTAATTAAGATCCAGCTTAATTACAAAATTATAAGGAGCACTTTGTCTCGAGTCAGTCTTCTTCTTTTATCTGTTAATTTATTGCACCCCTTCTTCTTTTTTTTATTTTTTATTCTTTATTCTTTTCCCGTTCCGTAATTCTATTAGAAATTAATATCCGAAAATGGTGGCTGCCGTTCCGGATGAGGAGAATGGAGTATGAATTAATTTTAAAACAAAGTGTTG
This sequence comes from Caerostris darwini, assembly GCA_021605075.1. NCBI lineage: Eukaryota > Metazoa > Arthropoda > Arachnida > Araneae > Araneidae > Caerostris > Caerostris darwini. Next base: position 223,730 of record BPLQ01015705.1, read on the forward strand.
GGGGGGAGAATAATGAAAAAACCTTATGGGTGACAGGACATTTCATTTACAATGGTGTCGCATGCATTTGACACCATTGGGTATCAATCTTAGTCGAAAGCAGAACCCTAAGCAAAATATTCTGAAGAAAGAATGCCTTTGCTGCTTGCAGAAGTTTTATGTTTCAGAAGCTCTTGCAATAAATCTCGATTGCATGTTAGGAAAAGTTTCCTTACACGGAGCTTTCGAGAGCAATTTTCTTAATGCTCCTTAATTAAGGTAACTCTTACTAAATTGCTTAAGAGGGGTGTCCCATTCCTAGCTGAATAATTTTTCCCATCAAATATATTTACAGATATATTTGACTCAAGTAGGAAATGAATGTTTTATAACAGACATGTTAAGTTAGAAACCATGTGTTCATGAGTAATATTTGAAAATATATCAGCAGAGCAAAGAAAAAAAAAGAAAAAAATATCATGAAAGGGCCCTGAAAAGATATAAGAAACATTATTTTTTCCGAGGTATTATTTTATTTTCATGTAATAAAGACTAAAATTTACTATTTTCGTTAATTATATTATCACAATAAAATTACATAAATTACATAACACATTACATAACATTATTCGCATCATAGTGATATTTGTTGAGATTAATTTTATGAAATATTTGAAACAATATTAAGATATTGATTCTTTTTTAAACCGGAGTTTTAAAGCTGGCATTTATTTATTGTTTGTGTTTTGAGTTTTATTATTTATTTCATACTTTCAATTTTACGAGTTAAAAATAGTGAAGTTAATGTATCTTTAAAATGAAAAATTACCTTTAATTTTGGAAAAAGATTTTGGAAATTTCATAATAAAAGAACTACCCATAATGAAAATTATAATTATCCATCTATGTATATATTTAAACAAATTAAAAGTACTTTAACTACAATTATGATGCATACGAAATTAATTTGCTAATTACATTTTTCGAAATTTATTAAATATTAATTTATACAACACTTGTAAAACTTAATTTTATATATTCATGTCATTAAAATGTTTAAAACTCGATAAAGACGAAATAAAAATTTAATTAAAATAATATGCTTGAGCATTATTATCATTAATTTTATTTAGTCATGCACTGAATTTTATTAGTCATGGAAAAACAAAATGCAAAATACAAAATCCGAAACTGATCCAAACTTTATACTGTGTAGTAAATGAAGATATTATAACCCCAAATTAAAGAAATAAATCTGTAAAGAAATAACTTCTAAAGAGATACGATGTGTCTAACTGTTTATGCACTGGTTAAGCTCATTAAATATGACCACAAATTCTCATTACTCTTATTTTAGCATTCACTAAATTAATTTGGCGTCTCAAAGAGTTTAGAAAAAGAAATAGACTTTCCAAGGACTAACCTTCGGGCTAACTTTCCAAGGCTAGTCTTCTTTATTTTTTTAAAATTCCAGCGACTTTGAAATTTTCTTTCGATAAAAATTAAGTTTATTTATCCCTTCCGTCAGTTGCCTCCTGTGGTATAGATCCTCCCGTTGTCCCCATGTTAAGTTTGAAGAGCAAATTCTCACGACTGTCAGTACGTAATTTGACCGGGAACACTTTTCCTGCTGCCCCTCGGAAAAGAAGATTAATTACGATCCGGCTTAGTTACAAAATTATAAGGAGCACTTTGTCTCGAGTCGGTCTTCTTCTTTTTTTTTTCTGTTTATTTATTGCACCCCTTCTTCTTTTTTTTTATTCTTTGTCCTTTTCCGTTCCGTAATTATATTAGAAATTAATATCCGAAACCGGTGGCCGCCGTTTCCGGATGAGAACCCGGAGTATGAATTAATTTTAACACAAAGTGCAAGGGAGGGAGAATGAAAATAAAAAAACTTAAGGATGAAAGGACATTTCATTTACAATGGTGACTTATGCATTTGACACCATTGGGTATCAATCTCAGTCGGAAGCAGAACCCCAAGTAAAAGTTCCTGAAGAAAGAATGCCTTTACTGCTTGTAGAAGTTTTCTGTTGCAGGAGCTCTTGCGATAAATCTCGCTTGCATATTGGGAAAAGTTTGCTTACACGGTGCTTTCGGAAAGCAATTTTCTTAATGCTCCTAAATTAAGGTAGCTGGTACTAAATTGATTAAGAATGGTTATCCATTCCTATTTTGTTATTTTTCCAATCCAATATATTGGACTCAATTAGATAATGAATGATTCATAAGTAAGCATGTGCAATATTTAGAAATGTATCATGGGAGCAAAAAGAAACAAAAACGATGAACGTGCGGTGATAAAAAATAAAAAAAACATTACTTTTTCAAAGATATTACTTTTTTTCATCTTAGAAGGACTAAAATTTATTATGCTTTTTGCTTAATTGTTTTATTACAATAAAATTACATACATTTAATTTAACATTATTAGTATCATAATGAATTTTATTGAGATTAAGTTAACAAATTCTTATTACAATAATAAGCCATAAATTTTTATTTAAATTGGAACTCTAAAGCTGGTATTTATTTGTTTTTTGTAATGGATTTGATGGCGTTTACTCCATTATATTTTATAGATATTGAAATTAATTTCAGTTTTATATCTATTTAATTTTAATTTTAATTTCGGTCGTTAATGCATATTAAATTGTATTTCGTTTACAAATAATTACAAAAATATACTCCAATACTTAAAAATAAAATTAGAAAAGTAGTTGGTATTTCTAAACAGTTTGATATTAGTTATTTACAACCTTAACAAAATAAGTACTATACCGGAAACATTTGAAACTTTTTAACATCTTCACTTCGGTTAAATCTAATGCATCAAAACACAAACGAAGAATTGCATTTACCAAGATTTAATATACAAGCTTTCTTTCAAAATTTACGAAAAACAACATTTGATAAAAAAATTTTAAACACCAACTATTATTTACTTTCTTTTTCTTTAAATTTTATAATTAGTTCCAAACATCTTACAATAAAAGTAATACTTATAAAGACAAAACATTTAAAAGGATAAAAATGTGCATTTTCTAAAAAATTAGGAGAAAAAAATTTCAAATCTTCGCTAATGTGATTTGAAGTGCATTATTTCGCTAGAAAAAATTTTATTTTTGATATTTCGTGCTATAATGCAATAAAATACAAATTAGCTTCTACCTTGAAATAAAAAAAAAGAAGGAAAAAAAATAATTCACAAGGAGATAATATTTCTTAAATAATTTTATTGCAAAGAGAAAAAAATTATGGAAATATTTTCATAAAAGAACGTTGTTTTTTTTTCTCTTGACATTCGAATTTTACACTAAGAGAAGTTAAAAAAAAAATACTCATGCAAGAAATTCAGAAGCGGTGAAAAAAAATGTAAAGCAAACTTAACTGCGAACCTAATTAGCATTTTAATCCAAAGCTGTAGCACTACAAACTGTTTTCAGTTTGTTTTTAACAGATTTTCTTTATGAATGAAAAAAATGCTAACATATAAGATTTAAATGTGACAAAAAAAAAAAAAAACACTTTGACGGTGAGTATACATCTACTATAGAATTTTTTTGTAGAATAATATGCTCAGAATGCTTGAAAACTAAAACCATCTAACGAATGCTCTCGGGTATAAAAATGCATATGCATGTATTATCTTTATAATACATTCTTGTATTAAATTTTTTGTGTACTTTTAACGTCAATTTCAGGAAAGGATGAAAACATTTTTTATCATATCCTCTTGACTTGTTAAGACAACACTTAGGCTGAATAAACGAGAGGGTCCAACAACAAAAAGAAATGAAATATAAATATGCTATGATATAATAACACGTCTATTTTAATGTAATTCAAAATGTTCTTATGGATGTTTTTATACAATTTTTTTGTTGTGAATTTTCAACGTCAAAAAAACTTGGCTCTAAAGAAAATGTGTTTATTCACTCTTGACGAAGTGTAATTATGCAATGTATGTTTTTAAGCTGACTTTGTTTTTCTGAGTTTTTTTTTTTTTTTTTTTTTTTGTCTCAAGCTAAAGAAAAAATACACCAAAATAAGTATGCTTTAATTAAGAATTATAATTTAATTCGTTCTCTTTAGAAATTAAGATAGCATATTTATCATTTTATACGAAAACAGAATTTATTTATTACGATCAGTAACCAGATTTGCCATACGCTTACAGGACAAAATTAAAAAAAATAATAATTAAATGCTTATTTATTTCATCAATAAAACTCCTTAAAACCAGATGAAGTATGAATGATTAATACTTGAAAATCCAGCAATGTAGGAAAATGGAGAAATTGAAATCCTCTGGGCTGTCATGAACTGGTAAATTTTAAAACCTATGAATTAAGAGTAATTGTGATTATGATTAAATATTTAAAAGATTTTAAAAGTATGATTACGATTAAATATTTAAAAGATTTTAAAAGTATGATTACGATTAAATATTTAAAAGCAATATTTCAATTAAATATGTTAAAGTGCAGAAAAGATGATATTTCAAGTCAAGTTTATATGTTATATTTGCTTCTTTTTTTTTCTTCATTGACGCAGCCGCCCCATGGTGGCCAACTGGTTTGTTTTGGACTTAGTTTTGGTTTGCCGCTCTTTGGTCATTTTGTGAGCACGAGGGCTATACAGACCGGAATCTATAGTTTAACGTGGATTCTAAACCCCTACAAACATTCGGGCCACCGCCAGGATTCGAACCTGAAGTCTGTGATACCAAAGGCCTGAGAACTAGCCAATTAGCCAACACGCCTCAATTTTTACGGGGTAGGTTTGTCAGCCCTGTGCACAGCGCTGTGAAGTTATATTATACAGTAACTGGCAGTGATATTATACAGTGACCAATGTTTAACTTATGCCAAATATGTTGCATTTTCTATTTAAACTATCACTGGCAGCCGGATTCACGTTTTTCGGCAGCTTACAGAGGCATTTATTAATAAACTTTGGAACTTTTTTTGATACTGTACTGTTTCCCTTTTAATCAAGTATTTCCAATTCAAATTTGAACACATTGTGACGAGTAGTTCTTTTTTTGCTGGATTTTAAAAGTGGGACTTTAGTTCTAATCACCCTGAATATAATGGCAATGATTTCAAATTATCGCATAACCGAATGAAAGTGAACCGAGTGAAAGATCGTTAGTATAAATCGATTATTTCTTCTTTCATTCATTTGTGTCTGTCAAATATATACATAGATATAAATATCCATATACATATATCCTATGTAATAACTTATATTTCAATATATACACTGAAGTGACAAAAGTCATGGGATAGCAATATGCAAATTTTCAGATGGTAGTAGCATCGCGTAGAACAGGTATAAATGCGCAGTGCTTTCGCAGAGCTTTCATTTCTGTTCAAGTTATTCATGTGAAGAGGTTTTGACGTGATGATGACCGCACGACGGGAATTAACAGACTTTGAACGTTGGAGCTAGACGCATGGGTCACGCCATTTCGGAAATCGTTAGGGAATTCAACATTCCCAGATCCACTGTGTCAAGAGTGTGTCGAGAGTATGAAATTTCAGGCATAACATCCCACCATGGACAGCGCAGTGGTCGACCGCCTGCACTTAACGACAGAGACCGGCGACGTCTGCAAAGAGTCGTAAATTCTAACAGACAAGAAACACTGCGTCAAATAACCGCAGAAATCAATGTGGGACGTACAACGGACTTGTCTGTTACAACTGTGCGGAGAAATTTGGCTTTCTTGGGCTATTCCAGCAGAAGACCGACTCGAGGGCCTTTACTGACAGAACGACATCGCTTCCAGCGACTCTCGTGGGCACGTGAGCATATCGGTTGATCCCTAGATAAATGGAAAACCGTGGCCTGGTCCGATGAGTCACGATTTCAGTTGGTAAGAGCTGATGGTAGGGTTCGAGTGTGGCGCAGACCCCACGAAGCCATGAACCCAAACTGTCAGCAAGGCACTGTTCAAGCTGGTGGTGGCTCCGTAATGGTGTGGGCTGTTTTTTCATGGCATGGACTTGGTCCTCTGGTGCGACTGGACCGAACATTGACTGGAAATGCTTATGTTCAGCTACTTGGAGATCACTTGCAGCCATTCATGGACTTCATATACCCAAACAACGATGGGATTTTTATGGATGACAATGCGCCATGTCACTGGGCCACAACTGTTCGCGATTGGTTTAAAGAACATTCTGGACAATTCCAACGAATGATCTGGCCATCTAGATCGCCCGACATGAATCCCATCGAGCATTTATGGTACATCATCGAGAGGTCTGTTCGTGCGCAAAATCCTGCACCATCAACGCTTTCACAATTATGGACGTCTATCGAGACAGCATGGCTCAATATTTCTGCAGAAGACTTCCAACGTCTTGTTGAGTCCATGCCACGTCGAATTGCTGCACTTCGCCGGGCGAAAGGAGGGCCGACACGATATTAAGAGGTATCCCATGACTTTTGTCACTTCAGTGTATAAACTATTTTCTTACCTCTTCTGTTGCTTACGGAGAAAAAAATACACTCTTTTTATATCGTCTAACAAAATAATTGAATACGGTTCCCCAAAAACTCATATCAGTGCTATTCAAATAAATGTACATTTAAAATTCGTATCGATTTCTATGCGTGTCACTTGTGAAGTTTACATAAAATTCAAATGTGTTAAAATCACGGGGAATCACGGGTCACCTGACAGGACATCTAAAACTTATTTCTTTTCTCAATTGTAGTGTTTTCTTTTTTTCATTGAAATGGAGATCTTTTTCCACCAACCTGAGCTGTCAGCGGCAATGATAGATGTGACCTGCAGAACTTAAAAGAAGAGTGCTTCCTGCAATAAACGGTCCGCGTTCGCACCCTTATTTTCAGTCCATCAAAAATAAGGCACAAAATGACAACTTGGCTCTTGGCCCGCCGTTTTTAAAGTCATCCATTACAGAGATGTCACTTTTTTTCCTCTTATTTTCTTTTGCTAAAGCAGTTTTGTTAGCATTTTCTATTCTCTGTAAAATTTGAAGTCTTGGGAATAAAGGTTGTTTATTTATTTTTAATTTCGTTCTAAGAGTGGGTTTTTTTTTTGCCTTTGTTTGATGAGATTAATTTGAAAAAAAAAAAAAAGATTAATGTTTTTATCTGAGATTTCGTGATAGAAAAACTGTAGATTTATATATTTTTTTATTTACTTTTATTTATACGTAAAAGTGAAACATACTGTGTGATGATCTAACTTTAGAATTATATGATAAAGCTACATATAATACATGATAATTTAATAAAATCTTTCTTTGTATTGACGCAGTATTTTAACAAAAATTTAGAACCTGGGAACTATTTTCGTTTATCAGAGATGAGCTGAACTCTGCTAAATTTAGATTAAAAACTAGATTTGGAATCATTTCAAACATTTATTTATTTATTTCCTATGTCACTCGTTAGACGGCAAGCAACATCTAGACCAAGTCTAACAACCTGTAGGGGAAAGGTTATCAGATTCTGTTGTGATGGGACACTGGAATATTGACTAAATCAAAGTAGACAGAAGTCATTAATACAGCCTTAAAAATAATGAAAATTTTTATGAAAGAAACAGAAGATTGGCCATTTTCATTCCGAAACAGAAGCTGTTTTCATTTTTTGCGGGTAGGCATAGCAGCCCTACGCCCACAGTCATATATGGTAGGGACCTATGGTTTAAAGAGGATTCAGAATCACTACAGACATTAATGGCACAGTTGGGACAAGTACTCGACACCCAGGACAAGTATTTGACAAGTTGTTGGGACAAGTACTTGACAAGTTGGGACTTCGGGTAGTACCTAGGCACTCAGTGCTAGGGCGCTAGCCACTCGACCATCATACCCCCTTTACAAACATATAAATGCAATGAATACGAACACTTATAACAAAAACTCTGTTTATAAATATATGAGCAAAATTATTTACGAGTCAAAAATAGTCGACTTAATACATATTCCAAACTAGAAACTTTAAAATGAAAAATTATCTTTACTGTTGGAAAAAGATTCTGGAAAATCCATAATAAAACAACTATCCATATTGAAAGTTATAATTATCCATCTATGTATTTATTAAAAAAAGTTAAAAATACTTCAGGTACATTTATGATTCATACGAAATTAATTTTGTTACTTAAATGTTTGGGAAACGATTAAATATTAATTTATAAAACACTTGTAAAACTTCATTTTATATGTTCACGTGATTAAAATGTTTAAAAGTCGATCATGACGAAATAAAAAATTAATAGAAAAAAAATTGTTTAGTTATTGTTTGTTAAAAAAATTCTATTATCCCCAATTTTATTAAGAGTAGCCATGCTGTTTAGTATTAACAGAAAAATCCAAATGCAAAATACAAAATCCCAAACTAATCCAAACTTATACTGTGTAGTAAATGAAGATATTATAACCCCAAATTAAAAAATAAATCTTACAAAAAAAACAACTTCTAACGAGATACGATGTGTCTAACTATTTATGCACTGGTTAAGCTCATTAAATATGACCACAAACTCCCATTAATTTTATTTTAGTATTCTACAAAATTAATTCGGCGTCTCAAAGAGTTTAGAAAAAGAAATAGACTTTCGAAGGTCTGACCTCCAGGCTAACTTTCCAAGGCTAGCCATCTTTATTTTTTTAAAAATCCGGCGACTTGAAATTTTCTATCGATAAAAATTCAATCTCGTTTATTTAACCCTTGCCGTCAGTTGCTCCCTGTGGTATCGATCCTCCCGTTGTCTCTATGCTAAGTTTGAAAAGAAAATTCTCACGACTGTCAGTACGTAATTTGCCCGGGAACACTTTGCCTGCTGCCCCGCGGAAAAGAAGATTAATTACGATCCAGCTTAATTACAAAATTATAAGGAGCACTTTGTCTCGAGTCAGTCTTCTTCTTTTATCTGTTTATTTATTGCACCCCTTCTTCTTTTTTTATTCTTTGTTCCTGTTTTCGTTCCATAATTCTATTAGAAATTAATAGCCGAAAACGGTGGCTGCCGTTTCAGGATGAGAACCCAGAGTATGAATTAATTTTAACACAAAGTGTTTCGGAGGGGGAATGACAATGAAAAAAAACCGTAAGGGTGAAAGGACATTTCATTTACAATGGTGTCGCATGCATTTGACACCATCGTGTATCAATCTCAGTCGAAAGCAGAAGCCTAAGCAAAAGATCTTGAAGAAATAATGCCTTTACTACTTGCAGAAGTGTTTTGTTGCAGAAGCTCTTGCAATAAATCTCGATTGCATGTTGGGGAAAAGTTTGCTTACACGGTGCATTCGGAAAGCAATTTCCTTAATGCTTCTAAATTAAAGTAGCTGTTACTAAATTGGTTAAGAATGGTTTATTGTTTTTCCCGTCGAATATATTTGGATGTATATTTGGCTAAAGTAGGAGATGAATATTTTGTAAGTAAACATGTTTATTAAGAAATCATGTGTACATGTGTAATATTTTAAAATGTGTCAGCAGAGCTAAAGGAAAGGAAAACCATACAAGAACCATGAAAAAAAATAAGACACATTTCTTTTTCAAAGGCATTACTTTATTTTCATTTTAGGAGGATTACAAATTATTATGCTTTCTGTTTAATTATTTTATCACAATAAAATTACATAAATTTGATATAACATTATTTGTATCATACTGATATATGTTGAGATTAACTTTACGACATGTTTAAAACAATATTAAATTTCCTTTTTTTATTTAAACAGGAACTTTAAAGCTGGAATAATTTGTTTTTATGGATTTGGTGACTTTTACTACATTATATTTTATAGATATTGAAATTAGTTTCAATTTTTATATCTATTCAATTTTAGTTTTAATTTCGCTCGTTGATGCATATTAAATTTTATTTCGTTTACGAATAATTATAAAAATATACTTCAATACTTATAAAAAGAAATTAGAAAAGTAGTTGGTATTCCTAAACTTGGGATTCGTTCTCTTGGGGGTCTCTGGTACCCGTGGTTGTGGTAGAGCAGACAATGAATGCTACAGGGTATCTGAACATTTTCTAGCTGGAAATGAATGTTCCAACAGGACAACGCCCCTTGTCACAAGGCTAAAATTGTGTTCGAGTGGTTCCAGGAACATGATGCTGAATTCCAGTTAATGTCCTGGCCGCCTAACTCAACGGATCTCAATCCGATAGAACACATTTGGGATGTCCTGGGACGGCAGCTCAGAGTTCAAAGACCACCAATTCGCAATGTCTCGGATTTGTGTGACCGTTGCTTAAACATCTGGTACAATCTGTCTCCGGCCATCTACCAAGGACTTGTGGTATCCATGCCAAGGTGGGTTGAAGCTGTGTTGTTCGCCAAAGGTGGGCCAACTCGTTTTTGACAGGTGGTCATAATGTTTTGGCTCTTGAGTGTATATATATATATATATATATATATATATATTACACAATAACTTATATTTCGATATATATTATGTATTTCCTTACCTCTTATATTGCAAACGCAGAAAAAAAAACTCTTTTCATATGGTGTAATATAATAATTCAATACAGTTGCCCAAGAACTCATATCAAAGCTATTCAAATAAATTCGATTCCTGAAGTATATAACAAATATGATTTCAAAATTTTGCTATCACTTTTATATATTTATAAAAAGATTGAGTGGCAGTTAATAAGTATAAATCGTTTAATTATCCTTTTAAACATTTGCATCTGTCTAATAAGTATACTATGCAATAACTTATATTTCAATATATATAAACTATTTCCTTACCTCTTATGTTGCATAGGAAGAAAAAAGGCTCTTTTAAAATGGGTTAACATAATAATTCAATACAGTTCCCCAAGAACTCATATCAATGCTATTCAAATAAATATACGTATACAATTCGTATCGATTCCTTTGCACGTCACTTGTGAAGTTTACATAAAATTCAAATGTGTTAAAATCACGGGGATCTTTGCATTCTCCTCCAGACCTGACAGGACATCTAAAACTTATTTCTTTTCTCACTTGTAGTTTTTACTTTTTCATTGAAATGGAGATCTTTTTCTGCCAACCTGAGCTGTCAGCAGCAATGATAGATGTGACCTGCAGAACTTAAAAGAAGAGTGCTTCCTGCAATAAACGGCCCGCGTTCGCACCCTTATTTTCAGTCCATCAAAAATAAGGCACAAAATGACAACTTAGCTCTTGCCCGCCGTTTTTAAAGTCATCCATTACAGAGATGTCACTTATTTTTTTTTTCCTAATTTTTTTTGCTAAAGCAGTTTTGTTAACATTTTCTATTCTCTGTAAAAATTGAAGTCTTGAGAATAAAGGTTGTTTATTTTATTTATTTATTTTTTAATTTTGTTCTAGCGAGTGTTTTTTTGCCTTTGTTTGATGAGATTAATTTCAAAGGGAAAAAAAGCGAATAATGTTTTTATCTGAGATTTTGCGATAGTAAAAACTGTAGATTTATAACTTTCCTTTTTTGTTTACTTGTATTTATCCTCTGTGTGATGATCTAACTTTAGTATAATATTATATAGTTATGATACATGGTTTTTAAAACATTTTTTAACAAAACATGACTGTTATGGCCTAGGAATAAAAACACATAACACAAAATTGTGGACTGTAAAACACACACGTCTGATTTATTCTGAAACCCAACTCATACTGCTGGTGTTACATTTCTCGCTCTATCTCTCTCTTCAGCCAGTTTCCTCCACCCAGACACAATGTTTACATTATCGGGCGCTGACAACCCCTATGCATGTGGAGATATTTAACCATGAGGCAACAATGACTAAATCTTTATTTGTATTGATACATTTTAAAAAATTTAGAACCTGTGAACCATCATAGTTTATCAGAGTTGGAACTGATATCTGCTAAATTTAAACTAAAAATTAGATCAGGCACCATTTCAAATGCACCATTTCTTCCTTATACTACTTGGTAGACAGAACCATCTAAACCAAGCCCAAGAGCCCATAGTGGTAAGTATGGTTCAGATTCTGTTATGATGGGTCAGGTAGAAGTTTGGCTTGGCTGTGTGACTTTGACTTTTTACGGGGTACGCCCAATAATCATGTTAGACCAGGACCAAGACTTAAGCACTACAAAAATCTATGGTAGGGCCGGGATTTGATACAGAAATATGTGGTATAGAGCGCCAGAGCGCTAGTCACTCGGTAACCAAGAATTAAATTATAACATTTAACATTCAATAATTAAACATTCATAAATTCCAATTATTACTTAAAATAATACATAACTTTCTTTGAAAACAGTGAAAGTAATTTAAATTTTCATCACTAAAAGTCATTGATTTTTACTAAAGTATTGATTTTTAGTTATTGCTGAATATCTCCTATTTTTACTATATGAAACCAATTTTACTTTTATAATATATGTTAGAATTTTACTATATAAATATTGACTGAATCAATCAAGCAAAAAGTCATTAATACAGCCTTAACAATAATGAAACATTTTATGAAATAAACAGAAGATGTTGGTGTGGTCATATGTCTACAGGGCAGATTCCGAAACAGGAGCTGTTTTCTTTTTTTTTTCATTAGGTAGTACGGATAGGCATAACAGCCTTATGCCCTCAGTCACATTTGATAGGGTCCTACGATTTAAAGCAGATTTCGAAACCCTACAAATCAATTACACCGTCGGGATTTGAATCCGAAACTTGTCGCACCCAGCGGCAGAGAGCTAGCCACTGGGCCATAATACCCTCTTTACAAACATTTAAATACAATGAATACTGACACTTACACAATTTGCTCAAAAACTCTGGTTATAAATTTATGAGCAAAATTATTTACGAGTTAAAAATAGTGGAGTTGATGAATCTTCCAAACTAGAATCTTTAAAATGAAAAGTTTTAATGTTGGAAGAATATTCTGGAATATTCATAATAAAACAACTAACCATAATGAATATCATAATTATGCATCCATGTATTTACTTAAAAAAAGAATATTTTAGCTACAATTATGATTCATACGAAATTAATTTTGTTAATATATGTTTGGGTAATTGATTAAATATTAATTTATACAACACATGTACATTTTCTTTTTATATGTTCATGTGATTAAAATGTTTAAAAATCGTTAAAAATTTAATTTAAAAAAAATTGCTTCAGCGTTATTATCACTAATTTTATTTACAGTGCATGCAGTTCAGTATTAATAGAAAAATCAAAATGCAAAATACAAAATTCCAAACTAATCCAAACTTATGCTGTGTAGTAAATGGAGATACTATAGCCCCAAATTAAAGAAATAAATCTTTAAAAAAAAGTCTAACGAGATACGATGTGTCTTACCTGTTTATGAACTGGTTAAAATCATTAAATATGACCACAAACTCCCACTACTCTTATTTCAGTATTCACTAAATTAATTTGGCGTCTCAAGAGTTTAGAAGAAGAAATGGTATAATTTCCAAGGACTAACCTCCAGGCTAAGTTTCCAGGGCTAGGCCTTCTTTATTTTTTAAAAACTCCAGCGACTTTGACATTTTCTTTTGATAAAAAATAAATCTCGTTTATTTAACCCTTGCCGTCAGTTGTCTACTGTGATATTGATCCTTCCGTTGTCCCCATGCTATGTTTGAAAAGCAAATTCTCACGACTGTCATTACGTAATTTGACCGGGAACACTTTGTCTGCTGCCCCTCGAAAAAGAAGATTAATTACGATCAAGCTTAATTACAAAATTATAAGGAGCACTTTGTCTCGAGTCAGTCTTCTTCTTTTATCTGCTTATTTAATGCACCCCTTCTTCTTTTTTTAATTCTTTTGTTATTTTCCGTTCCGTAATTCTATTAGAAATTAATATCCGATAACGGTGGCTGCCGTTTCCGGATGAGAACCTGGAGTATGAATTAATTTTAACACAAAGTGCTTGGGAGGGAGAATGATAATGAAAAAAAAAACCCATAAGGGTGAAAGGACAATTCATTTACCATGGTTCCGCATGTATTTGACACCATTGGGCATCAATCTCAGTCGAAAGCAGAACCCTAAGCAAAAGATTCTGAAAAAATAATGCCTCTGCCGCTTGCAGAAGTGTTCTGTTACAGAAGCTCTTGCAATAAATCTCGATTGCACCTTGGGAAAAGTTTGCTTACACGGAGCTTTCGGAAAGCAATTTTCTTAATGCTCTAAATCGACGTAACTCTCACTAAATTGCTTAAGAATGGTGACCCATTCATTGTTTGTTATATTTCCCATCAAATGTATTGGACTCAGTTAAAGAATGAATGATATATAATTAAGCATATTACTTCTTTTGAGGACATAACTTTAGTTTCATGTTAGAAGGTCTACAAATTATTATGCTTTCTGTTTAATTGTTTTATCACAATAAAATTACATAAATTTAATGTAACATTATTCGTATTATACTAATTTTTGTTGAGATTAACTTTATGAATTGTTTAAAACTATATTAATGTATCAATTGTTATCTGGGCGGGAGGTTTAAAGCTGACATTTATTTATTTTTTGACTTTTATTTATTTATTTTTTCATACTTTTAATTTTATCACTTTTAAGGTTTTTTTAAATTTTTATTTATTATTTATTTATTAATTTTTTTTTTTTTTTTTTTGCATTTTAACAAAAAATTAGTTTTTATTATGAAATAGTGCTAATATAGTAAAACTTCATGTTTCTAGCTGATATTTTTTAAATTGTGTGATGCTGTGAAATGATGATTTCGTAGAAAATAATTTAAGCTAAAATAAAAATTATTGTTTTAATATTCAGTTTTATGAATTTGTATACTGTATTATTATTGTTTTATTTTATCAAAATAAAACAATATATATAATATTATTATATACATACAATATAATATAATACAGTGCATAGTACCTGTTCAAAGTACACCGACAAAATACTTCAAATAATACAATGATTCAAATAATAATACAAGCAATAATAATATTACACAATTTATTACTTAATATCACGAGTTAATTCCAAGCATTATTACGTTATATCACGTACCAGATAATGCCAGATTGGTATAATTACAGAATATTCCCTCTTCCAGAAGGGGATGCAAAGCTTGCAAATCAATTTAAACTCAACACTATGTGGAGAGAAGATTCTGAGCTAGTACATGTAAATACAGATCTACACTTTAAAATAGCATATAATTTTTAACAAAATACAACATAATGCAATTGAGAACAATTGATGTAGAAAATATTACCATTATACGAGTTGATCATCACAAAATATTATATTGAGTAATAAATATATTTAAGCATATTATCATGATGAAGCAAATTAGTATCATAGTAGACTGAATGACGAAAAATAATACAATTTGAGTCATATAATAGTAAAAAAAAAATCTTATAAATGTTTAAGGAGAATAATGTTAAAAATGAAACATAAGTTCATTTTCAATTTCAATTTTAAAATTTCAAAAAAGTTCATGGAATATCTAGTTATAATTATTGTAATAGAATTTGTTAGTTATAAATATAAAAATAGGGAATTCAGAATGAACAAAACCAGTGTTATATTAGAATATACACACACACATATATATATATATATAATATATAACATTGCTACTACTCAACATTAAAAAAAAAAACATTACACAATTTTTGCATAACAAGAATCCTCTAAACTTTTGATCTTTCTCATATGAAACTTTTACTTTAGTTACTAATTTGTGCAATTTGGAATATTTATGCCGTAATAGACTGAATCGTAATGTGGCATATGGTTTTCAATGTCGGGTGAACACGTTCAAAATTAAACGCATGTAACATCTTCCTTTTGAAGTGTTTATACCTAGCGTAGACATGATGGAAATTGTAAGTGTTTGAACTGAATTTTTTTCAGTTTAGGTCACTTCATGTCTATATTCAAACATGAAACAAAATTTTAAAAACCAAATTAATTTCAATTTTGATCATGACAAATATTTCACCTCAATTAAAATTAATCACAAGGCTCAAGAGTTATATGATTTTAAAATTAAATATGCTTTCCAACATTTTTAAATTTCAAAGTGTTTAGTATTTTAATGTCTTTAGACATAGTAATTATAAAATAGCATGCAACATCAATGCATACCTTTACATAGCAAATTTAATTAAAATTCTTAGCCCTTGTGATTTTATTTACCAGGCTAACCTAATTTCTAATTCCTTTAATACTATCCAAAATTGCATTAGAAATTCTAGTTTCTTAGTGGAAGGTATTTTGTTTTTAATTAACGATTCATTTTCAATGTCGGTTGAATAAGATACTTTAATTGTGTGTAGTAAAAGGAAAATTACTCGCCTTGCCCTTTGAAGTGTTAACTGAGGCCTTTCAAAGGTCCTTTGTTCAAAGTCCACCGACAAAATACTTCAAAGTCCTTAATATATTTTGAATTAACGAGTGTATGCTCGAAAATTATTAACGTCATTCATAAGGTTTTAAATGACTTGATGAGTTTCAATTTATTTAGTAGGATGTAAACAATACTATTCATTAGTTTGCTTTGATGAAGAATATGTTTGAAAGTGGCATATTTGTTTAATTGATGTGAAGATTATGCATATTTCCTTTTATATTTTTTCCAAACTTATGTTCTCGAATTTTAAAATTTTGTTCTTTTGTTATTTGCAAGAAAAATGGCAGCTAAATTTTATTTTTTAATTTTATTTATTGGCTTGAAATGTTTTTCATTGGTATATAGCCGAGAAAAATTACACAAATATTATTTCTTGATCAATTTAACAAGTTATCATATATTTTGTTGTTATTGATAATACACATGAGTATTATCGTTTGTCTCTGATAAATATGGAAGCTTTTTAGAAGATGGTTTTATACACCTATATGGCAACTGAAAAAATATCAGAAATATTAAACTAAATTGCTTTTATTTATAAAAAAATCATTCTAATGGTAAAACGAAAATTAAAATTAATATTGATGAAGACCGTCAATCTCACAGATTTTTTGCATTGAGAGTAAGAGGCACATCGTTGGGAGACAGGGAAATATCCTGACAGCTTTTGATTCTAAATGCACAAAACAACCACAGTCATGCCAAGTTGGCGCAGCTGCCAATATTTCAGTCTTTACAATATTGTTTTTATTATGCTGGCAGGTTCCTCAAAGCTTTTACACAATTACCTGATAATGATTATACATTTTGAAGCTTAAAGGCTGTTTCTTATTAGATAAAAAATTTTTTGGTATACTTTCAAAAGTAATTACCCGGAATTTTCTTGTATAGAAGAAATTTCAGAAAATTTTCATCAGGACTTCTATTATAACTCTGCCAAATCTAATGACATTTTAAACCAGTATGTTCATGATATTTTACCAGTTGTAATCGAATCCTCGCCTACTTATACATTAACTGTATGTATTTAATGCCACATAAGGATCATGTTTGATATAATGGCTGAATGCTTAAAGATATTTAAAATTTTTAATAATAATTATAATCACTTTAAGGATATTCTAGTTCCGTTTTTTATTTTTTCAAAGGGATGCTGTATCTTCTGGTAAAATAAATATTTGTTATTAATTTACACAATATCAATACTCTCTTGAAGTGGGGACAAACTTAAAGGGGTGATAATAGACAGCAAAAGAGACAAAGAATATTCTAGAATATGATAACTCAGTCGTTTAAGAAGACTAACATTTTTAGGGAGGGTGTACAATCGAGAGTCCCATAGAACACATGGTTCACACATGATGGGAAAACAGCACATTTTTTCAATGTGGTGCGTAATTGTATTCTGGTATGACATTGGGTGAATCTTAATCTATTGGAATTTTTCTTTTGGGCACATCTGCGGACACCTTGATGTATCTTATACCATGCATAGTCTTCAGTTGTGCACCAAACAGTTAATCATTACCAGTAAACCAGATATCATAAAGCACATAACAATAGGTTATCCATCGTGCACTTATCGTGCATCTCGTGCACTTATATTCGTGATAGCAGCTTTGAACAACAGATGTAATCATTTATTTTTGTCCCCTTTCTGGAATTGGACTTTACATCTTTGGTGGGCTATAATCATATTGTCAAGTAATTTTTTTTTTCTTATTTATTATCCTATATTTTGTAATTTTGCATAGCATGTTACATGCTATGTTGGAATCATGCTGTCAAATAACGGTTTTTAAATGCTGTTGCTGTCAAATATTATTGAATTCTATATCGGTTCCACTCGACAACATACCTTGCGTAGATATATTTGTAATTGTCACATAAAGATTAAGCTTTAAAATTGTTTTTCTCATTAAAAGATAATAAAGAATTTCACTCAAAGTGGGCTGCACTGCTTGTTTTTTATTCCTCTTCATACCATAGATCTTCAGATTTTGTCACCATTTTTTGAGGGCATCTTGAATATTTATATTTATTAATTCATTAAATTGTTAAAATTGAAATAAATATTTAACTTTTAATAGAAATGATTTTTAACTATGTATTGAATTCTATGATACAATTTCGTAATCTATTATTATGGGAAGCAAAATCATAACTCATAACGAAGAGCATAACTCATTACTCGAGTTTTATAAAGAGGTGCATTCCAATCCGTCCCAGTTAAGTAACGTTCATTAATTCAAGGGAGCTATTTCGCAGGTGTAATTGCAGCGGTATGCGAAAACAACCTCGAAGACATCCCTGCTGATTGTGTATCTAAGCGACCGATTGGAATCTAATAATACTCACAAACTGCGCTACTAAGCATCCTAATGAATGCTTAATGTTAGTGCAGAGAATTTGTCTTGATTGACACAGGCAACCGGGAGCTGTGAAGTTATTGCAGCATTCCTCCATTTAATTATTTTTGTTTGTCTGCTAAGGGATGAATTTCAGCCCAAATAGCTGAATAGTGCGAGAAAATCAAAGATGAAAACATTGCTTAGAGCTATTGAGTTATAACATTGCATGGCTTTATTACAAATTGTATTGTTATGTTTCGAAATTTTCGATACAGTTTGTTAATATTTAATTATAGATTTGAGCCAATGATTTAAATTTTAAAAGTAATACTAATAAGCAAAAAGTTTTTTAATTAAAATCTTACATTGAAAGTCGTAAATTTGGAATTGATGCACTCGTAGCAGATTAGTGTGAGAAATTCGAAGATGAAAACATTGCTTAGAGTTATTGAGTTATAAAGCAATTAATGTAATGTTATAACATTGAATTACTAGGCTGCTTTATTGCAAATTGTATTGTTATGCTTAGAAAATTTCGCTACAGTTTGTCAATATTTAATTATAGATTTGTGCATAGCTTTTAATAAACAAATTTAAAATATTTGAAGTAATATTACTTTTAAATAAAATTGAAGAAGCATTTATCAATTTTGATTATGAAGTAAATGGCTTCCATTTCAAAAGCTATACTAATAAGCAATGAGGTTAAAAATTGAAATTTTACATTAAATGTTGTAAATTTTGAATTGATATACGCGTAGCAGAGTAGTGTGAGAAAAATCAAAGAGGAAAACATTGCTTAGAGCTATTGAGTCCTTTTCATACTATAGCATTACATCACTGGATTGCTTCCTTACAAATTGTATTGGTATGTGTCGAAAGTTTCGATACCGTTTGGCAAAATTTATTTGTGCATAGATTTAATACACAAACTGAAAATATTTGAAGTAATATTATTTTCATATAAAATTTAACAACATTTATCTATTATTATTGGGAAGTCAATGATTTCCATTTCAAAAGCAATCTAATCAACAAAAAGTTTTTAAACTAACATTTTACATTGGAAGTTGTAACGTTTGGAATGATATACACGTAGCAGAATAGCGTGAGAAAATCAAAAATGAAAACATTGTTTACAGCTTTTGAGTTAAGTCTAACATTGCCTTACTAGATTGCTTTATTACAAATTGTATTGTTATGTTTCGAAATTTGTGATACAGTTTGTTGATATTTAATTTATAGATTTGTTTATAGCTTTTAATAACCCAATTGAAAATATTTAAAGTTATATTATTTGCAGTAAAATGGAACATCATTTATCATTTATGATTGGAAAATCTATAATTTCCATTTCAAAAGCAATACTAATAAACAAAAGGTTTTTAAATTAAAATTTTACATTGAAAGTTGTAAATTTGGAATTGATATACACGTAGTAGTGTAGTGTCAGAAAATCATAGATGAAAACATTATTTACAGCAGTTGAGTTATAACATTGCATTACTGGATTGCTTTCTTACAAACTGTATTTTTATGCTTCAAAATTTTTGATAGAATTTGTTAATATTTAATTAAAAATTTGTGCATAGATTTTAATCAACAAAATGAAAATATTTCAAGTAATATTATTTAAGTTAAAATTACCCATCATTTATCAGTTATGATTGGAAAGCCAATGATTTTCATTTCAAAAGTATATATATTATAATATAGTATAGCAAGCTATATATACTAGCTTACTATATACATATTATATATAACTATAAATATTATATATAACTATAAAATTATATATAATATAGATAACTAAAAAACTATATGTACTATATGTAACTAAAAAACTATATATATATATATATATATATATATATATATATATAGTTTTATATATATATATATAATATATATATATATAATAACTATATATATATAAATATATATAAACTATATATATATATATATATAATAAAACTATATATATATAAGTATATGTTGAATTCCCTAACGATTTCCGAAATGGCATGACCCATGCATCTAGCTCCAACTAACATTTCACGTTCAAAGTCTGTTAATTCCCGTCGTGCGGTCATCATCACGTCAAAACCTCTTCACATGAATAACTTGAACAGAAATGAAAGCTCTACGAAAGCACTGCGCATTTATACCTGTTCTACACGATGTTACTGCCATCTGAAAATTTGCATATTGCTATCCCATGACTTTTGTCACTTCAGTGTATATAAACTAGCTTACTATATATATAGCAAGTATATATACGGGAATACTTTCTGGGAACTACTTATCATTTGGTGTAACTGATACTGAGAATGCATTTGAAAAATCTTCTGATATTGTGATGATTTAAAAAGTCACTGACAAGAATTTAAAAATTTGCTGTAATTTACTGGCTTTTACTTCTTTTTATTGAATATTTAATTTTATCAGTACTTTAAAACTTGTGCATTTGTGTATAGTGCTACGTTTTTAAACTGTTCAGACAATTGCTATTTATTAATAGATAGTTCATTACCCCACGGGTTAATAAAGTAAGTAGTTAAATAACTGATTTAATAAGTGATTACTAGCGGTAAACGTATGTGCAAAAACATGAAAATTATCTTGATGCTGTAAAACTAATTCGATTTTATTTAAAAGCAAACGTGTCTTCATCACAATTTTGAAATTATTTAATCATTGTCAAGTTTAATGTTTTAATATTTCTCCTTTAGAAAACAAAGTTTAAAAAAAAAATGCTTTTGTTTTGTTCGGATTTTCCAATTTACTCGTGTTTGTTAATTAAAATTCTTCTTTTTCTACTTTTTGCATTCCGTTTTACCTTTGTGGAAAATGAGATTAAAATAAATAAGCCTTTGTTCAAATCTATAAATGACATTTATCAACGTAAGTGGAATTTAGATGAAATTTTAAATATGCTTTTTTTATATTGCAAATATTTAATCTTATTTATTGTATACCACTTTTTCTTAATTTATTATTTTGCGAAAAGGAATTTGGAATTAATCATAGACCAACTGTTCATTTAGGGTTTTTAAATATTAAAAACAGGCACTTTGTGTTTAATGAATTACAAAAAAATGCTATCCTATTTATAATATTTTGAGAAAACAAAATTTTCATAGCAATTAAAATATTGAGGCAATTTAACATTTTGTGTTTAATGAAATATATAAAAATGCTATCCTATTTATAATATTTTGAGAAAACAAAATTTTGATAGTAATTAAAATATTGAGGCAATTTAACATTTTGTGTTTAATGAAATATAAAAAGTACTTTTATCCTATTTATAATATTTTGAGAAAAAATTGTAATAGTAATTAAAATAGTGAGACAAATTATTTTATTTACTTAATCTTCATTGAGGTGCAATATCTAAAAATATGACTTCTTCTATCTTCTATTGACAGCAACAATTCTTTTTTCCAATTATTCTCATACAAAGTCAATCGAATCATTTTGTAATTATTGCTATTTAATTTTTACGTAAATGTGGGCCAGTGTTTCCGACCTTAAATTTTGAAAGGTATATGTTTGGGATCATAAATAGATATGAAGATATTTTTAAACAATCTCTAATTAGTTTATACACAGGTTTCTTTCTCTTTAATTTTGTGAAATTGTTGAATCAGAAAATTGTTATTGCAAGCATTTTGTAGACATAAAATATGCATTGATGAATTTTAAAATGTTTATAAAATGTTAAACAATTTCATACAATATCAATGATTTGGTTTTTATCCTATAAATTTTTTTAAACGACGACGATTTGCAAGATTAACGGAGAAGCTTGGTTACTCAGCAAACTCTATCTCCTGCTTTGTGAGTGAGGGAAATTTCTTAAGCTTTAAGCCCATTGATTAGATAGAAAAAAGCAATATAAGTATATTATTAATTTATTTAAAAATTAATTATTTGAAATTTTTATTAATTAATAAATAAAAAATAAAAAAATTTCTGTATATAATTTTTTTTAATATTATTATTATAATTTCAAGTAGGTAATAAAAAAAGATAAACAATAGAAACAAACAATAACGATTGGAGGGGAAATTGTGACTCAGTGGAGAAACTGCATGGTAATTGGGAAAGGAGGATATCGGAACGTTAATGAATAATATTCAGAACAGCGCGAGGTCTTTTGCGATTTTTAAAATCAGAAATGCCGTAAACATAGTTGCTTAGATCATTCAAAACGGAATTTTAATATTTGGAATGGAATTATAAAATTTTTTTGCAGTTTTATACACAAATTGTTTAAAACTTGGGAGGGAAAGAGCATGTCTGATATCCTCATTTCGGAAAAACCAAGGCGAATTTGTAATCATACGTACGATTTTATTTTCAAGTCTTTGTATGATCTCGAAATTCGACGGAGCAGTAGATTCCCAAATAGGACTCGCATATGCAAGTATTGGACGCAAGTAAGCAAGATAAATGAGATTTTTATTTTCCAAGGACATAGTAGAATTCCTACAAATGAGTGGATACAGTACACAAATGCATCTATTAAATTTATCCCTAAGATAGTTAATGTGAGATGTATAATTTAATTTACGATCTAAGATTACACCCAAATATTTAGTTTGCCCAGCCCAATTAATAGGATTATGATGAATTTTGATAGTAGGAGTTTTAAGAACCCTTTTACGCGTGAATAGTACTGCTTCGGTTTTCTCAACGTTTAATTGAATTTTCCATTTTATAAGCCATTGTTCAAGATGATTAATATAATTCTGTAGGTTTTTACTAATGATAAAATGTTTACGACCTTGAGTGAGGAGTGCTGTATCATCTGCAAAAAGAAATAAAACAAGAGCTACATATATGAGGTTAAACAATGCTATAGTATTAATAACATTGTTGTAAAATACTATTGTAGTGAATCAATAATATATAAATATTGGCAACAGTAATATTTTGGCCAGACACCATGATAAATTATTTCAAATATTGCGAATTAGACTGACTATGATATTAAATATGATTTTATAATAGTATGGTAAGAAAAAAAAAAACAATAATATTTTGCAATGGTAAAAAGTAAGTAATTTACTTTTAATTAATAAAAGCAGTTTTTTTTAAATTGTTTGAAAATTTTATATTTGAGATGATTATTTTTAAAAGCTTACAATTTCAATAATATTTATAAGCACTATTTTTAGTTCGTAAGTTTTTGAAAAACTAAAAACTGTCAGATAAAGGTAAATCTATATATTTAAGTTGAGGTTTTATTAGGAAAAAACGAGAACTTACGTAATCTTAAGTTGAACAATAATATTCAGATCAAAGAAAAACTTAAAACAAATACTGAAAAGGATGCCCAAACGTGTTGTTACCGAGTTAATACTTATGGATTCTCTAATATTTATGGTGTCATGTTTATCCTGTCCACTGTAGCAATTCATGCCTTATTTTGTGAAAAAAGTTTACGAACACCGTATTTAAAATAATACAATTGTAAGATTTTAACAAAATACTTTTAAAAAAGGAAACAGATTTAAATTTCAAATTTTAAACTACATTTTAAATGTCTGGGATTAAAAAAAATCTGCTGCGTTATGATTTGCTATGTTAAGTGAACCTAAAGCAACTTGACGGATATCTCATTAGGTTTCTGAAAAGAAAATATTGTATTAAAAGAGAAATAAAACCCAATCGTCCTATGTATATGCTGAGGATGTGGTAAATATGTTGGTTGAAATGTTCTAAAGTTAGGCTAGAGGAATTCGCAACAATTTGCAACAATGTTTCTAGGAGGATGGAAGATTTCCATGTATGACAAATAAAAATAAACCAGTTCTTATTGAATTGTTAAAAATAAACCGAATAATGCTATTGTACAGACATTATAGAAGCAAAATGTTGAGGGTCGCTGGTTTACATTTTGGCCAACTTTGAATCGGCTATGTGTCTTATCTTACCAGTGGTGAATATCTTGAGATGCCATTTAACTTTACCAACATAGCTTCACTGGCAAGAGGGTGACTGAAATGAAAATATTGAATTAAAAGCGAAATAAAAACGAATCGTCCTATGTATATGCTGAGGATGTGGGTGGTAAATATGTTGGCTGAAATGTCATAATATCAGACTTGAGGAATTCACATCAATTTGCAACAATGTTTCTAGAAGGTTGGGAGGCTTCCATGTATGACAAACAAAAATAAGCCAGTTCTTATAGAATTTTTAAAAATAAACCGAATATTGCTATTGTACAGACATAATAGAAGTGAAATGTTGAGGGCCGCTGGTTTACATTTTGGCCAACATTGAATCTATCTTACCTTTTCAGTGGAGAGTATCTTGAGATCCCATTTAACAACAACGTATCGTTAGGTTTGTGCGGAAACATGCTTCACTGACATGAGGGTGACACTTCAGGTTTACCTGCACATTGTTTGCTTTTGTTTACCTGCACATTATTTGTTTTCATTTTATGAAAGTTTAATTATCTGTCAGAGTTAAGAATATATATTTTACATTTTTTTTAAATAATGAATCCAAATGTTTCATTTAATGTGCTTGGAAGAAGTTTAAAACTAAAAGTGAGAATGAAAAAAATCTTTCATGCTTTATAGTTTAGGAGAAACTGCCACTCTGACAGTTTAGGAGAAATTCAGAAATAATTTTTGTACCTGTAAATTATCTCTTACTATTTACTAAACAGTTTTGCCGATAAATCGAAATCAAACAATTTATATAACAAAATTCTGGAACAAGTATTTTGATATTTTCTATGTTCTGTGACAATGATGACGCAATGGATTTATAGACTGGATATCTTTTCTGTTAAATCCGAGATTTTGGGTAGAAGGTAATGCAACTAATGATTTATATTATCACTGAATTAGCCCAGAATTATTGTTTATTACCAAATTACCACAAAGACAAAAGAAAATTTGAGTTTGACACTCCTGATTTACATATTTTCTGAGAAGAAGCATAACTTTCAAGGAATATTTTGTACAGCATTATTTTTATACAAACATTAACTGTGAATTTGCGTTATAAATAGACTATACATTAAAGATGGGTCAACGTTATAAATCATAAAAATTTTTTTGAATCACAGTTCGGTCGTGTGACCGATTTCAGTGTTATATTATTCAAAAAACTCTTGGAATAAACATTGAAAAATTGGTTTCACTATTTTTTTTTTTAATTTATTCGTTTTTTAATGGAGGATTATTGAGGGCAATAATAATAATAATTTAAATATCATCTAATTTCAATTTATTAACATACTACAATCACATTTAAAATGTCAAAAATTGATTGCAGCCTGAAGAAGTTTCGGGGGAATAATTTACTTTCGTCAGCCATGAAAACGCTTGTTGTTCTGAAATGAAATTATTTGTAAAAGAATATCAAATAAAAACAAGCAAGTTTTACAGACACAAATGCATTTCTAAAAATCGTAGAAAAGGGCGGTTTATTAAAAATCGTAGAAAAGGGCGTTTATTAGAAGATTGTAATGACAAATAAATGTTCCGAATTTTTGCAACATACTTGAATTACCTTATTAAGAATTAAGTTAAAGATTTATTTCGAACTATTTTTGATTATTTACAATTAGTAATGGCCCAAATATCAAAACACATATGCACTCAGTGGACTGTAAAAACTCAACTCTTTTATTCGAAAACCAAACGCACTCTGTCCATATTACATTTTCTTTTCCATTCCAGCCAGCTCACGACCATGCAGACGAGGATGTTTGTAATCCCTCTTGGGCCAGCTTGAAGTTCGATTTTTTTTTTTTTTTTTTTTTTTTTTTTTTTTTTTACAAATTATGCAAGTGGCAATTATTTATCCACGAGGCAACAACAAGTGAAAAGCTACCATTAAAATTACAAAGCCTTTTATTATACATATTTTATGTATCAAAGACATTTTATTCTTGTGACTACTTCTTTTATCATGACTTCATATAGAAAACAAGTAATATAAAAAAAAAAAAAAAAGAATTAAATCAGATTCTTTTTTGAATTAAATCAAAAAAGAATATTTTTTTTCACTATGTTGTAGAAAAGTGCTTTACAAAAAAAGTTGAAAGTTTCCTCTTACATCTGGCGCCATCTATTATTAGATACATGCAAATATTTCTTTTTTTTTCTACTTTTTTTTGCATTCGGTTTTCCTTTGTGTTACGCCTGGTGAAAATTAAAATAAAACAAATAATATTAAAAAAAAATTGTAGTCAATTCCTACTTTTTTTTCACCATAAAATTGAAATTTTACTCTCACATCTGGCGCCATCTATCTATAGATGTATGCAGCTTAAATCTAAAAAAACTAAAATTAATTAATTAAATTTAATTAATGAATTAATATTTGCTAAAACTGTATTAACATCAAGGTTCATTCACTACAAGTTTCAAAAAATGTATTTGACTTTAAGTGGATGAATAAAAAGTATTAACGATTGAAAATTTGAACTAGATATATATATGGAGAGTGTGAGCTAATAATAGGAATTGAAAAATATTAAACCACTGAGTGTAGAGGAGAATTTGTATTATAGCGATCATGAAAATAAAGAATCTGAGATTTGCATGTGGATCTCTGGTAAAACGGATAGATGCTGGGCACTGGTAACACGTACTGCTATTCAGAATTAAGAAAAAAATCAATCTTTTCTCAGCTTATCGTCTTAAATATTTTGCCTTTCTAATATAATATGTCATAATTGTGTTAATGTTTTTACAGATAGGTATGCAGCGTAATATTTGCTTTATTATACTCCTATTTCTGCAAGATGTGAAATCCCAATTAACAGAATCACAATTGATACAGAACTTCGACCAGGCTACGGCTTGCACTCCTCGTCGGGCTCTGCCACAGGGTCCAGTCACAGCCATTTCTCCTCTAGTACTGGCTCAATATTATTCTCTGATGATGCATTCCATGAAATGTAAATATTTTCTCCTCTCATTTTCTAAAATACTACTGTGTCCTGTGTCCTCCTCCTATCTTATCTAGGTTGCTGGCACTGTGCTTGACCTCTGTGTGAAATTTTAAGTCAAAATATTCATTAGTGCTTGAGTTACGCTTGGTTTTGTGAGATGCAAAAACTGATTCCGGCGATTTTTGAAACGTCTCTTCAATTGACTGAAAACGGTGTCCCCAAAGCGGTCTTTTGTATTTAGGGAATAGCCAGAACTAGCCCGATGCTAAATTAGGCGAATACGATGGTTGTGGAACGATATGGATTTCATTTTTGGTGAAAAGATCACGAAGAATCAATGCAGCGTGAGTGGGCGCATTCAGTTTTCAGTGTACCAATCAAGATTTGACGCGTTTGAGGCCCAAAACATCTTTAAAAATGGAATTTTGAAACTCCAAAATCATCCGCAAGGTCTTTAAATATAAATCGACGGTTGCTTCGTCGGTTGGTGGTCGACCAGAGGGCTCTTCGTCTTCAACGCGTTCTCTGCCTTCTTTGAACTGTTTATATCACTTCTAAACATTTCTTTCCGATATAGGAATGCTCACCGAACTCCTTCTGCAGCAATCTATACGTTTTCGCAAACAAAATTTAATGCTAGTCATGCATTTCAAAAATCGCCGGAACCATTTTAGCATCTCACAAAGCCAAGCGTAACTCAAGCACTAATGAATATTTTGATATCAAATTTTACAAAGATGTCAAGGACAGTGCCAGCAACTTAAAAAAGAAAAAAAATGAAATTCCATAAGCTCCGGGAATTTTAAATTGAAAATTGTTCTTACTTTCTGGACACAGTAGTATCACTTAGAAAAAGAAATAATTAGTGGTAGTAAAATCTTAGTGAACAATTATTTCAATCTTTTCAGGAATTTTAATTTTCATAACTTATATCTATGCTATGCAATACAATATTATCATTAAGTATATAAAGTTCTAGCATGTGGGAGTGTAAAATATACATTCTTTGTTATATTTCCGTGAATTAGTACAATTTTTGCAAGATCGTCAAATGTAAGATTTTTGATATTTGAATTATACGTGATTGTTATCCGTCACTTATATTTTCAATAAAAAGGCAATTTTCAGTGATGCCTACAGTACTGGGTCTTTTAAGCTTTATTTCATGATCACAATTTGGAGTTAAATCCCCAAAGTTGGTATATGAAAACTCATATCTCTTTGAGAACAAAGACGAGTTTTTACTTTTAGATTTTCCGTACTGATCTATAAAATATTCACAGAAAACTTGCGGTTTGACAATATATGTTGTGTGTTTTAAACTAAGTGGCTGTTAAAATCTACTATGATGTCCATTAGGCAATATGACCATTAAAGTGTGGGTTAAAGGATATATTAATCATGTATTATTATAGCCATGACATGTTCAGTTAAAAAATTCATAAAAATTACATGTTTTCGATTATGCCTAAATTGTTTGAAAATAAACATTTCTAATTAAAAATAAAGTTTAGTGATTTGGATTGTTTTATTTCATTGCAGTTCCAAAATGTCTAGTGCACAGGGGACAAATCCAGTTTAACGCATTTAACGAGGAAACGTACAGCCTATGCGTTTTTGGAGCGTGTCATGGTGGTGTGAGTAAGAAGAAAAATATACTTTTTCTCAAACCATTTCTCATAATACTTAATATAGAATATCATTAATAAAACAAAGGTATTTTGGCATATAGGTATAAAATAAAGGTAATATATACGATATTCTGATATTAACTAAGTACCTACTGAGTTAAACTTCAGTAGTTACTCAGTTACAAAATTGCAACATCTCTTTCAGCAAATGGTGGTATAAAAAGAATCTGTAAATTTGTATACCAATACAGCTAAAATGTTTTGTATAGCACTATGAGCTCTAAAAAAAAGACAAATTCCCTAACAAAAGACTCTAATCCAATAACACAAACGTGTCCCTCAATTATTGATTTCGGATCTGTTTTTTTCTCTCGCCTATACGTTAATATTCGTAAAAAAGGTTTTAGAGCCTATGATGTATTTTATAGTTGTTGTTTCCTATTAGGATTGATTGTGAAATGAATGTAGGGAGTTTTGTTCATAGAGGACAACCTGAAGAAAAACATCAAGAACATATATTTAAACAAAACAGCACAAACAAACAAACATATTACAGTCTTTTTATTTCGCCATTTTCCTTGAACATAACCGTGTCATCCATTTTTTTTTCTCGTATCACTGTTGCCACTCCAGCACAGAGAAACTTACCTTCCATTACAGCTACAGTTTGATCGTGCGCGAGACAATAGTCTTAAAATGTAACAGTTTAGGCTTATACTGTAATATTCTAAACAAAAAAGAGAACTATAATTTTGCTAATTCTAATGATATATTATATTGTATATTGGAGATGTATATATATATTATTGTATATTGGAGATGAATGGAGAATAGGAGGTCATCTGCTGCTTTTGGGAATAAATTTTCTTAATTTCTTCCGCAGCATGGTTATTTTTTAGTGGTTCGTAGTCCACTACAATCTGTAAGTTCCTGTCTAATTAGCCTAAATTGCTTAAAAAATGACCGTAGAGTTTACAAACTAAACTAAACTAAATTAAATCCTTATATATATTCACACTTTTATGTTCTAACTGCAACGTTCTAAACGAAAGAGGAAACTATAATGGGTTATTAGATTGCATATTTTGGGGCCTGATGGCCGAATGGATAGCGCTCTGACATTCTGTACCACATGTATCGGGTTCAAATCCCGGCGCTGCCATGGATGTTTTGCAGTGGTTCGGAATCCACTTTAAGCCGTAGGTCCTGGTCCTAATAGGATCGTAGAGCGTTGCGGGGGCATTGTTACTTCGCGTCCGTGACTTACCATCAAGTTACACGTGCCCCCTGTGT
Organism: Caerostris darwini; assembly: GCA_021605075.1. NCBI lineage: Eukaryota > Metazoa > Arthropoda > Arachnida > Araneae > Araneidae > Caerostris > Caerostris darwini. The sequence continues at coordinate 254,294 of BPLQ01015705.1, forward strand.
AATGCAAAGTGAGTAACATCGGTGCAGCCCTAATGGCATTAAAAGATCACGGTCTATTTGCCAACTACATTAGAAGAAAAATATTGTATCTTTTAGATAAAATTTTTTAACCAAAATTTGGCTATCTGCTGCTTTTGAGAATAAATTATTTTAATTTCTTCCGTGGGATGGATGTTTGTTAGGGGTTCGGATTCAATGATAAGCTGTCCCTGTCTAATTAGTCTAAAGTGTGCAAAAAATGACAGTAGAGCGATATGCTAAACTAAATCCCTATTTCTTTTATAAATGAAAAGCGAGATAAAGTTTCCTGTTATGCAATCTTTGCTCGTTCTGATGACATATAAGTAATGCAGATTGTTTTATTTGTTTTAGGTATGCCGATGTCAAGACGGATTTTCAGGATCTGCTTGTGCAACTCCGCAGTTCAAATGCTGGCTCTTTTATTGCGAAATCACAACATGCCAAAGTACATATAAAAATTTAAGATGCGAATGTAATTCCAGAAGTTACGGAACGCAAGTGTCAAGTAAGATTTTATTAATTAATTAGATTAATTAAAAATTAAATTAATTAATTATTAGTTTGATTGATTAAAAATTAAATTAACATTAATTATTAATTAAATCGTTTATTTTTAACAATGCACGTTTCGCCATCATCGTTACATTTTTCAGAATCCTGGCACATATGTGTGTGTATATATATATATATATATATATATATATATATATGACCCAGCAAAAGTTGTTTTGCCATATACATTATTTCTTTAAAATATTTTTTTAGTTAAATAAAAAAAAAACTAACTTACTATAAGTGTGTGGAAATGTGGTTATGATTGGAAGGGGAATGGAACGTTGCAGACAATGAAGGTGTATAAAATGATAATACACTAACCATTTATTTATTTCATCCTTTATATTTTATTGAATTAATAAATATTTTTTAAATTACATTATATAACAGCTGTATATGCATCAAAAATAGTTATTTACATATTTACTACTAATTATGGCAATTAAAAAATAATCAGCATGAATCTCTAAGTGCAATGGAGTGTACGATATTTTTGGTCAGTCCGTCTTTAGCCAACACAAACAAACTGGATGGTGTACCCACACGCGAACATGCCACGTATAGTTAGTTGTCCGTGGGAAAAACACGATGTGCCCAAATCTAAGCCACAAACAGACATCGTTTGGCCTTGCGACTTATTGATTGTCATTGCGAATGCCAATCTAATTGGAAATTGAATACGTTTGAATTCAATTGGCACATCTGTGGGAATCATAGGGATTCGTGCAGCAATATATTTTTGCCTCGGTACTTGCCATTAAAAATGTTGGCTTCGATAACGTTTTTCATTAATTTTTTTATGACTAATCGTGTTCCATTGAACAGCCATGGTGGGTTCAAATTACGAATCAAAATAACCGGATATACAACCTTTAATTGCAAATCTAATGAATTCAAAAACTCAATTGGATAATTTACAGCTTCATTGGCATCGCAAACTGTATCGATAGATTTGTATGACACTGAGTCCCCTGGCAACAACTGTTGTATCTTGGAATTTAAACCATTGACGTCCACATTTTTTTTTCTGCCAAAATTGCTCTTTCTGCCAACCAATCAAGATTTTTGAATTGTGTGCATACATCGGGAAATATGTGGTCGATGAGATTATTTTGCGAGTCGATGATTGCGCAGAAATCTGTCGGCAATTTTATGCATCCAGTAATTTCATGTACAGCAACTTTTCCATCGCCATTATCTAACAGTTGTTTTGAGAATGTTTCAGTGGATGGATCTTGACGCATTTGAAAGCGCATGTTTACTTTTAGTTGTAATTTTCAACAACAGGTTTATGGAGTTCCGCCTTACAGTGACGATGACATTTTTAAGTAACCAAGGTTGATCAAATCAGATACGTTGAACGTGGAATGTAAATCAGGAAGTTTTTGCATAAATTAAGAAAAGAGAAATATAAAGTAAAAGTGCCGCCAAATAAAAGAAGAAAGCAAAAAATCGTTATAATGATTTAAAGGAACAGGTCAGGGTGCTCCTGACAACTGCAGTTCGTCTAGGGTAATTGTAAGTTATATAAGACCGCCCTAGGGCGTTTAGCATTCATTTTTCAACATTACGCCTCAGTGACGATGATTTTAAGCAATCGTTGATCTCATCAGCGTACGTTGAACTTGGAATGACAGGAAGTGTTTTCCTGAAATCACCTGAAAATAGTAACAGAGTGCCGCCAAATAGTTTGTCGTTATAAGTTTATGCTTTCGATAATCTTATGCTTTCGAATTGCAAATAACACTTACTTTACTTGAATCCCAGATTCGCCACAATAAAGAAAATTACAACACAATTACACCTGTAAGTTAAAACGCAATAACAGCCATATTTATTTTTCTTAAAACAATAATAAAGTTGCCAATTTTGCTTAACTAAACATTAACACACGCTACACGTGTAAATATAATTTAATGCTACACGTGCAAAGAATATAACTTAACAAAACATTAACTTAAGACATTAACACGCTACACGTGCAAATATAACAGTATTCGTTCTCTTATTATTTGACTTAACTTTAACAATGATAAAACACGTATATTTATTTAACACGTAAATATTTCTCTTTTAAATTAAAACTATTCCCACAAAAACGTTGCGTATAATATATACAGGTAAAGCAACGGCCGTTGTTGGCGCGAGTTCACAACACGTGTTGATTTATATAAGATCACTTAATTAAATAAAAGTAAAAAAAATGAAGCCGATTAAAGACTTTAATTTTTGTTTAAGCACACGTGCTGTAATGTCATGACTAAGAAATTAAAAAAAAACACTACATTGTTTTACGAAAGAAATTTTAAAAATATTTAGGGGTGGACCACCCTTATCACTTAGGGGTTTAAAAAATAGATTACGACCGATTCGCAGACCTACCAAATATGCACAAAAATTTTCATAAGAATCGGTCAAGCCGTTTCGGAGGAGTTTGGCAACAAACACTGTGACACGAGAATTTTATATATTAGACTAGAAGACCCGGCCACGCGTTGCTGTGGCTTTCTTGTATTTCGTTCAATTATTAGATACTATAATTGGTATTGTTATCGTTTGCTGTCGTGGTTTGATTTGTTGACATGAGGGCCCTCTCAGCACGTCTACGTCGTACCTCACGCCTACGGGTATTGTTGAGGTTAGATTTTTTTGGTGGCATTTTACTGAAAATGATAATTGAAAAAATACAATACAATTAAAATAAAATCGAGATATAATAATAAATGACTTAAAAAAAATTCACAATAAAATGTAAACGATTGTTTAAGGTACACGAACACGTTCGAATGAATGAATTTTTTATCTTTGTACACATTTTTGGATTGAATGTATCTAAAAACTAATGATTTCACATAAAAAAAATTTCATTATTATTATTATTTTTTTTATTTTTATAAGCTAAAATAAGGGTAAAAATGGCCAAAACTTGATACTGTTACAAAACATGATAACTCAAAATCAAATCAATATTTTTTAAATTTCTAAGTTTGTATTTGTTTGTACTAACATATTACAGGGAATGGATCTCTGGTAAATTTATATCTTTATTATTTTGTGCTAGTTTAAATGCTGTCGACACAAAATTCTTTCAAAATTTGCATGTAATTCCAAGCTTAACAATTAAAATAAAAAATATTTATGTAGCTATAATCATTTCAGAGTTTTATTACCTGTAAACATTTATGAAAAACATAAATACAAAGTTTTGTAACATTTGGATCAAAATTACTTGTGTTATGGTGCTTCACATGAAAACAAAAAGCATAAAAATTCATTCTGAGAAAAAGCTAAAAACAACTTTTAATTGGAGATATTACTTTTAAAAATGTTGTAAATATATTAAAATGCCATTGAATTATCAAGTTCATAGTCTTATTTATTAAAAAATATAGTTTTATTTTTCCTTAAAGCTCTAAATATTTTCTGAGCTTTGTTTTGAAAAAGTTAAAATTTGCTCGACAAAATTTTTTTTTTTTACAACTTCCTCCTATTTGCAAAGGCTTTTTAATATGAAATGACCTGGATTTAAAATATTTAGCCTTTTTTTCAAGTGTTTTGATTAAATACATTCAAAACCTTTGAATTTCACATAAAAATATCAACTTTAACTATTTTTTATACAATTTATTCTTTAAAATATGGATAAACATTGCAAAAATGTGATATTGTTGCAAAACTTGATAATTCAAAAATAAATAAAACATGAATAGTTTTTTCCTTTGCAAATATTTTTATGCTGGGAATATCCTTATGTAGGTAATATACTGTTTTCAAATTTATATCTTAATTATTTATACATTTTTGTATGCTTAAAGTTTGTCGACACAAACTTTTTTTTACATATTTACAAAAATTCTTAGTTTAAAAACTGAAATAAAAATAATTTATGAATTTAGGTTAATTTCCATGTTCTATTCCTTTCATACATTTAAAGAAAACTTTTACATGAAGTTTCAAAGCATTTAAATAAAACTATATGGGTATTATGATGTTTTAAAGGAACACAAAATGCATAAAAATTCAAATAAGAAATAATTAAAACCAACTTCTAAATGTAAATAAAAACAAATGTACAGACATAAAAATGTTATTGAGCTTTAAATTCTCCTTTATTAATATAAAAACTTATTTATTTGTTTTGCTTTCTTTAAATAACTTCCAATTTAAAAGTACCATTTACTTCATTTGACACTTTTCAAAAAATGCTTAAAATTCATCAGATTAATATTATCAATATATTATATTATCTTGCAGATCACATTTCTTTTTAAAATTCTTAATCAAATAAAACACATGTTGACAAACTTTAAGCATAGAAAAGTTCAATGTTTTGATTCACAACTTTTCATTCCATATATTTTATTCCAATTCAAATTCAAACTTAGAAAATAAAAAAAATATTGATAATCAAATCAGGTAATACTTGCATACATTTGATTTATTTCGCATAGAAATAATATAAATTTCATACATTATAATTTTCACAACATTTAAAGTAGTACATAAAACAATAATATTCAGAACATGAGAATTTTACTGTTATGTAGTACAGGCATTGAGACACGGCGCCATCTAAAAATTGTCATTATATTGTTCGAAAAAAAAAACGCTACATTGTTGCCACTACATTGGTCTGCCAAAGAAATTTTAAAAATATTTAGGGGGTGGACCCCCCTTATCACTTAGGGGTTTAAAAAATAGATTACGACCGATTCGCAGACCTACCAAATATGCACAAAAATTTTCATAAGAATCGGTCGAGCCGTTTCGGAGGAGTTTGGCAACAAACACTGTGACACGAGAATTTTATATATTAGATATATATATAACAGATGGGCCGAAGGATTCATAGGCTGACACATAGATGGCGCTACTAGTATTAAATCCATATAAATTTTAGTTAGCCCTATCCTTCAAAAGACACGTGCATAAATTTTACAGCTATTGCACTACTATTATGTGAGTTATAGCATTTTTAGTGAAGTTATAACATTTTTAATGTTCATCAAGTGCAGTCCAATCGGCTGACTGTCGATTGGACTCCGGTGTGAAATGATGGGGCCATGTTTCATCCATTGTCATATATCTTGTGAGCTTCGCGCGCCACCCACTTTGAAAAGAGCTTTCGCATATCCAAATATTCATTCACGATATGTCCAACACGTTCCTTTGATATCTTTAGGGTCTCAGCTATCTCAATCAACTTCACTTTACGGTTATCAGAAATTATTTTGTGGACTTTTTTGATGTTTTCGTCGGTAACAGCATCTTTGGAGCGTCCACTGCGTGCATCGGCATCGGTGCTCATTTCGCCTCGTTTAAATTCAGCAAACAACTACTCTACGGTTGATTTTCCTGGTGCAAAGTCCAAATAATGTTTATCAAGCCAAGCTTTGGTTTCAATAGTATTTTTTTCGCCAAAAAGCAGTGCTTTATTAACACACGAAATTCCTTTTTATACATTTTTTCAAACTAACAAAAGTTGCTTCACTAAAATTGCTATAACTATCATACTAATAGTGCAACAGCTGTCAAATTTATACACGTGTCTTTTGAAGGTTAGGGCTAATTAAAAATTATATGGATTTAATACTAGTAGTGCCATCTATAGCCTACGAACGTTTCAGCTCACCTCTTATATATATATGTTCTCATAATAACTTGATAATGTATAGGGTGATTATAATTAAAGTCACATGTTCAAAATGCTATAAGAAAGATCCACTCTCAACAATGAGTCCGAATTTGAACTGAAGATGCTTGAAGAAGGGGGAAACGGTATGGCATCAAAAAGCAGTTCCGAGAAAAGTTCCACCGATTTTTCCCATCCAATTTGATTTGGCCTTGCTATGGTAGAAGGGCTTTCCATTAACAGTGTCACAACTGTTGAATGACTTAGAAGTCATTTTTTCTGTCAAAAAACCGAAGCAATCAAGCACATTAAACCAACACTACAGTTGGTTTAATACTTAAACTTTCTTAAACTCACGCCAAAAACGTTATAATAGGGATTCAAAATATCACTGGCAGCCGAATTCACTTCATTTCAATTTATGAGGCTTTCAGCGCCATCTATTAATACACTTTTGAACTATTTTTTTGATGATGTACCGTTTCCTCTTCTTCAAGTATCTTCAGTTCAAATATGTACTCTCTGTGGCGAGTGGTTCTTTTTTGACAGCATTTTGAAAGGAATTTATTTATAATCACCACCTGTACTCTAAGTAAATATAATTAAATATTTTTTTTAAAAATGTGTATCTTCCAACGCGACTTATTTATTTTTTTCCTATGAAGTCAGGCAAGTAATATTTATCAAACATAAATAATGCATTTTTCAATTTTCAATGAACAGAATATTTCAATGGTGTTTTTATATAATACTAGAAAACCCGGCCACGCGTTGCTATGGCTTTCTTGTATTTCGTTCAATTATTAGATACTATAATTGGTATTGTTAAGGAAGTGATTGGCAAAGAATGATGAAAAGATCAAATTAAGCTTCAACGAATAGAAAATGTTTAATTTTTATTAATTTAATGAATGAGGTAGATAATGTTGATTTTATAATTATTTTACCTAATTTAATTTTTAATAATCATTACTTTCATTTAACTAAGAACTAAGCGATGAACACTATTTCTTGTTAGTCTGTCTTTCGTCAAAATAAATAAATTCGATGGTTTTCCAACACGTGAGAATGCAACATACAGCTGTCCATGGGAGAAACACGGATTCTCCAAATCCAAGCCACAGATAGTCATTGTCTGCCCTTGCGACTTATAATTTATAACTCAAATTCTTTGTTTTTCAAATAACAAAAGTTTTTTTTTTTTTTAAATGTATTTGATTTTCAACTTGCAACTATTATAATACCTTTTATAAAATTTTAATGTTATCATTATATCAAATAATTGCAGAGTTTACTTCATTTTCACACTTTTCAAAAACTCCTTAAAATTCATCATATTTCTTTAAAATTATATTGCCTACATTATATTATCTTGCAGATCACATTTCATTTTAGAATTCTTAATCAAATAAAACACATGTTGACAAACTTTAAGCATAGAAAAGTTCAATGTTTTGATTCACAACTTTTCATTCCATATATTTTATTCCAATTCAAATTCAAACTTAGAAAATAAAAAAAATATTGATAATCAAATCAGGTAATACTTGCATACATTTGATTTATTTCGCATAGAAATAATATAAATTTCATACATTATAATTTTCACAACATTTAAAGTAGTACATAAAACAATAATATTCAGAACATGAGAATTTTACGGTTATGTAGTATAGGCATCGAGACACGGCGCCATCTAAAAATAGTCATTATATTGTTCGAAAAATGAAGCTACAAATTCCTCTAATTGCAGTATTGCAACCCTAAAGAAATTGGCGGAAAATTGGCGAAAATTCAGGGTTGCAAGATTGGCGCCTTCCTCAATGCTAGATTTTAACCGATTTTGCATTTAAATACAAAAAAAATCTGAATAAAAACTATCCTATTTCTCAAGTTCGAACAAAACACACATTTAAAAAAAAAAAAAGTTAAAATCGGATGATTAGTTTCGGAGTTCATCGCGAACAAACATCGTGACACGGGAATTATATATAATAGATTGTTAGTTTTATATAAATTGTTCTTACTTTTTGGACACAGTAGTAGTCTTGCTAACGCTGCATAAAGATCATCATGCGATATTACATTTAATAGACATTTAATAGACGATAAGACGTAGACGATAAGACATTTAATAGACGATAATAATACAATCAACACCTTAATGTTGAAATCGTGCGCTTAATGTCAGAGGTGGTCAAAGTAGACATTAAGCAGTTTTTTAAAACTGCTTAATGTCTATTTTTATGTGTTTAATAACGCATAGATTGAAGTTTTACCATTGCATAAAAGTGAATAATTTTAAGAAAAATATTTTTGTAATGTGAATCAATAAACTTAAAAAAATAGAATAGCAATATTAAAGAAATAATTAATATGTTTCTCTCTTATATTTTCCGAAGTACTATATGATTTTATATACGTTGTGATGCAGGTGGCTTGTATTTGTACAGCGAAGGATTGACGCAAACGTATAGACCACCACCACCTGGTTTTCAAGGCGGTCCAAGTAAAAAAAAAATTATATATTTTTCTCAATTTTTAAGTAATTTAAGTTAATTAATTATTCTAAGAAAGATTTACTAATTTCATTAAGTAAAGTTAATTTTGACAAATATTACAATAAGAAATCTCGAACTCTCTAAACCACATTTTTTAATTTCCTTTGAAAGTTTTTATAATCACAGAAAGGCGTCAAATTTACATAAAAAGGCGCCATTAATATAATGGTGCCTTTTTTGGCGCCTATGGTTGCTGCCGTCCAACGACAGCTGAAATTTGGCGCCTTTTTTGTGTATAATAGCGCCTTTTTGTGTAAAAAGGCGCCATTATACACAAAAGGCGCTATTATACACAAAAAAGGCGCCAAATTTCAGCTGTCGCTGGACGGCAGCAACCATAGGGCCTGTTCTGTTCACTGATTTGTTTAAAACTTATACTACGTGTTTGTCGTAAATGGAATGCTAACTGGTCAAAATAGTAGAATGTTGCTGCAGGGGGCAAGCGCTTTTCCCTAAAAGTTTTCTTAGAATAATTTCATTTTAATTAATTACTAGTATTTACTTGCAATTACATATAAATAAATAAGTATTTTCATGGGAGGTTTTTTGTCTTCAGAGCGACATTAAGTTTCTTTTTTTTTTTTAACAAAAATTAAGAAAACAGATGTATTTTTGATATATTTGTAGATGTATTTTGATAGCAATATTATTTTTTCAAAGAATAATAATTGCTTTTAACCTCATAATATAATACATCTTTGCATTACTTTTTAATGCCGTTTTCATTCATATACCGTTATATTCATCAAATTAATGAAATAATACAAATTTACAACAAAGGCCTACCACCCGACTGAAAAAATACTGAGGGCTATATAGAAAAAATCTGCTTTTTACTTAACATATTTAGCAAACTTCAATATTGCATTTTATTTAAAATTATTTCGAAAACTTATAATCCCTACTCGTAATAATTATAATTGCTCCGTGTTAGATTAGCCCCACTATAGCCCTTGCATGTCGTAAAAGCGTCTAAAATGGGTACCCAGTGGTCGAGGCTATAACTGGGTGGGGTAAATTCAGTTTTCTGTCTTTGGGTGCCCCATGTCTTTGTGCCGCAAGATCAAGGACGAAAAAAAGCTGCATTATTTACCCTTTATCATGGCTTTTTGTTTTACATATGAGTTCAGGGACTTGATCTATATATTGCTGTCAACCAAGTGGTATAAGAAGCAACAACAACATAATTCTAATTAAAAATGAATTTTATTAACACCGTTTGTAATAATTTATTAAAGTAACACTAAATTAAAAATTGAAATCTGTTCGGCAAATTTCAACTTATCATGTGTGAACATTCCAGAAAGGATGATTAAACTTAGGAATACAACAATGTTTAATAATTCAAGAAATATATGAAGCAATTGATTGGAATATTACAAGAATGGGCAAATTCAATAGCCACATTAATATAACAATGTTGAATAGATCAAGAACTTCATGAAAAATAAATTGTTCAAGAATCTCTAAAAGAATATACAAAAGTAAGATAAATATAGTCGTTAATGAATAATGAGGTATTCTAAATTCTACAAGAAACGTTGCCACATTCAATAGCCAAAATAATATATCAAAGTTTGGAAATGTTAGGCATAAATGAAGAATGAAGTATTCCAAATTTTACAAGAAACACTATAACATTCAATGCCCAAAAGAATACATCAAAGTGTGAATATTATAGGCATAAATGAAGAATAAAGTATTCCAAATACAATAAGAAGAATTATACTGCTCAATAGGCATGGAAAAACGCCAAAAGTGATACATATGAAACTTCAAAAAAAAAAAAAAAAAAAAGTAATTGATAAACGCACTACGAGTACTTATAGGCAACGGATATACAAATGTTTAAACTTCCAACCCAAAACATGAAAAGTAATTCAAAACCATACTGCAAAACACTTCAAGCAAAAGCCAAATTCTCCAGACCGAATTCCTGAAGATTAACGTTATTCATGAATCATTTCAAGAGTTAAGGGGCCCAAACTACCATTTTCCGCCAAAATTTGCAATGGAGTTTTATTTGCTTGACTCTCATTTTCGGTAATGCCATAGACCCCTAACCAGCACAACATCATATTCACATATGATAATAAAAAAAGGGGAAAAAAAGTAGTCCTGCATAAAAGGAAACTGATTTCCTGATAAATTTTCATTCCATGAAACATTTCAATTTTAGCACACTTAGCATTCTGTAGATTTTTTATTCATAGAAGAAAATAATATTTTCCCCATTACTAACATCACGCATTCTAATAGAAACATATATAGCCTATAATAAAATTTCTCAGTTAAAAAACACAAAATCCACTATTAAATGCCTGGAAACTTGGATACATCACACGTATAAGATGTAATTAAACCTTTATTTAAAAATTATGATTAACATCTAGTGAATATCATCATAGTAGCAGATATGAATTTGTCATCAACCCGCATAAACCATGTATTTACATCTTGACATTTGTTGTAGCATTTAAATAAAAATAGCGAGTTTGGATGTAGTTTAAAATTTGCAAGATAAACTTTTATTTTAAAATTATAAGTAAAATCTAGTGAATATCAAAGTAGCAGACATGAATTTGTCATCTACCAGCACAAACTCTATATTTACATCTTGATAATTAATGCAGCATTTAAATAAAACTGATCAAGTTTCAATTTCAGTTTACAATTTGCACGATAAACTTTTAAAACTGCAGGCTTGCTTCCAGTAAAATTTCACTTTCTCGGCATTAAATCTTCTGTTGCCTTTAATATATAAATAATAATAAATTTACAACGATAAATTAACGAAATCTCATGCTAAATTAACAATAAATCTCACATATAAAGGATAAAGACATGTACAACAATTTAAACAACAAAGAAAAATAGTAAAATAATTTAAAACTCGTTTGAAGAACAGAGAAGAGTTGAGCTTTGCGTAACAAGAAAACTAAGCACTGAATTCTTTAAAATTGTTTGTTAGATATTATTTTAAATTTATTACAAACAGAAACTAGAAGATATTGTTTAAATTAAGAAGATAAAATTATATAATTTATTCCGATTTCTCGTGAAATAATAATACATATTAAAAATAAAAAAATTTTGAACTTTTCCACGAAAAATTAATTTTAGCAAAACGTTTGGGCATCACAAATAACCCATTACATTAAATTTCTGAAATGGAATTCACAACCGGCATTTTAAGACACGGAACGTAAAATTTTCCTTTGAAATAATACTCAATATAATTAAGATTATAGGAGCCTGATGGCCGAGTGGCTACCGCTCTGGCATTCGGTACCATAGGTATCGGGTTCAAATCCCGGCGTTGTCATGGGTGTTTGTAGTGGTTTGGAATCCACTTTAAGCCGTAGGTCCCTGTCCAAATAGGAGCGTTGCGGGGGCATCGTTACTCAGCGTCCGTAGCTTACCATCAAGTTACACGCGCCGCTTGGGTATTGCGAAGTGAGTAACATCAGTGCAGCCCTTATGGCATAAAAGATCACGGTCTATTTGCCAGCTGAATTGGAAGAAAAAAAATAATAAAGATTATAAAATTTCAAGCTTGATTGACGTGTTGAATTTCAGTGGACAATGATTATCTTGTATGTACTTTTATCGATAAAGATGTTTATACTGTAATTACAAAAATATGATTTTTTATTTAATTGAATTTCGTAAATTATTACAAATGTAAAAATGAACAATAGCTCATTTGAAGGGAATAAGTTTCCAAGTTAAGATCGCCCTTACCCAAATTTTTGAAGTCTTGAACAAAAAAAAAAAAAAATGACTTCTTAAAGAAAGAGAGGAAATAAGTGTCTTGTTTTAGAAAGTGGATGACTAATAGGAAAAAATTATGTTTAGAGCATTCTAAGAATCTATCACTTGCAATGTAGAAAACTCAAACCATAGTACTTTATGAAAATATAATATATTTGGAGGAAAATTTACATTTTCCTATGATGAATTAAAAAAAATACTCGTTATAATACAGAAATCACTTAAACGTGTTTTTCTTACTGATGTAAAGAATTTACTGGGATATCAGGTTATTAAACAAAACTCTTTGGTCCTTGGTACATTTCGGAATTTGTATTAATTTATTTTATAGTATTTTTTTTCAATTTAATATTTATAATTTTGCTATAAAAAAAATTATTTCAAATCTGATAATTGGTGATGGTATGTAGTTCTCAACTTTAAACCTTAATCAAACAGTAACCCAATCCTAGAAACAACTAGCTACACCGTTTACCCAACACGCACATTAACCAATATAAATTCCGCAATAACCTATACCACGAATTAAACCTACAAGTTCGCATGCCTTCAGAGACATATATGACTTAGAAAAAGAAACACACTCCCATGAAATCATTCGCAAATAAAATTCATAATTTTAAATATAAACAATAGTGTTTATATTAATATTTACAAGATTTAATTTTGAAGTAAGTCATACAGATATTCAGGACCGGATTTTCGTATAGGCTAACTAGGCTTCAGTCGTCTAGGGCCTCAAGTTCAAGAGGGGCCTGTATTCAAATTGTTACATTCAATTCCTAGTTTTTATTATCCGTGCCACATTTTTTTTATAAAGATTAGTATCAATCACAACACGTTTCATTTAACGTATCTCTCTCTATATATATCACAGTAATGATGTATTTTACTATCTCCCATGTAATTTACAAACTTAAAAATGGGAGGTGAAAGGGCCTCATAAGCGAAGTAGCCTAGGACCTCTTTTCATCTAAATCCGGCCCTGCAGATATTAGATAATATTAAATCTAACAGAAGGTAAAATTCTGATAATGCATTAAAAAAATATATTTTATACTTGTTGCCGCAATCCCAAATTAATATTTAATAATAAAATAATAAGGTGATTGTCTTTACAGCTCTTTGCTTGTCACAACTGATGGGAAAGAGGAGTATCCATTTGTTTACACCACAGTGATTAAAAACAAAAAACTGATATTAGAGAATTTTTGCATACCGTATTTTTACAATACGGTATTTTTTCAATTCCTTCTATTAGCTTACACTCTTCCCATATATATCTTGTTCAAATTTTCAATCGTAAATAGAATATTTTTTATTCATCCACTCAAGTTCAGGTACAGTTTTTGAACTTGTAGTGGTTGGCACTTGATGTTAATACAGACAATATTAATTCAGTAATTAAATTTAATTAATCAATTTTATTTTTTTTAGATTTAAGTTGCATATATATCTACCAATAGATGGCGCCCGATAAATTTAAAAAAATAAATTAAAATTATTTATAAAGGACTTTCTGCAATAGAGTGAAAAAAAAAGAAGGAAGTGACTTCAATTTTTTTTTTATATTACTTGTTTCTCCCTAGCGCGCAGGCTCATAGGAAACATTATTACAGATACGCATGCGCAATTTCCTATGAGCATGCGCACTATGGAGAAAAAAATAACTTATTATAAAAATACGGTATGCAAAAACACTCTATTAACTTTTTATTTGAAACAGCAAGAGCTATGCAATTAGAAATCCGTCCATTGAGCGGTGGACAACAACAAAGTGGTGCTGGTGGGGCCAGAGGATATGGAGCTCCAGGTGGTGGGCGACAAGGCAGTGCTGGAGGTGGATATGCGGGACAACAACCTGGACAGTCCGGTCAGTTTGGAAAGGGGAAAGGATCACCTGGAGGACCTGGTTCCAAAAGAAAACCTGGATCGAAAGATGGTGATGAAGACAGCGCAGAAGACATCGATGAAGCGTTAGAAGAAATGGATGAGGAGGAGGAGGAGAATTTGTCTTCTGTTATAAGAGCTGGAAAAGGATATCTGATTGTAATTTTAAATATCTTAGCTTATAACAATTTATAACAATTAAAGTCCCAAAGGATATTATTTTACTGCCCAATATATCATTATTTTTTTCTATTTAATCTATTTTATACTTATTTTAATCAGTACTAGATTCTTCTATTGCAAAGCACGCATAATTAATACGCTTTTATTAGTTTCACCTGTATGTATGTTTGTTTGTATGTTTGCAACTGACTCTTTGGGCTCGATTTTGCCCTACTTTAAACAATCCGATTTAATTTAAACGTTGTTGACTTATCAAGGACCGACGACGTTAAAATATTTTGATAAGTTCATTATCTCATCATGATTAGGATCGCCAGGATTAGTGATTAAAACACACAGCCTTTGAAAAGTAATTTTGATCGGCGCATCATTTTTCCCCTGGAGATCTGTTTCTCCTCATACACACTATTTAAGCTGCAAAGAAACATTTACAGACATATTTCAGACATTCAAACCTACGTGAGACAGCGGCACAACGGATAACGCGCTTGACTACGGATTGAGAGATTCTCTGTTCGAATCCTGGCTGGCTCGACATATGTTTGTTTTTGTTTTACTCACAATTGTCTTTGTTTTACTCACAATTAAATTATTTTAAGAACGAGTCCTCCATACCGAGACCTCATTTAAATATTATAGTTTAAAAACACTAAAAAACTTGCTTTTAGAGTTAATCAAACTAAAAAGAAAAAAATAACTATCAACATAAGAATAAAATTACTGACGAGAAAATGAATATCACTGTTCTAAAAGCGTGGGGGTGCTTTGTATGCCATTTTTAAACTAACTCTGCATTTCGGCATGAAACTATGAATGAGTGGTATCGAGCACCCCTTATGTTAACCCTTATTACCCCTTATACTACCCCTTATGTTAACAATTATTATTTTCTTTTTAGTTTGATTAACTCTAAAAGCGTGTTTTTTTAGTTTTTTTAAGCTATTAATTTTTTTTTAATTGTGATGTCTTGATGTGTAAATGCGGAAAACTTTCCAGTGTCTATAACGACTATGATATGGTCAGATTGGAAAGCACTGCCATGAATACGATGTGAACCCAAATAGCGCTCCCAAGTTATTCATTCCTGACTGTGGTGGCAATAATTGGGTGATGTGTATTAGGCCTTCTTCACAAATAAGAATCTACTTCAAATCTTGTGAGTCAAAGTGTACGATATTTGAAAATAACATCATATAATTTTAATCAAAAGTTCTTTTTTTGTTTTTTTTTTAATGAAATTTAAACACTCTTTTTTAAAAAATAATCATCATTTTCAAAAATTAATATTTGCAATGTATTAATCCAAATTAGGACACTAATTTTAATATGCATTTAAAATTAATTATGCCACTCTTCTAAGCATTTCATTCTTAAAAATATATCTATTA
This sequence comes from Caerostris darwini, assembly GCA_021605075.1. Classification (NCBI taxonomy): domain Eukaryota; kingdom Metazoa; phylum Arthropoda; class Arachnida; order Araneae; family Araneidae; genus Caerostris; species Caerostris darwini. The sequence goes on from BPLQ01015705.1 coordinate 270,298, forward strand.
TATGAATTTAATAGTATTGCAGACTGATGCCAATTGGCTTGCGCTTTAGCAAGAAATAATTTTTAAAAATTATTAAACAAAATTAAATGGTTAACGATCACGAATAAACAGTATGTTTAAGTATAATTAGTATAAAAAACAGAAGTTGAAGAAGAAATGAAGGAATGCATTGCTGTATTCTATGTTTTGAAACTGTATCTCTTCTAGATAATACTGCATATAATACTACTTCTCCTAAATTATAATATAAATTGCGACAAGATATCGACTAGTCTTGTATTGGACGGAATTTTTGATCGAGAAAACTGGAGTTCAAAAGGCATAAGATTACTTCATTCCTGCCCTTCACTATTATAGCTTCTAGAGTAATGTTCCTGTCGCAATACTTGTCGTCAGATATCCGTCTACTTTCGATATCTTTGTTACGCGATCGGTTCTCTATTTACATCAAAAGGAAATACCAGTATGTGTGCAGATCTGTCGAATTTTAATACCTTTGTCGAGTACAAGTAACGAGAATTTCTTCCTTTTAAAAGCTGCGAAGGTTGGGCCATTTAGGAACGCTTTGGTTCGTGTAAAACAATGAACTGATATTACCATTAACCTTTCTTGTGACATCCGGTTTTCTATGAAATGGAAATATGTAGTGAGTTTGGAATTATCACATTTAGAGTTCGTTTTGCGACAAATTTTGCGAAATCGTGATACAAAGCAGAATGATTGAAATGAGAATGTTAGGCTTAAAATTGAGAGATACTGGTCACAAAAATGAAGACAATAATATAAATTACTTTGATTTCGAAGGCGGGATAAATTATAAAAAAAATCTTCTGCTCGGAAAATTTCAACTTATCCTGCGTGAACATTCGAGAGCGAATGAATAAACTCAGGAACATGCCAATGTTTAATAACGCACGATATATGATGCAATTGATTGGAATACTACAAGAATGACCAAATTCAGTAGTCACATGATTATAGAAATGTTGAATAGATCAAAAAACTTCATGAAGAATGAATTGTTCAAGAATCTCTAAAAGAATATACAAAAGTAAGATAAATGTAGTCGTAAATGAAGAATGAAGTATTTCAAATTGCGCAAGAAACTTTGTAACATTCAATAGCTAAAAGAATATATCAAAGTTTGAAAATGCTAAGCATGAATGAAGAATGAAGTATTGCAAATACAATAAGAAGAATTATACTGCTCAATAGGCATGGAAAAATGCCAAAAGTGATACATATGAAACTTCAAAAAAAAAAAAAAAAAAAGTAATTGATCAACGCACTACGAGTACTTATAGGCAATGGATATACAAGTGTTTAAATTTCCAACCCAAAACATGAAAAGTAATTCAAAACCATAATGCAAAACACTTCAAGCAAAAGCCAAATTCTCCAGACCGAATTCCTGAAGATTAACGTTATTCATGAATCATTTCAAGAGTTAAGGGGCCCAAAGTATCATTTTCCGCCAAAATTTGCAATGGAGTTTTATTTGTTTGACCCTCATTTTCGGATAACGTCACCCCTAACCAGGACTACATCATGTTCACACATGGAAAAAAAAAAACATTTCAAAAATGTTATCATTACATCAAAAAGACATTTTAAACATAAGAACCTCATTCTAAGTATATTACTAAGTATATTTATATTATGGCATTATGGTTAGTTTATTTATATGTCTTTTTTGTTAAATTAGAAGGAAAACGAGCTATGTTATATTTTAAAAATATTTTTTATTCATATGACACCCATTTCTAACAGATTGTATTATCTTCTTTAAAACAATCATAATTTAGCATTAAATTTTTAAGTTCATCCATTTCCGCCATTGAATGGTATTTAAGACATTTTCTTTTAAGTTATCCGTGGTAACTAGGTCTTTTATAAAGAAGCTACGGAACATTTTTATTCTCTATTTGTTTGCAAAAAATATCCACTAAGTAAAACATATACAAATTAAAAAAAAAAAATTAATAAAAATTTGTCCAGACATAAACAAAAGTTGTTTATCTCACTTACCTGATGGATCGAATCTTGTTGAGACTGGGCCAATATAACATATTTATTTTGTTTGAAAACACTTATTCAACAAATGATAGCTACTTGGGTTTTATAAATTATGCCTACACCTTTATTTACAATAGTTTATTTACAACAATAATATATGTTAATTAATGCCAACTGAACACCATGCGTCAGGTTACATTCTCTTAACTTTCCCAATATTATTGAAATGACGAATAGTTTGCGCATCTTATATGCCATATTTTTATTTCATGAAGTATTTAGTTATTCTCATAAAATAATTAATGTAGAATTGACCTTACATTATCTCGAGTTCTTACGTACTGATCAACACATTATGTCATTCCATTATTATGTGGATCCATAGAATGTTCCATAGAATCCATAGAATTATGTTCCATAAAATGTGAAATTAATAATTGTTTTTCAAAGAATTCTAATTTCAAAGAATCATAAGTTCTGTACAGTTTTTGCAAGATCAGTTGTAACATGCGAATGTTTTATATAAAACTATAATCATTAAAATCAACAAAAATGTTAACAGAAATATATTCAAAAGGTTTTGTTTGTTGCTGTAAATTTCTACAAAAGATCAAACCTTTTTTTTTATTCGATTTCTTGTTGAATCTACAATTGATTTATACCTGTGGGTGTCCAAATTGCTAAAAAGTATTTTGTAATAATTTTAGTCTATTACTTGGGGACAGCAATATTTAGTGTAGATTTTTCTTTATCAAGACAATAACATCATTTAGATCATGATATTACTGCCACAAATATTTTAAATGTGTTTTTGTAATAAAGATTGTATGTTCCATATCGCAATTGTGAGACTTTGCAGTGTAAGATTAAAACTAAGACATTGCGAGTTGTTTTTAATTGTAGTTAAAAAAAAAATGCCGTTGAATTTAGAAATTTGGTTAATTCCTCATATATTAGACGTAATTATAAATTTTAGGAATACATAGGACTGCTTTTAGTGCAGACATTGAAAAGACATTTCAATGATTGGTTTAACATAAAAGAACATAATATTTAAAGTTTTAGGATTTTTAGATCATTATGAAAATTAGTATGAATTTATGCGAACGAAACGTCAACCTTATGGATGTAAACTATCTCCATTCACATTACATGGGACTATAAGTAAGTACATACATCAGCTTCAGTACAATAATTCTGAATGTAAACAATGCTATTAATCATTCATCATTCATCAGCTATAACCACTATATGTGAATGAATTACATTTTTGTGCATGTGATATTGGGGATGCATTTGAACTATCTTCCGACACTGATGATTTTAAAAGTAGTTGTGATGAGTTTAATAATTTACTGTAATATAACTTCTTCTAACTCTATTCTAACTTTACTTCTTTTTCATGAACATTTATTTTTAATATGCTTTTATTAGCTTCACCTGTATGTTTGTATGTATGTATGTATGTTTGTATGTTTGTATGTAACTCACTTTTTGGGCTCGATTTTGGGACTGATGGCGCCATCTACTGGCGAGTCAGTCAACTGATCCGCGATCGAATTGCGCTCTTCCTATTGGCCGAAAATTTCGGTGGCTAAAAAGAGGCGGATCTCAAAGGCATAGGAGTGCGATCATGTCGAATTGCGCTCTTCCTATTGGCCGAAAATTTCGGTGGCTAAAAAGAGGCGGATCTCAAAGGCATAGGAGTGCGATCATGTCGAATTGCGCTCTTCCTATTGGCCGAAAATCGCGGTGGGTAAAAAGTATGTAAACTTAGCGGATAATCGGCCAAGTGGAAAACAAAGTAAAAACAATTATAGTTTAAAAAAACTAAAAAAAAATATGCTTTTAGAGTTAATCAGACTAAAAAGTAAAAAATAAATTAATAGTTTAAAAAAAACTAAAAAATACGCTTTTAGAGTTAATCAATCTAAAAAGTAAAAAATAATTGTTAACATAAGAATAAAATGACTGACGAGAAAATGAATGTCACTGTTCTAAAAGCATGGGGTGCTTTGTATGACATTTTTAAACTAACTCTGCATTTCGGAATGAAACTAGTGAAAAATTATAACGATTGATATCGAGCACCCCACGCTTTTAGAACAGTGACATTCATTTTCTCGTCAGTCATTTTATTCTTATGTTAACAATTATTTTTTACTTTTTAGATTGATTAACTCTAAAAAAGCGTATTTTTTAGTTTTTTTTAAACTATTAATTTATTATTAGTTTCTTAAAACTTGCATATTGATACACTTGCATAGTGATAATACAGTGATACACTTGCATAGCGACGCTTGTGCATAGTGATAATACAGTGATACAGTTGCATAGTGATGCTTGTGCATAGGGATACATTTTTAACTTCTTCAGACAAGTGTTATTTATCAATAGATAGTTTATTACCCCATTGGTCCATTAAGTAGTTAAATAACTGGCTTAATAAGTAGTTACTAGTAAATTTATGTTTAATAAATAATACTTGTGGTAAATAAGTAGTTAATAAATCGTCATTAGTGATAAATATGTGTGTAACTGGTTCTGGTTAGTTAAGAAAAATTATCTCACTTTATTTGACATAGATTTTGAACATACAATTCTAGTTGGATTTTTTAATGTGAAGATGTAAAACTAAATGCAAATTTAAATGCAAACGTGTCTTCGGTACAATTTTGAAATTATTCAATTATTACCCAATTTAATCTTTCAATATTTCTCCTTTTGAAAACAAATTTAAAAAAAAATGCTTTTGTTTTGTTCCAATTACTTCCAATTCCAATTTACTTGTGCTTGTTAATTAATATATCCATTTTTGCTACTGTTTTTGCATTCGGTATTCCTTTGTGTTACGCCTGGTGAAAATGAAATTAAAACAAGTAATATATAAAAAAAAAAAAAATAAAATAAATAGAATAAAAAAAAAATTAAAGTCAATTCCTACTTTTTTTTTACCATGAAGTTGAAATTTTACTGTTACATGTGGCGCCATCTATCGATAGATACATGCAGCTTAAATCTTAAAAAAACTCAAATCAATTAATTAAATAAATAATTAATATTTGAAAAAGCTATATTAACATCATGTCTCATCCACTACAAGTTTCAAAAAATGTATTTGAACTTGAGTGGATGAATAAAAAATATTTTATGAACGATTGAAAATTTGAACAAGATATATATAGAGAGAGAGTGTGAACTAATAGTAGGAATTGAATGAATAAGCCTTTGTGCAAAGTCTTTTATAACTGATATTTATCAACTTAAGTGGAATTTGGATGAAATTTTAAATGTTTTTTTTATTATTATTATTTAACTCGCAACGATTTAATCTTATTTATTTTATACGACTTTTCCTTATTTTATCATTTTGTTAAAAATGAATTTGGAGTCAATCCTAAACAAACTGTTCCTTTACACTTTTTTAAAATTATAAACAAGCATTTTTGTTTGATGAAATTCAAAAAAAAAAAAAAAAAAATTATCGTATTTATAATATTTTGAGAAAAATTGTAATAATAATTATAATAGTAAGATAAATTACTTTATTTACTTAACCCTAATTGAGTCACAATATCTAATAGATAAAATTGCCAGAAAATAATTATTTTTTGCAATTATTTTCATTCAGTCAACCGAATTATTCTGTAATTTTTTTCGATTTAATTTTTTCGTCAATGCGGACCAGTTTTTTTGTATATTATATTTTGAAAAGTACAAGTTAGCTATTATAAATAGACAATTAGATAGATTTAGATTAGATAGATTAGATTAGATAGATCAGATTTTTTAAAAATGCATAATTACTTTATACATATGTTCTTTTTTCTTTACTTTTGATTCAAATAATTGATATTTCAGGCATTTTGCATATATAAAATATGTAGTGATGAATTTTAAAATGTTTATCAAATGTTAAACAATTTCCAACAGTATTACTGTTTTGGTTTATATCGTATAAAATCTTTTAAATAGGACAAAAACCATATATATGAATTTAAACAATGCTATTGTCTTAATAACAATGTCCTAAAATACTATTGCAGTGAATAAACAATGTAGAAACATTGGCAACAGTAATTTTTTCAGTTAGATATCACGATAAATCATTTAAAATAGTTCGAATTAGTTTCTCTATGATGTTAAATATGATTTTCTAATAGTATAGTAAGAAAAAAATAAATAATATTTTTAATTATGAAAAGTAAGTCATTTCATTTTAACTAATTAAAAACGGTTTTTTTTTCAAATTGTTTGAAAATTTTATATTTTGAGATGATTATTTTTAAAAGCTTACAATTTCAATATTTATAAGCACCATTTTTATCTACAAATATAGAGATTTCGTAAGTTTTTTGAAAAGTAAAAATACTGTCTGAAAAAGGTAAATCTAAATGATTATGTTTAGTTTTCATTAGAGCAGGGATCTCCAAACTTTTCAGCCTTAGGGCCAAATACTCCAGTAAGTACCAAGGCCTGTTTACTCCAGTAAATACCAAGGGCCAAAACCGTTTTAATTTTTCTGCCATTACCTATAATTTCTCGACTAGTCGCCGAGTACGGCGGTATGTTCACTAGTTCACAATGTTAGTGAGATTCATTTCAATTATTTGTTAGTTGTTATGCTTAAGTTAAATTTTCTGCATATTATGCTTGTCATTAAGCTTTACCTAGCAAGTTAATAAAACCGAGTTATTATCATTCTGTGTTTTTTTATCCAACTTATTATAGCAACAATAAACTATTCGCTGTCGCGGGCCGGATGGATGACACTGGAGGGCCGGATTTGGCCGCGGGACGTAGTTTGGTGACCCCTGCATTAGAGTAAAAATGAGAACAAAATCTTAAGTTGTAGAATCCTATTCAGATCAAATAAAGACTCAAAATAGATACTGAAAGTGGTGCCCAAAAGTGTTTTTACCAAATTCCCACTGGTGGATTATCCAAGATTTCTGGTGTTCGATTATTCTAAGATATCTGATTCATAGAAAAGAGTGTTTATCAGAATATTGTAATAACAAATAAATGTGCCTAATTTATGCGACATACTTGAAATAACTTATTAGGAATAAACTTAAGTTAAAGACTTTTTTCGTACTATTTTTGATTATTTATAATTGAAAATTTACCACTAAAATTATAAAGCCTATTTTGTATATATTTATGTATCAAACACGTATTAAATTTTATTTGGTACTTACGTAGTAACGGTACCTTGGCGACAGACTTGGCGTTGTTAAGTGTCGCCAAAGGAACCCCTGCAGATTTGGCGGTTTTTCAGTGGCGCCAATACAGTAACCCCTGCAGACTTGGCGCTTTTTAAGTGGCGGCAATCTTAACGGCTGTAGATTTGCTGAGTTTCGACGCCATATTGTTGTGATACGAAAATGCGTATTTGGGATTTGCCAGAAACGGAGCACGATGCAATTTTATTTTTCCAGGAGCGAAATATTTTACCAAAACAACGAAAATGTCCCAATTCCCATGACAATGGAACTTTATTTTGGTGAACGTAAATTTTGGAAATGCAATTTCAGTCAGTGTGCTCATCGTGTGGGATTTCGAAAAGACAACTGGTTTGAAGGAAGCAGAATTCCATTTCGTACAGCTTCGAGATTCATATACTGCTGGTGCGAGGAGTTGACGTAGATTAAATTTTGTGAAAATCAACATGATATATCGAATAAAACTGTTATAGATTGGAACAATTACATGCGTGAATTATGTGTCTTGGATATGGTGAATAAACCAAAAAAAAAAAAAGGTAGGTGGACCAGATTGCATTGTGGAAATTGATGAAAGTTTGTTTACTAAACGTAAAAGTCGTTGTGGTCGGCATTTTTAAATCGTTTTGATTTTAAATGAAGTGTTTTATATATTTTATTGTTTTGAATAAAAATATTTTGAAAGCGTTTTGATTGTTTTTTAAGTGTGGAATGGCGCCACTTAAAAACCGCCAAATCTGTAGCGGCGGTTGGCGCGTTTTCACTAATTGTCGCTAAGGTATCGTTAGTACGTAAGTACCTTTTATTTTTATGACGACTTTTTTATCATGACTTCATATAGCAAACAAGTATTATAAAAATAATAATAAAGTCAATTCCTACTTGTTTTTTCACTATATTGCAGAAAACTCCTTTACAAATAAAGTTTAAATTTCTCTCTTACATCTGGCGCCATCTATTGGTAGGTGCATGCAACTTAAATCTAAAAAAAAAATAAAATTAATTAATTAAATTTAATTAATGAATTAATATTTGAAAAAACTGTATTAACATCGAGTATCATCCACTACAAGTATCCACTCAAGTATTTGAACTTGAGTTTATGAATAAAAAGTATTTTATTAACGATTGAAAATTTGAGCCACTAGGTACAAAGTCAGAGAATTTGTATTATGGTGATCATTAAAATAAAGAATATGATAATTGCAAGTGTATCTGTGATAAAAAGCATAGATGCTGAGTACTACTAAAAAAAGATATACTGCTATTCAGAATTTAGGAAGAATCTGTCTTTTCTCATCGTAACTTCTTAAATATTTTGCCTTTTTAATATAATGTGTCATAATTGTGTTAATGTTTTTACAGATTGGCATGCAGCGTAATATTTGCTTTATTATACTCCTATTTCTGCAAGATGTGAAATCCCAATTGACACAAACACAATTGATACAGAACTTCGACCAGGCCACTGCCTGCACTCCTCGTCAGGCTCTCCCACGGGGGCCAGTCACAGCCATTTCTCCTCAAGTACTGGTTCAATATTACGCTCTGATGAAAGATTCCATGAGACGTAAATATTTTCTCTCATTTTCGAAGATATATAAAAAATAATTATTAATATTCTGATAAAATTTTTAGTCGTACCATAATTCATGAATTATAAGTAGAAAAGACGGATGATTTTTTTTTTAAATCATTAGATTGTGAAGTCTAGTAGATAAATCGTTAGGTTTACGAACAAGGTTTAGTTCATATAAAACTGGAAAGCTAATTCACATTGAAAGTTTATCTGTCTACATCAGGAATGTACAGGAAACTCTTTAGACCAGACAGCTATTTTGATGGGCTCGAGAATGTATATGTGAATTCCTGATAATACTGTGGCTTGATGGTGAATTGGCTAGCGTTCTGGGCGATGGTACCGAAAACTTCAATTCTGGAGACGGCATGGAAGTTTCTTAGTGATTCAGAATAACCGTTAAACTGTAGATCATTTTCCATTAGCCCAAAGTGTGCAAAAAATTACCGTTGAGCAACAAATCAAATTTGATAATGCTGCTAGGAATGTTTCACAGTATGGGAGTTACATAGCATATAGTTTCTTGTGCATCTTGATTAGTACTGAAACTTCTTCATTCTTTTTCTAATGTAGCTGGAAATACTTAGATAGTTATATTTTATGCCATACATAATTGCTGCACCGACGTTACTGACCTAACACTACCCAGTGGACGCGTGTAGCTTGAAGATAGGCTACATACGTGGAGTAACAATGCCCTCGCATTGCTCTACGATCATATTAGACCGAAATCCACGGTTTAAAGTGAATTACAAACCACTACAAAAATCTATGGCACCGCTGGGACTCGGGCCCGAAACCTGTACCGCAGCAGCCACTCGCCCACCTGGTTTCTACTGCTTCATTCCTATCGACGAAAAATCATATCATCAGGTTTACTATGAGTGACTCGATTGTAATTCAGATCGCCATAGATGAATAAAGACAAGTTTTCAATTGTCGTTGATGGAGTGCACTATATCCACTGCATCGTAAAAATAAGTCTAAACCGCAGATATTCAAATTTACTCAAATACCGGCTATCTCTTTTAGGGTGTTATTTATAAAGCGCTAATTTTGGACAGCTATTCGTGAGAGACAGCGTAAGATGAATTCTTTTTCAATTCATTCCTCATCAAATTTCCAGTTAATGAATTTACAGGTTCTTCAACCTTTTCAAATCCTTGCGACTTGATATGATGTTGATGTGTATCTTTTGGAAACACAAGAGATAATTAATAGTGGCAAGATCTTAGTGAACAATAATTTTATTTTAAGAATTTAAATTTTAATAAGTTATATCTATGCAAAGCAATACAATATTAACATTAAGTAAATAAAGATCCAACATGTGGGACTCATGTGGACATGTGGGACGAATAATGTACTTTATAAAGTACATTCTTCGTTATATTTCCGTGAATTAGCACAATTATTGTAAGATTGTCAAATGCAAGATTTTTGATATTTGAATTAAGCGTTCATTATTATCTATTATTACTTATTTTATCAATAAAAAGACACGTTTTCAGTAATGCCTATAGTAATGGGTCTTTTAAGCATTATTTCATTATCACAATTTGCAGTTAAATCCTCAAAGGTGGTATAGGAAAATTCATAAGGACCTCCTATCACTTTGAGAACAAAGATGGGTTTTTTTCTTTAGATTGTCCGCACTGATCTATAAAATATTCACAGAAAACTTTCGGTTTGACAATATATGTTGCGCGTTTTAAACTAAGTTTTCTTTAAAATATACTATGCTGTCCATTAGGCAATACCACTGTGTCCAAAACGTAAGACCAGTTTTCAATTTAAATTTTCCGGGCATATGATATTTCCATATTTTTTTTTTTTTTTAGGTCGTAGACACTATGGCTGACATCTGTGTGAAATTTTACGTCAAAATATTCATTAGTGTTTGAGTTACGCTTGGTTTTGTGAGATGCTACAACTGATTCCGGCAATTTTTGAAATGTCTGAATTAATTGAGTGAGAACTTGCGTTAAATTTTGCTGGCGGAAACTTATAGAATGTTGCAGAAGGCTTTCGGTGAGCATTCCTATATCGGAAAGAAATGTTTAGAAGTGGTAAAAAGAGTACAAATGAGGCAGAGAACGCGTGTAAGAGGAAGAGCCCTCTAATTGACCACCAACCTCAACCGAGGAAGTCCAAAAAATTAAAGTTTTGGTGCTTGCAAATCGCCGATTTACAATTAGAGACAGTGCTGATGATGTCGGAATTTCAAAATTCCATTTTAAAAGAAATTTTGGCCTCAAACGCGTCAGATCTTGATTGGTATCGAAAACACTGAATGTGCTAGCTCACACTGCATTGATTCTTCGTGTCATTTTCGCCAAGAATGAAACCCATATCGTTCGACAACCACCGTATTCACATAATTTAGGCTGGGGCTACTTCTGGCTATTCCCTAAACTCAACAAACTACTCCGGGTACACCGGTTTGAGTCGATTGAAGAGACATTTCAAAAATCGCCGGAATCAGTTTCAGCATCTCACAAATCCAAGCGTAACTCAAACACTAATGAATATTTTGGCATAAAATATCCCGCAAATCTCAAAAACATTTTTTTTTCTTTTAATGCAGATGGCAAACACTTAGACAGCTTGGTCTTGTATGCCTTAAGGCAAGCTCTGCACAAACGTTACTCACTTTGCGTTACCCAGGGGACGCGTGTAACTTGAAGATATGGACGCGGAGTAACAATGCCCCCGCAACGCTCTACTAGGACCGGGACCTACGGTTTAAAGTGGATTCCGAACCACTACAACATCCATGGCACCGCCGGGACTCGAACCCGAAACCTGTGGTACACGAGCGCCAGTGCGCTAGCCACTCGGCCATTCAGGCCCATCTCAAAAACATAAAAAGGAAAAAAAATTGAAATACCATATGCCCGGGAAATTTAAATTAAAAACTGGTCTTGCTTTTTGGATACAGTAGTGTAACCTAAATGATACATTAATCATGTATTATTATAATCATGATATGTTCAGTTAAAAAATTCATAAAAATAAAATATTTTCGATTATGCCTAAGTTGTTTGGAAATGAACATTAGTATTTAAAAATATATTTTAGTAATTTGGATTGTTTTATTTCATTGCAGTTCCAAAATGTCTAATGCACAGGGGACAACAACAGTTTAACGTATTTAACGAGGAAACTTACAGCATGTGCGTTTTTGGATCGTGTGGTGGTGGTGTGAGTAAGATGAAAAAATATAACTTTCCACAAGTCTTAATATAGAGTATGATTAATAAAAATGAAGGTATTTTGGTATATAGATATAAAAAAAAGTTAAGTTTACGGTATTCTGAGATATGCTTTAAGTATTCTAATTACACTCTAGTAGTTACTTAGTTACAAAGTTGAGAAAATTTCAAATTACAACACCTACTTTTTTAATATAATGTGATATTTTTATCGAAATATCATAAATGACGTTGTCACCATACCTACCACATGTAAATCGCCTGCACTAGATACATTACTGCTACTACACCACACCATATCACTGTGCCTAGAGCTGAGTTGCCCCTTTACAATTTTGGAATCTGAAGTGAGAGAAGTCTGACTGAGCTTTACGACACTCTACTGTCATGTGAGATCAGGACCTACGGCTTAAAGTGGATCGCGAACCACTACAAACATTCATAGTACTGCCAGGCTTCGAACCCGAAATCAGTGGTACTGAGCGTCAGAGCGCTAGCCACTCGGCCATCAGGCTCCTATTAGATTAAGGAGAAAAGTAAAAATAACCAATAAGGAAGAGAGCAACAGAAATTTAAATATTTTATTGAATTTCACAAATTTTCTAAGTGACATCCTTCACATATGATGCCACGTTCTCTGCTGCAAATGGTGGATAGTACTGAAGCACGCTCCATGGCATGATGATGAAACTTTGAAATGCATAATATGATATGAGGTATCTTCACAGCCAGAAATCCATGGGAGTGAGATCGGAGGAACTTGGCTGATCCTTAAACGCGAAATGGTGGGATATGACGCTGTCACCAAACTATTTTGATAATTAAAGTTTTACACAAACCCCACATATAAGATACGCCATCTTGATTTCACACGAAGTCAAATAAATCAATAATTTCGCTGTTGTAAATCAGGAATTACGTAATTAATCAACAATTCTAGGTAGCGAGCATTCGTTGCCGTACATGTTTGCAGATCTTCTACAATAATTTCTTCAAAAAGGTAGGAACTAAGAAGTAAGTGTTTATTATACCTACATCACCACACAATCATTTTTTCTTCGTGTAACTGATGTGCGGCTATTTCATGGGGATTATAATCTGCAGAGTGCACGTAGTTCTTCGATTAACTTTACCAGTTAACGAGAAATGTGCCTCGTCCTTTCACAGAATGGGTAAAGATCAGCTGTTATCGTCATCATGCAGGATGAAAAATCCCTTCGGGAAATCTAGATGTAGTTTTTTTATCCCCCTTTTGCAACATTTGCATACGTGGGACTGATATTGAAACATGTGGAGAACAGATAACAGATTCTTGAACACCTTAGAATTTGATAACTGCTGAACCAATGAAACACAGCGTGCACTTTTAAGACGAACTTCGATTCTCGTCTTATGGAACAGTCTGGCAAGAAATGAAAGTTCACTCAGGCCAAAATTAATAGCATGAGGAACCAATTTCTTCAAATTTGAGTATCAACTATTGTACAACTATTGAGAGCAGGGTCATTGAAGTAAAAAATAGACACACAATGCCTAAGAGCAATTCTGCATTGAGCAATGTCGTAATTGTCGTTAGGCTTTCTCTGTTGTTGTTGCGTATTCCCTTTATTTAGAATCCTAAACCAAGTCCAGTAGATCATGCTGCATTAATAAATCGTAAACTGTCCTCCCCTCATTCAACAGTTGCCTCATAGAGGCACCAATACAATCGATGAAATGAGAGGGAGACGCGATGGCCGAACAATGACAAAGGGTATATATCTTCTCGTCTCCATTGAAGGTCAAATACTTAGTGTGGCCAGTCCTTAGTCTAGCTAAAGCCGTTTGAGCAGGTCTAGGAAAGGAGCACTGCAAGGACATGCCAGGATATTTAGCACCGTACTACGCCTGAATTGGTGGCGACCTCCAAGAGGTATTCACTCTGGCAAAAGTCATGGAATGAACCTCTGAAGCTAACAGATTGGAAGAAGAAGATTTGGGAAGTTCGCAACCTTCCCTAGCGAGCAGATCAGCAATTTCATTTCTATAGATGCCCATATGGGAGGGAATCCACTGCAACCACACCAATCCGATATGGTGCAAAACAGCTAGTTTAGAAACGATATCCTACCCCAATTTGTCCTGGATGCTTGACCAATCCTTCAAATACTGTATCGAACTCTTACTATCTGTCAGAATCCAAACATCAGGTACTTTAAAGTCTAAAGCTAGGCTTTCTCTCAAATAATTAACACTTCAGTGTAATAAAAGTGTAACTTCAATGTAATAATTATCCCTCGCAGTGTAGCATAAATATTTTATATTTCTTAATATCTTCATTAGTAACGAAAAAAAACCTGTTGAGTCACCATACCACAGCAAGATCCCAACTAGTAAAAGGAACGATGGAGAAAAGTTTAAGCAATGATTGCAAATGGAAAAAATTTACATTCGCACAAATTTTACAAAAGCATTGAGATTGCTACAAAAGATTCGAGATTGCTACAAAAATGAAACTGCAAATAAATAGTTATGCATAATATAAACTATAAGTGTTAATTAAATAAGTAAACAGCTCCTATTTATTTTTCTGTTTAAACTTTCACCGTAGCGGATTGTCTTACAGCAAACGGCAGTACAAATAAATCTGTAAATTTGTATACCAATACAGCCAAATTGTTTTGAATACCGCTATGAGCTAAAAAAAAAGAGACTCCGTTATCCGTATATCCAATAAATAAACGTGTCACTGAGTTGTTGGCTTCAGATCTGTTTTTTTCCTCGAATATACGTTAATATTCTTAAAAAGGGGCCTGAAGGGCCAAGTTGCTAGAGCTCTGGCGCTCGGTAACACAGGTTTTGGGACCTCTCAGATGGATGTTTGTAGTGGTTCGGAATCCATTTTAAACTGTAGGTACCCGTCGAACAGGATCGTAGAGAGTTGCAGAGGTATTGTTATTCTGTTGTTACTATTTAGCTTATCTTCAAGCTACACGCACCTACTGGGTAGTGATAAGTCAGTAACGTCGGTGCAGCGCTTGCCTTAAGGCATCGAAGATAATTGTCTTGTTCTAATGCAGTTTGCCAACTGCATTAGAACAAAAAAAAATCGTAAAAATTTTCACAGCTTATGATGCTTTTTATAGTTTTAAAATATATAATTTTATGTTCCGTCTGTAATATTCTAAACTAACTATAAACTATAAGGAAACTGTATTTTGCTAATTCTAATGGTTAATTATATTGTATCTTTTAGACAAAATTTTTTTAACCAAAAATTGGTCATCTGCTGCTTTTGAGAATAAAATATCTTAATTTCCTCCGTGAGATGGATATTTATTAGGGGTTCGGAATCCACGATAAACTGTATATCCCTGTCTAATTAGCCTAAAGTTTGAAAAAAAACAAGTAATATAAAAAAAAAAAAAAAATAAGTCAATTCCTATTTTTTTTCACTCTATTGCAGAAAGTCCTTAATAAATAATTGTCATTGATTTTTTTAAGTTTAACTAGCGCCATCTATTGGTAGATACATGCAGCTTAAATCTAAAAAAAAAATTAAATTAATTAAGTGAACTTAATGATCGGATTAATATTTGAAAAAAGTGTATTAACATCCAATGTCATCCACTGCAAGTTCAAAAAAATTTATTTGAACTCGAGTGGATGAATAAAAAGTATTTTATGAACGATTAAAAATTTGAACAAGATATATATAGGGAGAGTGTGAGCTAATAGAAGGAATTGAAAAATGACCGCAGAGCATCAAATAAAACTAAACTAAACTAAATCCTTATTTCTTTTATAAAAGAAAAGCGAGATAAAATTCCCCCTTATGCAATCTTCTCGCGTTGTGATGACATATTAGTAACGCAGATTGTTTTATTTGTTTCAGACATGTCGATGTGAGACCGGATTTTCAGGACCTAGTTGCGCAACTCCGCAGTTCAGATGTTGGCTCTTTTATTGCGAAATCTCTACATGCCAAAGTACATATAAAAATTTAAAATGCGAATGTAATTCCAGAAATTACGGAACGCAAATGTCAAGTAAGATTTCATTAATAATTTAATTAATTAAAAATTAAATTAATATTAATTATTAACTAATTTGTTTATTTTTAACACATGCACGTTTCGCCATCATCGTTACATTTTCAGAATCTTGGCACATATGCGTATATATAACATATATATGTTCTCATATTCTCATAATAACTTGATGATGTACAGGGTGATTAAAATTAAAGTACCACTTTCAAAATATTGTAAAAAAAAGAACCACTTGTCACGAGTTCAAATTTGAATAATATAAAAAAGTTGCATACATTAAAAAGATTAATTTGCATATATAAAAAAATTAATTTGCATATATAAAAAAATTAATTTGCATATAAAAAAATCTAAATATTATATTATACATTAGTAGCAGTAAAATGTTAAAGACATTAGTCCTGCTAATGCTGCATAAAGTTTATCAGCACCTTAGTGTTGAAATCGTGAACTTAATGCCCTATTTTCAATTTAATTACTATTGTAATTAATCGTAAAGACTTACAGAGATTTTATAATATATGATTAGGCCATATATAAATCATATAAATTACCATAAATTGTTTTTGCCAATTTTAATATTAATAATAGTATCAATTCGTATTTTTTTTACACTTTGGAACAAAATTTTTTTCAAAAGAGTTATATTGCATTTTCCAAACTGTAAGACGTTCAATGGAACAAAAATGATTAAGAATCCCTGCTGCAGTTTTGTTTAAAATGACTTAATATCTATTTTCATGCGTCTTACCGATATAATAACGCATAAATGTAATTTTTACCATTTCATAAAAGTTTAATTTTAAGTAAAATATTTTTGTAATGTAAATCAAATAAAAAATAATAAAATAGCAATACTGAATAAATAATTTAAATTTTTTTTCCTCTTATATGTTCCGCACTACTATATGATTTTATATATATATATATTTTTTTTTTTGTGATGCAGGTGGCATGTATTTGTACAACGAAGGATTGACGCAAACGTATAGACCACCACCACCTGGTTTAGAAGGCGGTCAAAGTAAAAAATTCATATATATTTCTCAATTTTTAAGTAAAGTTAATTTTGTCAAATATTTATTTTTATTTGATTATTAATGGCAGATTCTGAACAATTACAGCAAAAAAAAAAAAAAAAGAACAACGGAAAAAAAAAGAGCAGAGAATACAACAAAACATGCTGAAACAGAGTTCATTAATCAAACATATCTCTAGCCTCCCAATATCGTTCGGCGAGAAAAGTCTTGCTCAGAGTAGGATAGTGAAGTAGATGCGTGGAGTACATAGCCTCTCCAGAGCTGCACAGAGTGCATATCGGGGAAGGAACAATTTTGAGTCTGTAGTCAAATTAGCCTCCATAATAGTAAAGACATCAATATCCTTCTCACACAGAGTCAGCAAAAGCTCTGCGCGCTTGGATTGAGACAGTCCACCGGCATTCCACTGTAGCACTCGAAGAGTATCAAAGTGAGGGTAGGAAGATATAATGCCAAGTTGTAGATCTTTTAGCCACTAAAAAGTGTTACCAGGTGCACCACGGGGAGGCACATCTACTGCGCACCCATTTTGACACATATTGCAATAAGTAATCCCGAACTGTCCGAACCACATTTTTTAATTCCCTGTGAAAATTTTTATAACCATAAAAAGGTGCCAAATTTCAGCTGACTCTGCACTGCAGCAACCCTACGACCGGATCTGTTCATTGATCAAAACTTATACTACGTGTATGACATGAATAGAATTAACATTAACATTGACCAGTTACCGCCAAAATAGTAGGACAGTGCTACTGGGGAGGGGGAGGTGCTTTTCCCGAAAAGTTTTCTTACAACAATTTCTTTTTAATTCCCGATATTTATTGATTTTCAATCGTTAACAAAATACTTTTTATTTATCTACTCAAGTTCAAATACATTTTTTTTAAAACTTGTAATGGATGACACTGGATGTTAATGTAGTTTTTTCAAATATTAATTCAGTAATTAAATTTAATTAATTAATTAGATAACATTGATTATGAGATGAATTAGATTATTATTGATTATATGATTGATTATGAGATTATATGATTAATTAGATTAGATTATTATATATTTTTTTTTTTACATTTAAGTTGCATATCGCGCATATACCAATAGATCGCGCCAGATAAACTTAAAAAAAGGAATTAAAATTATTTATAATGGACTTTATTACTTGTTTTAAACAGCAAAAGTTGTTCAATTGGAAATTCGTCCATTAAGCGGTGGGCAACAACAAAGTGGTGCTGGCGGGGCCAGAGGATATGGAGCTCCAGGTGGTGGACAGCGAGGCAGTGCTAGAGGTGGTTACCCTGGACAACAACCCGGTCAGTCTGGAAGGGGGAAAGGATCAGCTGGAGGATCTGGTTCCAAAAGAAAACCAGGATCTAAAGACGGTGATGAAGACAGCACAGAAGACATCGAAGAAGCCTTGGAAGAAATGGAGGAGGAGAATTTGTCGTCTGTTATAAGAGCTGGGAAAGGATATTTGATTGTAATTTTGAATATATTAGCTTATAACAATTTATAATTATTAAAGAGCCAAAGAATATTATTATACTACCTAATATATCATTATTTTGTTCTATTAAATGTATTTATCTATTTAATTGGTACTAGATTCGTCTATTACAAAGCACGCATGTTTTTTTAATTGTGATCCATTGATGTGTAATTGCTGAAATCTTTCTAGTGTCTATAACTCAGATAACATAACACAGATTGGACAGCACTTCCCTGAATATAATGTGAACCGGTGTGATAAGGAATACAGTGTGGTGGTAAAAAAATGGGGCATGTCCATTAGGCCTTCTTTACAAATAAGAGTCTACTTCATATCTTTGTGCCAAGGTGTGAAAAGTGAGAAAACAACAACATATAATTTTAAATAAAAGTTTGTTGATTTCATATGCTAGGAATTTTGACCTGAGGACAATCGTTGTAAAACAACAGGAATGTGGTAGATTCAGCAGTACACAAATTTCACCAAGGACATATATTACAATACACCCATTTTGTGTCACCACGGCTTGGTACTGTATGAATTTAATAATGCGCTTAAGTATAAATTACTGGAACCTTTAAGTTAAATGCAACGCATAAATTAGAATAATTTTAAATATTTGTAAATAAATACTTTATAACAAGCTTACTTGATATTTGAATTCAACAATTTGATTTTTCAATCAACTTCAACAAGTTGAATCAACTTCAAGTTGAATTCAAGCTTTGAATTCAACTTCATAGTTTCACTGCAGGGGCATAGAAAGGAAGTGTTGCATAGTTCTCCGAACTATGTTTTCAAAGTGTAACTGTTCCAGATAATAACGCATATAATACTACTCATAAATTGCAATTAAAAGTGCAACATGGTATCGACCATTCCTGTTTAGGAGGTATTTTTTGGCGACAAAGCATGAGTTCGAAAATCAGAAACTTACTTTATTCCGTCTCCCCATTACCAGACCTTAATATCATCTGTCTCGTTTGAGCCAGACTTTCCTGCTTACAAAATTTTCAAACACTTCGTACATAATGACACGGAAGATTTGATTCAGGTCCGCTCATCGAATTTCAAACTGCAGTCTATAAAATCTGCCCAGAAGACTTTTTTTCCCATTTAATTAATATGAATAAATGTCGCTTTTTAAATAAATTTTTGGATCCTATATGCCACTGATTAAAAGACAATAACAAATGAATTTGTAATTAATCTTCAATCAGAGCATGCATTATGAGAAAATGGCAAAAGTGTCAAGAGAATCATTATTTCTTTTAATCCAGAAATAATTTTTAAAAATTATTAAACAAAATGAAATGGTTAATGATCACGAATAAATAGTATCTCCAAATGTAATTATAAAAAAAACAAAAGTTGAAGAAGAAATATATTTAGAAATGCAGGAATGCACTTCTGTATTCTATGTTTTGAAACTGTATCCGTTCTATATAATAATGTATATAATACTACTTCTCCTAAATTACAATATAAATTGCGACAAGATATCGACTAGTCCTATTCTGGAGGGAATTCTTTGACGGGAAAATAGGAGTTCAAAAGGTATAAAATTACTTCATTCCCGCCCTTCACTATTCCAGTTTCTAGAGTACTGTTCCTGTCGCAATACTTGTCATCAGAGTTTCATCTCCTTTCGATATCTTTGTTGCGCGATCTGTTCTCTATTTACATCAAACGGAAATACCAGTACGTGTGCAACTCTGGCGAATTTTAATACCCTCGTTAAGTACAAGTAAGAGGAATTTCTTAATTTTAAAAGTTTCGAAGGTTGGGCCATTTAGGATCGCTTTGGTTCGTGTAAAACAATGAACTGATATTTCCAGTTACCTTCTTGTGACATTCGGTTTCCATATAAAACGGGAATATGTAGTGAGTGGGGAATATCACATTTAACGTTCGTTTTGCAACAAATTTTTCGAAATCATGATGCATAGCAGAATGGTTGAAATGAGAATGTTAGGTTAAAATTGGAAGTGCATAATCTTTTCTAGCCGCAAAACTGAATGTAGTCTGATAGATTATAAAAATATTATTTGAAATATTATCATCCCATTAAAAATAAAGAGAAATAATGAGACACAAGTCAAGTACAAGTAACGAGAATTTCATTCTTTTAAAAGCTTCGAAAGTTCAACCATTTAGGATAGATTTTTTGTATAAAATACCTGTCAGTTATTGCTAATATTCCATTTTTATTTTTTTGAATATTAGGTTTCCATGTAAAACAAGAATATGCAGGTGTACGGAGGAGTTGCCGCAGTTAGCTTTCGTTTTGCGACAAATTTTGCTGAATCGTGATGCATAGCAGAATGATTGAAATAAGAATGTTAGGTTTAAAGTCGATAGTGCATAATCTTTACTAGCCACAAAAATTAAGACAATAATTTAAATTACTTGGATTTCGAACAAGTGATAAATTATTAAAAAAAATATTTGAAATATTATTATTTTATCAAAAAGACATTTTAAACAAGGGAACCTCATTCTAAATATATTTTTTTTATGTTGTGGCATTATGATTAGTTTATTTATAAAAAAACGATTATTTATAAAAATTTTTTTATTAAATTGAAAGGAAAACAAGCTACGTTATATTTTAAAAATGTTTTTTATTCATATGATACACCATTTCTAACATATTCTATTATCTTCTTTATAACAATCCCCATTTCTAATTAGAAGCTCACCATTTTAAGTTCACCACCTTCTATTGTATCTAAGACCTTTTCTCCTAAATCATCCGTAATAACTAGATCTTTTATAAGACCACGGAACATTTTTATCCTCTATTTTTTTTTTTTTTTTTTTTGCAACAAATATCCGCTCAGTAAAAAATATACAAATAAAAAAAAAATTGTCCAGACATAAACAAAATCTCAGTTATATGATGGATCAAATCTCGTCGAGAGTGGGCCAATGTAATGTAATTTTTTGTTTACCCACACTTATTCAATAAATGATAGTTTCTTGGTTTTTGTAGATTATGTATACACTTTAATTTACAAAAATTTATTTGCAATAATGATCGATGTTAATTAATGCCAACTGAACATCATGCGTCAAATGACTACTGTGTCCGGAAAAAGAAAAACCAGAATCAGTTTTAGCGTCTCACAAAGCCAAGCGTAACTCAAGCTCTAATGAATATTTTGACGTCAAATTTCACACAGATGTCAAGGACAGTGTCAGCAACCTAAAAAAGAAAATAAATTGAAATTCCATAATCCCCGGGAAATTTAAATTGAAAATTGATCTTACTTTAAGGACACAGTAGTATCTTTGAAAATGAGAGGAGAAAATATTTACATTTCATGGAATGCATCATCAGAGAATAATATTGAGCCAGTACTAGAGGAGAAATGGCTGTGACTGGACCCTGTGGCAGAGCCTGACGAGGAGTGCAAGCCGTGGCCTGGTCTAACTTTTTGGACACAGTAGTACATTCTATTAACTTTCTAAATATCACTGAAATTATCTACACGTCAATTAAATAATTATTTGATCTCTGCAAACAACTTCCACCTCTCTCTGGGTCAAATAATGTCTACTGTTCTACGCTTCAAGTGAGATTATTTTTTAGCTTCTCTCAACGTAACTCAGTAGACCTATGCGTCAATATTCGTTATATTCTCAGCGCAAACTACATCTCTAAACCAGTCGAATTGTCCTCTCATCGAATAGCAATCTTTTCAATTCCTCTTCAAATTCTTTCTGCATTCTTTGAATTCGTATTAAAATATTCAAAAATAATTGTACCCCTCTCTGCATAGAGACTTGTAGAAATGTGACATACACTACAGGTAGCTTTCCAATGTCGATGTACTTTACATTCACAACTCTGGAAAAATAATTAATATTTACCTAGGAGGGAATGTAATTATTTTCTTAGGACTTTGTCTTTAAAACTCATCTAGGAAATCAAATTCTCTAGAAAATAAATGCTACATATTACCTTTTTATTTTCCAAAATAATATGAACTCTAAACAGATCTTATTTTTAAGAATACGAATAGTTGCACATCTTATTTGAAATATTTTTCTGTCATAAAATATTTTATTATTCCCATAAATCAAAATACAGGTAAAAGCTTATAAAATACAATTCTTGAAAGCAAAATTGAATTTAAATTTATTTTCTATTTTCCCCTCCTGTAAAAATGATGTTTATAAACATTTGGTATATTTTTATAAATGCTTTGTTCTGCCTTTTTTATTTATTAATAATGCTTCCTAATCAATGAGACATTTGTTAAATGAAAGAATGTACTTTAATGAATAAATATATTTAATAATATATTTATATAGTGATATATAATTTATATTTATTTAAAAAAGAAATATATTTAAATATCACAAATTCTGTGTGTATATGTGTGTCGGTTTATGCAAGACACAATTTACTTCCAAAGTTCCCCAAAACTTGCATTGATACTTCAAAATTTGATAAATATTAATTAAAAAATTAACCCATTTTGGATGAATTATCTTTCACGCCAATTTGGCAACTTTTCGTGTTTAGCAAATGTTTCATGATTTACATTACTTTTTTACGCTGTTGTAGTGTAGATTTTTTTTATATTACTTTTTTTTTTTTTTTTTCGTTTTCTTTTTGAATTAGCAATTGATTAAGCTAAACATTCTTTATATCTGGGGAGTCCAAATTGTTAATTCAGTCTTTGGTTTGGGAATAGCCATATTCGTGAAGTTTTTTCTTTATCATGACAATAATATCATTTAGATTATGATATTAATTTCAATGTTTTTTGTGACAGAAATTGAGAGTGATATTGCATGCCTCATAATGCAAATATGAAAAATGACAGAGTTAGAGTAACACTAAGGCAGTGAGAGTTGTTTTTAATTGTGGTTCAAAATAAAAAAAAAAAAAACATTGAATGGTTATTTAGAAATTTGGTTAAATCCACATATATTAGATGTAAATATAAATTTTAGAAATGCATAGGACTGCGTTTAGCGCTGACATTGAAAAGCCATTTTTAATAATTGGCTTAATATAAAAGGACATAATATTTAAAGTTTTATGATTTTCAGATCATTATAAAAATTAGCGAATGAAACGTCTACTTTATGGATGTAAACTATCTCCATTCACATTACATAGCACCATAAGAAGCATATACAGCAATTTCAGGAGGGTAAGTCTGAATGTATACAATGTTATTCATCAGCTATCATCACTTTATGTGAATGACTTATAATTTGGTGCAAATGATTTTAAAGATTCATTTGAACTATCTTTTGATTCTGTGATCATTTTAAAAGATCACAGATTCATATGAATTTACTAATTTGCTTTAATTTACTGGTTTTTACTTCTTTTTCATGAACAAATTGTATCAGTTTCTTAAAACATTTATGCGATTCTTCAGACAAATGTTATTTATTAATAGATGGTTCATTACCCCACGGGTTAATAGAGTAAGTAAATAACTGGTTTAAGAAGTGGTTACTAGCGGTAAATCAGCGTTTAATAAATGATACTTATGGTAAATAAGTAGTTAATAAATCGTCACTAGGGATAAATATGATGTAACTGGTTCTGAAATATATGATTAGTTAAGAAAATCACTCCATTTTTTATGACATCAATATTGAAGATACAATTCCGGTTGGATTTCTTACTATGGAATCACATGAAATGCAATGTGCAATAGGCACATATTTTTGACAATGCAACTCTGAAAAAATAATTATAAATTTTAGTTTTCATGTATAATTTGTGGAATTTAACACCATTATATATTTTTACGGGTCTTTAATTTATAATGTTTCAATTTCATTAAATATTTACATGTACATAATTGTTTTATAGATGGATTCCTTATTAGAAATTTTAGTTATTTTTTCATTATTTATTAAATATAACTATTTACATAAATATTAACTATTTTTTACCAATTTACCTAACCATTATTTGCTAAATATTAAACTTAATTAAAATAGTTTTGTGTCCCATATACACAATTTGCTAAATAAACAAATATTAGAATTTTGAGAAAGAAAATATTACACAGTTATTTTTTTAATGTTATAACATTAAAATGTTTTCAAATTAAAAAAAAAAAAAAAAAAACAATAAATGTCCGATAAATAAATGTGGGAACCATTTTTACTTCAACGTGCAAAGAACATAAACATTTTCTTGAAGATGTAAGACTAAGCCGATTTTATTTAAATGCAAACGTGTCTTCGGTACAGTTTTGAAATTATTTAATTATTGTCCAGTTTAATCTTTCAATATTTCTCCTTTCGACAACAAAAATGAAAAAAAAAAAAAAAAAAAAAATGCTTTCGTTTTGTTCGGATTTTCCAATTTACTTGTGCTTGTTAATTAAAACTTTCTTTTTTTCTACTTTTCTTTTATTCGGTTTTCCTTTGTGTTACGCCTGGTGAAAATGAAATTAAAATGAATAAGCCTTTGTTCAAAGTCTTCACTAAATGACATTTATCAACGTAAGTGGAATTAGGATGGAAATTTTAAATATATATTTTTTATTATTTCGTTGCTCGCAAAGATTTAATCTTATTTCCTTTTAAACAGTTTTTTTCTTACATCATTATTATTGTTAAAAAAGAATTTGATGGAGTTGATCTTAAACAAACCATTCAATTATGTTTTTGTTTTAAATGGAAAACAAGCATTTTGTGTTTAATGAATTATAAAACAAAAATTCTCCTATAACACACCCATTCCTTGGCTAGCCTAAACTTTTTTGAGCAAGAAAATAATAAGTTCTATAGTTATTTCAGCAGAAGCGTGTACGTGCTACATTATGTCAGAATTCTTAATTCATAATTCAGGCAGAAGACTGAGGTTCAACTAAATGTTTATTTAGATTATTAAAACGATCAGAGCAACCAGAAAAAAACCAACATTTATAATATATAACGCAATTATTAAGGATTATTTTAACGCATCATTTTTTTTTTTTTTACATAATCAAAACGACAAGACTTCAGCTACTACATATTTTTTAGGAAATTCAGAATGCCATCTAATATGATTCTCATGGGTTAGAAAAACCACGGGGTTTGTTCGTGGGGTATGGCATTTTGCTGCTTAGTGGTAAAACAAAATTTTAGATGTTTTGTGTCAAAGACTCTTGGCATAGGAAAGTAAATAATTTTTTTTACATAACCCTGATTTTGAGGCAATATGCCATAGATAAAATTGAATAAAATAATTATTTTTTACAATTATTAGTACTCAAATCCAAGCGAATAATTTTGTAAATTTTTCTGTTCAACTTCTTTGGTCGTTTCAATGTGGACTAGGTTTTTCGATCTTAAATTTTGAAAAGTGCAACTTTGGTATCATAAATCGATACAGAGGAATTAAAAAAAATAATTATTATAATTAAGTTTATTAATCTATAATCTACTACTTTCACAAGATGAGCAATGTAACACCACAAAAATATGAAAATTTCTGTTGATGGCTTTAAAAAATACCAAAAATGTGGCAACTGCTCTGATATCGAGCTCACTCCTCATCATGTCTTTGATTGCCCTGCTGTTGCGGCGCCATGCTTTGTCTGGACCATCTCTCAGAAGAGAGTTTATACTCCGAGCTGGCAATAAACATAGCCAATATTATTCAGGAGAACCATGGTATTTTATCCCCTGGTACTATTCAGGAGGACAACAACAACCACAACATATATCAATTTTTCTATATTGGCAGAAATCTGTGCAGAAATAAATAACAACGATATTTCAAGAAGAGCAAACTTTATAATCAGAGACAATCTATTGAAAAGTATTTCCGAAGCATTTTTGTGCACTCCCAATATCTCGTATCATATGTAAACAACATCATAAACCAAAACCTTAATTTTTAAAAGAGAATCGGCTTGCTTAGAATGCTTCAAACCATGGCATACAACCAGTGGGGATGCTGTTTCCCTTCTCATACGTGTCTTGAACGTTGATTAAAATTCATTTTCATAAGTATTGAGAGAAAATACGAGTCTAACCTTTTCCGTTAGAATGATTTTAAGAATTTAACATTAGTTTATATCTGAAAGGTTTGTGGCCAGAAGATAATCCGAATATGCCGAGTTTGAAGGCTCTTTATAAAGTCGATTTTTTAGCAAACCATGGATAAATAATAATTTGCCTTAGATCTTCGTTGTTGGATTTTAAATCATGCCACCTAAGTTGAGAAACATTAATGCGGTATAATTGTTTATACCCCTTCTAAACATTTCTTTCCGATATAGGAATGCTCACTAAATGCCTTCTGAAACTTTCTATAAGTTTCCGCAAACAAAATTTAATGTAAGATTTTTTGCTCAATTAATTCAGACATTTCAAAATTCGCCGGAATCAGTTTCAGCGTCTCACAAAGCCAAGCGTAGCTAAAACACTAATGAATATTTTGACGTCAAATTTCACACAAATATCAAGGATAGTGCCAGCAACCTAAAAAAAGAAAAAAAAAGAATTGAAATTCCATAAGTGGAATTTTAAATTGAAAATTGGTCTGACTTATTGGACACAATAGTATCATCCTACCTCTAAAACACCAAATATGTATCGGATCCAGAGTTGCTCTGCTAAACCATGAAGGTCTATTACCTTTAACCCAATTTTTCCCATCACAAATGTGAATAAACACTTTAAAGCATGATATGTGGTGATCTTCAATTTCGTTTTTTCTTCATAATGAAAGTTAATTACCAACAAAATGACTTTCGGAACTATAAATTTACTGTGCCCCTCTCAGACACAGATATGGAAGGCTATTGGTTCAGCTTCGCAATTTGGCTTTCGAATCGAAATCCACCTCATTGTTCAATAGCCTTAAACTGTTTTATACAAAAGTCGAATTTTGTTAATAAAATTTCTGATCTGGTAATATATTTAAAATTTTCTATAGTAAACAAATGACTAATTTGTTAGGTCGTCAATGTTTGTTGGAAGGATAAAGAACCTATATTTAATGAAGTTCTCGTTTGCTACAGTTCGTTACAACTCCAATGCAAAATCCACGGTGGTCACTTTAACTTTGTTTTTTTATAAAATAAATACATAATAGCGACTTTTCAGAAATAGAATTGGACTTCTGAAAGCTTTTTATCTGTTTACAAGTACATGGGACGCAATAAAAACACTCCCTCCAATTACTTTTGTTGTTTGCTGCACGACATTTTAGAAATGAACTTGGAGATCTATATAAAATTACAAGGGGACTCTGTACAAATGGTACTATTTACAATGTTAAAAAAGTACATTTTACTTACATTGAAAAAAAAATTAATGTACTTAGGTATCAAAAAAGTAATTATTTATTTGACACTATACTTACAGAAATCTTTTTTTGCATGGAAAGTTTTAAAATTACCCTCCAACAATTATATTGTCTAATTATTTATGATTTAAATTATATACAATAATTTAAATTATTAATATTGTAATTCGTTTTTGAGTTTCTTTTAAATGTTTTTCATAGTATTTATGTGTGGAAGAAAAAAAATAATATAAATACTAATATAAAGTAAATTACATTACAATGCATCATTACGTTTTGTCGTATTTGTGTTAAGTATTTCACCCTATTTGTTCATTTTCTTTATATAACCAGCTGATGTATCTACACTGACATCATTTTGTTACAAATTGGTTCACGCGTAAATGATAAAATTGCTCTTAAAATTCATTCCCAGCTGCATCATCAATTTCCTTACGTTTTAACAATTAAAATATACTCTATACAGAGTAACTATAGTTAAATGTATATTTTAGACTACATTTATAATTAATGTAATATAGAAAAAGGGCCAACATTTCGTATATGCATTATTTATTTCACTGGTTTATTAAATGTTATTAGTATTATTAAATGTTTACATTTTTGATATCAAGAGTAAATTGAGCGTGGAAGCTGATTTGAAGTAGGCATAAAAATTAAATAGAATAGAAATTGAAATAGGCATAAAAAATTTAAAAAAATAATTATGAATGGAATTAAATGATATACAATTGACTTATTACCATATTTTATTTTTCAGCAACTGTATCCGATATTTCACATTTAGCATTATAACAAATTTAAAATTCATCAGTAGATTTACAGTACTGAATTTATTATTTGCAACTTTGTTTATTTTCTTCCGTAAGTTAGTTTACAAAATATATTCAATATGTTATCTTGGACACATTCTAATCTGCCTATTTATAAGAGCGCTATCGACATCAGAATGCAGCAGGACTTAATTAACTTCATTCTTTAAATCAACAAAATTATCGATATCTCCGGATCAAACAACCCATTTAAAATGACTTCACAATGAAAAACAAGGATTATGGCCGTGCAAATGGTCTGACTTTAACTGATTTTGTGTTGGTCCTGAACCGACAAGTAAATATAAAGATGTGTCCCGCATTATATAAAGACCGTAAATTGAAGCCAGTATTTTGTTGTCAATCAGGACAAGGAAGTTTAACAGCAGTGCCCGATTTCTGTCAGCATTGAGGATATAGTCTGTAATTATTTTCTCTTGTTCTCTTCGAGTGAAAAAGAACCTACTATATTTGATGAAGAAAACCCACATTAGTTACTTTGGAGAATAAAAAATCACCTTTTGGATAGCATAAGAATTTTCAGAAACTCAAATAAATAAATTATGAGTATTCACTGTAGCATTGAGAATGAATAGCCTTACATCATGTACAATGATACAATTATATCTACTTACTTATAAGTGATATATTGACATCAGAATGAAGTTCAAGCGTATTTCTGCATCAGCTTGAAACAATATTGAAACAATCTTTCTGGATACAACCTCGAAAAGAATTAATTTACTAAACATTTACTCTGTCATTTGCAAATGGATATATATATATGATATATATAGTAATATTTTAATAATTGTAACATATTTTAATATTTGTTTCATGTAGCGGTAGACTTACTGAATGTTTTTTTTCTTTTGTTTTTTTTTCTAATGCAGCCTGCAAATAGACCGTGATATTTTTATGCCAAAAGGTCTGCACCGACGTTACTCACTTTGCATTACCCAGGAGGCGCGTGTAACTTTAAGATAAGCCACGGACGCGGAGTAAGAATGCCCCCGCAACGCTCTACGATCCTATTAGGACCGGGACCTACGGTTTAAAGTGGATTCCGAACTACTACAAACATACATGTCAATGCCGGGATTTGAACCCGATACCTGAGGTACCGAGATCCAGAGACTTACTGAATGTTGTAACGTAAATTGTAAAGTTGTTACATGGCTTCCTGTCCGTTACAGTTAATGAATATTTGAGGATTCCGAAAATTTGTAATCGAACTATACTTGTTGATCAAAATTTGTAGGAAGAGAATAATAACTAAATTTGAAAACTTTGAAGGTATATAACAAACATTACTGAATTACAAATGCTGCATCAGAAAAATGATATTTGAGGAATAAATGCTCAACAATGCTATGATCCTAGTGCGATCTATAAGAATTGAAACGATACAATTAGTTTTAATAACAATGTTATAATATAGTGTTGTGAAAAATAAATAACTTGGGAACGTCACCAACAATCATTTTTAGACATACATCTCAATATTCATTTAAAAACATGTGAATAATCTTTAATATCAGATTAAACATATTTTTATTCTAGTATATATTATGAGCAAGATAATTAACATCTTTCAGTGGAAAGAAGTAAGTTATTTTACTTTAACTAATAAATATTATTCTCTTTTTACAAATTAGTTAAAAAAAATTATATTCGTCGTGAATACTTCATAGGGTTCACAGTTCTAAGTTTGTTTTAATATGTGTCCTTTTTATCTTAATAATATTCATCTAATATACATATATATGGAGTTAATAAACTGTTTTTATAAAATCAGATGCTCTCAATCTTAACCCAGATGCACATTTTTGTGATAGAACCAAGAACCATATTCCATTGTGGTCGTAAAAAAAAGTTTAACTTCTAATGGTTAAAGAAAATAAGGTACTTACGTATTAACGCCACCGCTACAGATTTGGCGGTTTTGCCAAACGCATGCAGAAGTGCCGCCAATCTACACTTAAAATTTTTGTGACAAATCATAAAATATATAAAACACTTTATTTAAAATCAAAACACTTTCAAAATTCAAAACACTTTATTTAAAAATAAAGTCGTCAATAGGATTTCGGTGGAAAATGGGCCGATATAGACTTTAACATAGATTCAAAACAGTCTGTATTTTGGCGCATTGGTAGCTCTTTATTGGCGCATTGGTAGCCCTTTATTGGCGCATTAGCGCAACTTCTGCTGCGGCGGCGTTAATACGTAAGTACCGAAAATAAAAACCTAAGTTACAATCTTATTCAAATCAAAAATACCTAAAGTAAATTTTCAACTGGTACCTAATGGTACTTTTACACAGTTCACAACGGCAAAGAAAACAATTGCTCTTTCTGTTAAAGCCACTTTTTGAAGTGGATAACCTGACAGTTACAACAATGATTATCACTACTAGATATTCCATACATATCTCACCAACTAAAGATTTGTGCAAATATAACAATCTGAAACACTGCTCCAAATGTATTAAAAAGACTGATTTTTTTTTTTAAAATTTACTTTTGTAAGTGATATTGAGTGACCTCAATGGATTGAATTGAGTTGAAAAGTAATATAAAAATTTTTTTTTAAAGTCAATTCCTACTTTTTTCTCACTATATTGCAGAAAGACTTTTATAAATAAAGTTGAAAATTTCCTCTTACATCTGGCGCCATCTATTGGTAGATACATGCAACTTAAATCTAAAAAAAACTCAAATTAATTAATTGATGAATTAATATTTGAAAAAAATTGTATTAACATCAAGTATCATGCACTACAAGTTAAAAAAATTTATTTTAACTTGAGTGGAGGAATAAAAAGTATTTTATTTATGATTAAAAATTTGGGCAAGATATATATAGCGAGTGTGTGAACTAATAGTAGGAACTGAAAAAATGGGTAAACGTGTAAAAACTGGTAGATGTATGTGGGTAAAAGATAAATGTGCTTAATTAATACTGAAAAAAATGCTATTTGAATTTTATATAGAATAGATCTTTTTTTATAACATTTATCAATTCTAGCTTTTTTATTTTATGTGTTATAATTATCTTACATTTTTATAGGAGGTCCAGTGGAGCAGAATCGGCTTTATTTTACTTCTATTTGCCCAATATGTTAAACCGCAGTCAGAAAAGATAGAAGAACTCCTCGACACTGCAATAGCCTGTAATCCTAAGGCGCGTCTCCGTCAGGATCCAGTTATAGCTATATCACAGAAAACATTAATACATTCTAAAACTATGGAAAAAAGAAAATTAAGAGGTAAATGTTTTTCCCCGCGTTTTCTGAGGTTTATCAAGATGATTATTAATAATTTCTCTAAGATTTCAATCGCACTCCAATTGGCGACATATAACCGGTGGGCTGAAATGTTCGAAAGCTGAAACATAGATGCGTTACTAGTATTAAATCTATATGATTTTTAGTTAGCCCTAACCTTCAAAAGACATGTGTATACATTTGACAGCTGTTGCGCTATTAGTATGTGAGTTATAGCATTTTTAGGGAATCAACTTTTGTTAGTTTGAAAAAATGGATGAACAGGAATTTTGTGTGTTAATAAAGCATTGCTTTTTGGCAAAAAAAATGCTATTGAAGCCAAGACTTGGGTTGATAAACATTATTCAAACTTTGCACGAGGAAAATCAACCGTAAAGATGTGCTTTGTTAAATTTAGACGAGGCGAAATGAACACCGAGAACGATTCACGCAGTGGACGCCCCAAAGAGGCTGTTACCCACGAAAACAGCAAAAAAGTCCACAAAATAATTTATGTTAATTGTAAAGTGAAGTTGATTGAGAAAGCTGAGACCCTAAAGATGTCAAAGGAACGTGTTGGGCATATCTTGAATGAATATTTGGATATGCGAAAACTCTGTTCAAAGTGGGTGCCCCGCGAGCTCACAATCGACTAAAAACAACAACGAATTGATGATTCTAAGCAGTGTTTGGAGCTGTTCAATCGTAATAAACCCGAAATTTTGCGTCGATATGGGACAATGGAAGAAACATTGTTCCATCATTTCACACTGGAGTCCAAACGGCAGTCAGCCGAGTGGACTGCACGTGATGAACACTAGAAATGGTATAACTCACATATTAAGACTGCAACAGTTGTCAAATTTATACACGTGTTTTTTTAATGTTAGGGCTAATTAAAAGCCGTGTCAGCCTATGAACCTTTCAGCCCACCTGTTATATGTTAAAAACAAATAAAAAAATTCAAGCATTGTTCAGGAAAGATCTAGTAGACAGTCATAGATGCTGCGCACAAGTGCAGCTCATATAAAAAAAATCATAGAAATGAGTATAAGTTGTGAATGAACTCGGTAAATCAACATTCTCGAAAGCAGTTCGTTTGGGCACTAAGAAAAGTGTCCGAATTTTCTTGATGTAGACCCGTGTTCTAAAAACTACAGCCCGCGGGCCAAATCCGGCCCGACAGCGAATATTGAAAGTTCCATTGATCTTTGAATGATCTGCATTCACTGTCTATTTTTCGCTTCTTTTACATACTAGTAAATCACACACAAAAAAGTACAAGTTAAATCAAAATACAGTTACGTATGGGCATTAATCTGTTAGCGATAAAGGATATTACCTACCTATTTCCGCTTTTGACCACTAGATGTCGTCAAGTCTCACGGTCATATTGATACACATAATTGAACCAGCGAATTTAGCAAGCTTATGCTCGCTCACAACACGTACCCTGCGACTAGTTTAGAAATTATAAATAATGACAGAAGAATTAAAATGGTGTTGGTCTTTGGTACTTACTGGAGTGAACAGTATGGCCCTAAGGTTGAAAAGTTTGGAGACCCCTGATGTAGCCAATTGGAGTGTGTTTCCAAAATGCAATTTCATAATATGAATGTTATGTATGAGGCTCTTGGTGCATCCAGGTTAATGATAAATTTGATGCATATCTATCGCAGTGAAACATCTCACAAGGACTAAAACACTAATGATTTTCCACATTTATATTGCTGTGGTAAAATATGAAGATATTCGCTAGTGGAGAAGGTTATAACCACTTAGGTTTCAAAGACAGAATCGATTCTGCAGAAGTTGTGAAGGAGTGTCAAATATCAACTATCTTGTCTTGCCTGTCTTCTATGCTTTGATTGCTTATCTTCTATGCTATCTCGATGCAAAAATCAAATGCTGAGATTCCACTCACTCTTTCGATTCATTCCTTATCAAAATTCAAGTTCTGGTATGTAAAAGGTTATTGAATCTTTTGAAATTCCTATTTTTTTTTCTCTTAAACGTAAATCGTCGATTAGTCCGATATTGCTATGAATCACATAAGAACACAGTTACTTGTTCGAAGTATGTTTACTTGCAAAAGTCTTAATGAACAATAGTTTACACTGTTTCAGAAATATTTTTATAGCAATTTGATAATAGTATATCGACGATATGATGTATAACTGTCGATGTGGCATGATAATGAATTGTAATATTGGACATGTAATTGATATGGGAGTCTATATAACGCACATTCTCAGTGTAAACCTTTCCCTTGAGGCTTACAGAAAGTTGAAGCAGTTCCTAAAATAATGTTTTGATTTTTGATTTGAAATTTCACTTTTACTTATATTACTTTTTCACAAGTAGGATTTAAGATCTTTCAGCATATAATATGTTTTATACATGTTTAAAATGATTAAACAGTACACTCAAGTTTGCACATATTTTCGCCCACGTGCATTATACTTAATTTCTTATGATGAGAATTTATTTTAATAAATTGCACTAAGTTTGATAAAACTGAGCCTTTTTAAATCAATTAAAACTGAGGCTTTTTTGAATTGTTGATTTCCAGT
Organism: Caerostris darwini; assembly: GCA_021605075.1. Classification (NCBI taxonomy): domain Eukaryota; kingdom Metazoa; phylum Arthropoda; class Arachnida; order Araneae; family Araneidae; genus Caerostris; species Caerostris darwini. The sequence continues at coordinate 304,835 of BPLQ01015705.1, forward strand.
ACTAAATATTTTGAACTAAAGTTTCTGTTACTAGAAAGAGAGAAGCTTGATAGTTTTAGCATTTACTAGGGTTGTGGTATATTTCCCACATATAGCAATACCACATTTGAAATTAATTCCCACCAAAGATAACACCAATAGATTCGTAAATAACTTCCACTGCTTCGACATCGAAGAAATGACATTTTTTCTACGAATTTACCGCACAGATTCGTAAAATATTTCGGTTATATATTTTTGGTTGGACAACATTTGTCTAAATTCAAATTCGGGTTCTTTTATACGGAGGTCATCTGTGCTATCATAGATCTGTGGTGAAGTATGTGTAAGATTATACATTATGCATAGTTACCTATTATAACTATCGTATTTTCAGGTTAAAGGCCATCATTAATTAAATAAAATGCATTCTATTATGTATTTTTGTTTCTGATTTTAATAAATATTTACGATTTAAAAAAAGAAAATTTCTTTCAGTGCTCTGTATCTAACCATTTTTTCATATTGCAGGCCACAACTGTGTGACACAAGGCGGAGGATCTGAGAAGTGTATTTTTGGATCATGTAAAAATAATGTAAGAAAACGAATTAGTGATTATAGGTTTGATAAAAACATTCATAGAATATGTTATAAAGCATGTTTTATACATAACTTAAAGGACTGAAAAAGTATTTTTATTTTTTATTTTTCGACGTATTTGAAGCGTTAAAAAAGAGTGCTGGTTTTAAAAATAGATACATTTAAATATTTGTTCATTTTCAGGAAAAATGGTGTTAATAGCATGTGGTGATAGTTTATTGCTTATATTTAATGTCATGTGTTCAACTAAAAAAGTTGTAGAAATAAGAAAGTTAATCAAAATTATTCATATTTAAAAAGTCAAAGTCAAAAATACAATAATTTATATTTAAAAGTAAAAAGTAAAAGTCAATCTGCAACTGTAGACAACAGTTTCAATTATGCGTGTGGAAATATTTTCAATAATAGATAGTGGTTCAGGATAAGGATTTTAATTATGTACGTTCCCTTAATACATATGCAGCCTGATGGCAAATTGGCTAGCTCTCTGGCCTTTGGTACCATATGCTTCAGGTTCGAATTCTGGTTGGAGCATGGATGTTTTTTAGTGGTTAGGAATCTTCGTTAAACTGTCTCGATTCCGGGACGTTCCACGTTAAATGTCGGTCTTACTAGCCTAAAGTGTTCACAAAATGACCGTAGAGCGAAAACCCAAACCTTAACACGTATAACAGGCCAAATTCATTTGTGGAATATCATTCAAATGTGTTTCTATTAGAAAAAAATGTAAATTTGATTTGATGATTTGTCGTTCTATGATCATTTTGTGCACATTTTAGGCTAATTAGGCACAGTGATGTGGTGTGGTGTAATAATAGTCGTAGTAGTATGGGTGACCATGTGGAACCACCATGGAACCATCCTTTATGATACAATGCATGTTAGTTACCAGTCTTTAATTTAAACAACAGTTATTAATGTACCGCATTGCACATTTAAAATGCCTCGTATCGCCCATAATTTTTAGTTTAAACTGAACAAAAAAAACGTTATTGGTCTTCTGTAACACTTTCAATACGAGTTTTGTAACTTCCTAAATTTTATTGATTTCATTATTCATTTGTAAATCATTGCTTTATCCGCTGTTAGGCTAAAGAATTTTATTTTTGTAAGCTTCGTTGTTTATCTTACATCAAGTTATGAGCATTCGTTCCATATTTTCATCATTTTCGTTTCTCACAGGTTCTTCATTTAAAATCACTTCATATAAATCTTCCTCGTCCTACAGAGCTTTCATGTTGCATAATTATTTTAATTCAACTCTTCTACAACTTTATTTCGATTGAAGCAATCTATCTTATCAATTAGAATATTAGGCTAGTCTTCAGATGAAGTTATTCAACAATTTGCTTTTTTTCTTTAACCACGTAACCACACTATGCTACCAAATCGATGATTAATTATATTTTCATTTATTTATTTAAGGAAAACTAATATCTACATTATTTATAAAAAGATTGCACATCTTTTAAGGATTGAATCAATTATTATTCCGTATAGCAGTTTTGTTCCACTGAATCTTATCAATCAGAATATTAGGCTTAGTCTTCAGATGAAGTTATTCAACAATTTGCTTTTTTCTTTAACCGCGTAACCACACTCTTACCAAATCGATGATTATTTATATTTTTTAAATTTATTTATTTAAGGGAAATGAAATTTTACATTATTTATAAAAAAGATTGCACATCTTTTAAGGACGGAATCACTGAACCACTGAATCTTATCAATTAGAATATTAGACCTAGCCTTTTGATGAAGTTATTCAACAATTTGCTTTTTTTCTTTAACCACGTAACCCCACTATGCTACCAAATCGATGATTAATTATATTTTTTAAATTTATTTATTTAAACGAAACGAATGTCTACATTATTTATAAAAAGATTACACATCTTTTAAGGACTGAATCAATTATTATTCCGTATAGCAGTTTTGTTCCATTGAATCTTATCAATTAGAACATTAGGTCTAGTCTTCAGATGAAGATATTCAACAACTTGCTTTTTTTCTTTAACCGCGCAACCCTGCTCTGCTATCAAATCGATGATTAATTATTTTTCGAATTTATTCATTTAAGGGAAACGAATATCCACATTATTTATAAAAAAAGATTATACATCTTTTAGGGACTGAATCAATTTTATTTCCGTATAGCAGTTTTGTTCCATTAAAGCGGAACAAAATACTGGAGTTGAGTTGTCATTTTAATACTTAAAAAATATGCAACAAGATGTCCGTAACATAACCGTGAAAGTAAATTATTTTTTTGTTGAAGTAATCTATCTTATCGATAAGTATTAGGCTTAGTCGTTATTATTAGATGAAGTTATTCAACAATTTACATATTTTTTCTGTAACCACGTAATCCCGCTCTGCTACGAAACAGATGATTAATTCATTTGTGTAATTAAATTATTTAAATCAAACTAGTATCCCCATTATTTATAAAAATTTGATATAACTTTTAAGGTCTGAATTAATTTAGTTTTCATATAGAAGCTTCATTTTATTGAAGAGAGAACAAAATGCTCTAACACTTGATGAAAAACAGTCCAGATCTTATCAAAAGATATCCATAACATAATCGTGCAAAGAGATAATTTTTTTTGTAGCACTTCGAATTTTTAGAAATGTGTATGCTTCTGAAGTAATAGTCTGATATATTTTTTTTCTTTCTAATGCAGCTAGCAAATACTTAGACATCTTGATATTGGATGTATTAAGACAAGCGCTACATAGACGTTACTTACTTTCCATTACCCGGAGTGGGGGCGTGTAACTTGAAGATAAGCCACGGACGCGGAGTAACAATGCCCCCGCAAAGCTCTACGATCTTATTAGGATAGGACCTACGTTTTAAAGTGGATTCCGAACCACTACAAACATCCATGGCACCGCCGGGACTCGAACCCGAAAGATGTAGTACCGTGTGCTAGCCACTCGGCCATTCAGGCCTCTATATTCTGATATATTCAAATTCGGAAAGGAAAAAAAAATATTTTCATTTTGCAAATTCTAATGTTACATTGGACTGTAATTTGAAGATAAATCCTCCCGTCTCAAAAACGGTGACATCTGCATTTTTGAAAATGACGCCCCATTTCTTCTATAAATGAAGCGCTTAGTAAAAATCCCTCTTATGTGAGCTCTATATGTTACAATGATATAAGAGTAATGCGTACTGATTTATTCATTTCAGGCATGTCTTTGTAATAAGGGATTTGAAGGACCCAGTTGTACCAATCCGACTGTGAATTGCTGGCTCTTTTATTGCAAACAAACTGAGTGCCCAAGGCTCTATGTTTATAAGGTTTTAAGATGTGAATGCAGTTCAAAATATTTCGGAGTGAAAGTGCGATGTAAGAATTTGCAACTACAGTTACAAACCAATAACCAAAGTGAAAAATCTAGATTAAAGCTTTGTTTTCATCACATAACATACTTACCTTAATAGTTAACTATCTCAGGATATATATATATATATATCTATATGTATGTACCAATGAAATATTTATGACTCACTTAAATTAAAACGAATTGAATATTTACGGCGAATATGTATTTTGCAATATAATTTTAAAACCAATTTTTACTACAAATATACACAGTCCAGTCACATTAATGTGACCACCACCTACTTTCGACGTCAACGTGAAATAACCAATCACAAAAGGCAGGTGACAGCACATTGCAGTGGAATGTATATAAAGAATTCCACTTAATATCACTTAAATACCACTTAATACCACATTCCACACTCCACTTAAAGCCAGAATATACAAGAGTGTATATTCTTGCTTTTGACAGGTGGTCACATTAATGGGATTAGACTGTGTAGATTAATGCTTTGTTTTTACCACGTAACCTAATTATCATAATAGTTAACTCTACAGGGATAGTACAAATAACATATTTATCACGCATTTAAAATAAAACGAATTGAATATTTCCAACAAATATGTGCTTTACAATATAGTTTTAAAATTTTTTCACTATAAATATAGATTAATGCTTTGTTTTTATCACTTAACATACTTATGATAATCGTTAACTAAACATACTTACTATAGCATACTTACCATAGCCGAAGTGTTTTCGAAAGAGTTTTTGCAATGTAGTTCTAAGTTAGTTTAGTTTTTGCAATGCAGTGTAGTTCATTTTGCAATGTAGTTTTAAAACCAATTTTTACTGCAAATATAGATTAATGCTTTGTTTTTACTACGTAACATAATGGTTAACTCTATAGGGATTGTACAAATAATATATTTATCACGCATTTACAATTAAACGAATTGAATATTTCCAACAAATATGTGCTTTACAATATAGTTTTAAAATTTTTTCACTATAAATATAGATTAATGCTTTGTTTTTATCACATAACATACTTATGATAATCGTTAACTAAACATACTTACTATAGCATACTTACCATAGCCGAAGTGTTTTCGAAAGAGTTTTTGCAATGTAGTTCTAAGTTAGTTTAGTTTTTGCAATGCAGTGTAGTTCATTTTGCAATGTAGTTTTAAAACCAATTTTTACTACAAATATAGATTAATGCTTTGTTTTTACTACGTAACATAATGGTTAACTCTATAGGGATTGTACAAATAATATATTTATCACGCATTTACAATTAAACGAATTGAATATTTCCAACAAATATGTGCTTTACAATATAGTTTTAAAATTTTTTCACTATAAATATATGCTTTGTTTTTATTAATGATAATTTGTAAACATACTTTTTATCAAATAACATACTGTTATGATAATTATTCTTTAACTAAACATACTTACGATTTTATAACTAATTTTCCTACCATACGAAGTGTTTTTTCGTTCTAAAAGAGTTTTTGCCAATGCCAATTATTTAGTTTTTGCAATAAGTGTAGTTCATTTTACAAATTTTCGCATACTTAATATAGATTAATGCTTTGACCGTTTTTAATACGCTTTTATTAATTTCACCTGTATGTTTGTTTGTAACCATAGCCGAAGTGTTTTCGAAAGAGTTTTTGCAATGTAGTTCTAAGTTAGTTTAGTTTTTGCAATGCAGTGTAGTTCATTTTGCAATGTAGTTTTAAAACCAATTTTTACTACAAATATAGATTAATGCTTTGTTTTTACTACGTAACATAATGGTTAACTCTATAGGGATTGTACAAATAATATATTTATCACGCATTTACAATTAAACGAATTGAATATTTCAACAAATATGTGCTTTACAATATAGTTTTAAAATTTTTTCACTATAAATATAGATTAATGCTTTGTTTTTATCACATAACATACTTATGATAATCGTTAACTAAACATACTTACTATAGCATACTTACCATAGCCGAAGTGTTTTCGAAAGAGTTTTTGCAATGTAGTTCTAAATTAGTTTAGTTTTTGCAATGCAGTGTAGTTCATTTTGCAATGTAGTTTTAAAACCAATTTTTACTGCAAATGTAGATTAATGCTTTGTTTTTACTATGTAACATAATGGATAACTCTATAGGGATTGTACAAATAATATATTTATCACGCATTTACAATTAAACGAATTGAATATTTCCAACAAATATGTGCTTTACAATATAGTTTTAAAATTTTTTCACTATAAATATAGATTAATGTTTTGTTTTTATCACATAACATACTTACGATAATCGTTAAGCAAACATACTTACTATAACGTACTTACCAAAGTCGAAGTCTTTGCAAAAGAGTTACTTCTGTATACGAGTATTATTCTTTCCGCAGTAGCGGGCTCAATAATCGCGATTTTGAAACTAATTTTCCTAGTACGTGCCACTGCGAATATTATTCTGTAAACTACAAATCTTTCCTTGTAATTGACCGTTTTTAATACGCTTTTATTAATTTCACCTGTATGTTTGTTTGTAATTGACTCTTTGGGCTCGATTTTGCCCAACTTAAAGCTATCAGATTTAGTTTAAACGTTGTAGACTTATCAAGGACGGACGACAATAAAATATTTTGATAAGTTTATTATCTCATCATAATTAGGATCGCAAGGATTAGTGATTCTATTTTAACTTATGAAGGGCAATTTAACCTATGTAGAATGAAAGTTCCTAAGACATTTAAACCTACGTGGGACTGTGGCACAACGGATAACGCGCCGAACTACTTGTTCGAATCCTGGCTGGCTCGACATATTTGCATTTAGCCTTTGTTTTACTGACAAATGAATTATTGTAAAAACTATAGTTCCAGTCCTCCGTACCGGGACCTCATTTAAATATTATAGTTTAAAAATACGCTTTTAGAGTTAATCAAACTAAAAAGTAAAAAAATTATTGTTTAAAAAATCTAAAAACACACTTTTAGAGTTAATCAAACTAAAAAGTAAAAAATAATTGTTAACATAAGAATAAAATTATTGACGAGAAAATTAATGACCCTGTTCTAAAAGCGTGGGGTGCTTTGTATGACATTTTCAAACTAACTCTGCATTTCGGAATGAAACTAGTGAAAAATTATAACGATTGATATCGAGTACGCGACGCTTTTAGAACAGTGACATTCATTTTCTCGTCTGTAATTTTATTCTTATGTTAACAATTATTTTTACTTTTTAGTTTGATTAACTCTAAAAGCGTGTTTTTAGTTTTTTTTAAACTATAATTTTTATACAGCATTTTACTTTTGGACCAAACTTTTGAAACACCCTGTAAATAAATTGTACATTTTCTATTTGTAAAAGTTAATAATTATTAGTTAGTTTATGAAATCAGTTTATAATTTAAAACAGTAATATAGAAAAAAAAAGTTGGAAATTAATGTTTTTTTTTCTGTCTTGTCATGCGATATTGATTCTTATATATTTTCATAACAGTTGGTAGATATATTTACGATGAAGGATATTCGGACATCTACAAACCACCACCACCTGGATATCTTGATAGTCAAGGTGGAGTAGGTAAGCTGATTTTACCAAATGTTAGATGGCGTTATTTTTCGCTACGTATGTTTCATACATAATTTTAATTGAGAACGAAATATTTTACTGCGTAGGATAGCGCCCAAGGGTTTTATCAAACATCTCCAAATTACTTAAGCTATTTTTTTTATTTCTAATGGAAGGCTACAGTAAGGAATCAAATAAAAAGAACACACGGAACATGAAAACAACAAAAAGAATCGAAGGAAATCGCATAGTGACATGTTTAGCCGATAAGGGTCCTAGCCTCCCAGTAACGACCAAACACAAGTAGAGGAAACAAGTGCAGGGGCAAACAGGAAGGTGGGATGAATCCATGTTATCTCCAAGAATGCAGAGCATGCATTTTGACTCACTCTATTTAGAAATCTTATTTATCAACCTAAGTGTTTCAATTATCACTATTATCAATTCTTAATAACACTTATCAAAAATATAAGGCAGTTTCTGTATAGCATCAGTTTTGATTTCATGATAAATTTTGATATCATTCTATTTTCAATTGGTTGGTTTTTTCCAATACAAACACACAAAATTGTTTTCAAAATATGCTACTCAATTACACACTCTTAAAATTACTACTACTAATATTCTACTAAAGCACAAGCCATACAGCTGTAAAATTAAAATTTATATTTTAAAAAAAAATACTTAAACTTTCATGCACATTCTCAGTGAAAAATTTATCATTGAAATGCTTGCAATTCTAAAAAAAAAAAGAAATTACAATAAAGATTATAAAATGTCTGAAGAATTGGATACTTTAGCAATGTAAAATACAATTTCAGTTATGTAAACTACAACTTACGCAATGTAAACTAACGTAACTAAGAAACGTAATAAAAATAAAGCGGTTTTTTTTTTTTTCAAAATCATTAAGAGTAATTTATTATGTGATTGTAAACCCTCCCTTAAAAACACTGTGCTATGATTCATTAGTATTTAGAAAAGTTTGATTTTTGTCACAATCATTAATGCAGAAAAAAATTCGGAAAACGAAATATAAGGAATCATTTAGATCTCAATAAAAGTACAATTAACATGGAAAGCAAATTGCAAATGTGTCTTAACTTCAGAAAATTATATGCAGGGAAATATTAGCAACGAGGGCTTCGTAGAAAAAAAAAAACTTTATGAAGAAAGAAATATTTAAATATATTTTAATACTTTTATACATAATAATAATTTAATAATTAAACCAAAAGAAGCAACAAACCTTTTCAGACATTCTTCATATAATAAATGTAATGAAATTTTCAACTGCAAATTATCTGTTGAAATTCAGAAGTCGACACGATAAATGTGGTGTTTGAAAAATTTGATTGATAAAGATAAAGTTTTAACTAATTACACTTCGAATTTAAAAATTAACAATAGTTTAAAAGAGTTGTTGAAAGAAAAGGAACCTTTTTCAAGTTTGCAATACAAGCATTTGGAATCTTCAAACAAAAATCTAAATTGCGTGGGGTTTTGTGATATAAATATAGAAAAAATCCCCTTCAGAAAAAGACAACTAAAAAGCAAAAATATATTTATATTTTAGTATCTGCTAAGCAAGCATTACATCAGAAAATTTCTCAAAAAAAGGATAATTATTGATATAAAATTGAATCTTGTCTATGATAAATAATACCTTTTTGTGAATTTTTATAATTTAAAAAGATAAAAATTTATTTAATTATTAAGCACTTAAAAATATAATTCTAACTGACGAAAAAAATCACGAGGCATCAAAACTTCGCCAAACCATGATATTCCAACAACAATGTTTTCAAGTCTGTTTAAATTGTAATCATGTTTTAAGTGTTTTTTAAATTTCATATTTGTAATACTTTTTAAAAATATAATTAATTCAAAACAGATAATTTATAATTACTTTACATAAGAATAGTAACTGGTATTGAGTTTAATATTTTTAGGAGGATTAGTTGTTGAACTCGAAAGTTGTCCCTGCAAGGTCTTCAGGGAGCCGATATGGAGGTAAAAGTGCTGGGTCACAAGGGAATGCAAGAGCTGGCCAACGATATGGGCAACCAGGACAACAAGGTCAACAAGGTCAATATGGACAAGGTCATATGGGACCACAATCAGCAGGAGGATCTGGTTTCAAAGGAAATTCGGGATCTATAGACAATGACGAAGACAGCACAGAAGACATCGATGAAGCATTAGAAGAATTGGAGGAGGAAAATGTGTCCTCTGTTCTAAGAGCTGGCAGAGGATATCTGATTGTGATTTTAAATATTTTAATTTATAACCATTTGTAGTTGTTGAAAACCTGAAAATATTATTTTGTTGTCCAATATTTCATTGTTTCTTTGCTTAATATTCATTCCTGCAAATTGACTTATTGACTTCTTCTACTTATCGAAATCGAAATGTAGATGTAGAACTATACCAGCGTAGCTATTAATTTAACAATATTGTTGAGAATCAGTTTCAATATCAATTTATTAAAGGAAGAAATTACGGTTAATTCTTAAGGTGGTACGCGAATTCATTGCTGGAGCGTCAGGAATAGCGTTAATTTTAACGCCGGTAAAATTCAACTCTTCGAAAAGGAAAGAATTAGTATCAACTATTAAATTTAACAGTAATGCGCAGCATCGATATCAATTAGAGTTAAGTTTAGGACTTATCAATTAGCGTTTGTTTCTAAAAAGAATCGCCTCATAGTATAGAACGTGGTTTTTCAAATTTGATTTAGTTAATTTATACATATTTACAATTTGCAGTATAAACTTGTATAATTAAATATTGGTTCAAATAAAATTTCGCTTTCTCGGAATTCAATCATCTGATTTTGTTAATATATAAATAATGATAAATTCAGTCCCATATATATGTAAAAGAGAATGAATTGTACACCCATATAAACAACAAAGAAAAATAGCGAAACTATTTAAAATTCATTGTTATAATAGAGAACTTCGGGTAACTAGAAAACAAAATCTATTTTTTTTAAAATTCTTTATTCAATATTATTTTAAATTTATTACAAACTGAAACTAGTAGATGTTGTTTAATTTAAGAAAATACACTTATTTATTTAAATTTTTTTTTCAATGAAAAAATTACAGTAGATGCTACAAAAAAAGAATTTTAAAGTATTTCCACGGAATAAAGAAATATGCTTCGACATGCGTCGTAAAATATTTCTCTGAAATGAAACTCATAAAATAAAAGCGGCCTGATGGCCAATTGACTAGCGTTCTGACCTTTGGTAACGCAGGCTCCAGGTTCAAATCCTGGCGGCGACTAATGTTTGGTAGTGTTTCTGAATCCATGTTATACTGTTGGTACCGGTCTAGTTAGCCAAAAGTATGCATAAAATGACCGTAGAGCGACAAACGAAATCATAAAATTAAAATGATAAATTTTAAAACAAGAATAGTACACTGACGGAAAAAAAAATCCCATCGCCAATAAAAAATTGTAGGAGAGTAATGAAATTCGAACAATGTATTTGTTATTTAACATGTTTAATTGATTAAATTTTAAAGATCTTGGGTTAATTTAAGATCAAGAAAATGAATTTTCAAATGTAAAATCCTGTTACATTAATAGCCGGTATAATCTCCAGAATTTTGAATGCAAGCCGGCAAACGTGCATGCATTGTGTCATACAGGTGCCGAATGTTATTTTGTGGTATGAAGTTCAATGCTTGTTGTACTTGTTTTGTCAGACGGTCAATGCTGGCTGTGGATGATTCTGGAGTTGTCGTCCAATGATATCCCATACGTGCTCAATTGGAGACAGGTCTAGTGATCTCTTAGGCCAAGGTAACATGTTGATACTAGGTAGAACCCGTTGCGTTACAACAGTGGTATAAAGGCGAGCGTTATCCAGTTGGAAAACTGCCCCTTGAATGCTGTTCATGAATGGCAGCACTACAGGTGGAATTACCAGACTGACGTTTGGGATGACCACGAGATTGCTCCTGCTGACATAGGAAATTGCTCCCCAGACCAATGTATAGATCCAGTGTGTCTAGACCGCACACAGTCTGGTTGCCGGCTTTCCCCTGGCCTCCTTCTGACCAACACACGGCCATCACTGGCAACACGGCAGAACCTGCTTTTATCCGAAAACACAACAGATCTTCACTCCGCCCTCCAATGAGCCCTGTCTTGACACCACTGGTATCGCAAACGGCAATGGCTTGTAGTCAGTGGAATACACGCTAGAGGGCGCCTGGCTTGGAGCTGTCCCTGAAGTAACCGATTTCTATCAGTCTGTTGTGCCACTGTGGTACCAACTGTAGCTCGAATTTCTGCCGCAGACGCGATACGATGCTCTACAGCTGTACGTCGAACACGGCGGTCTTCCCTCTCAGTTGTGCCACGTGACCGCTCGAAACCCGGTGTGCTTGAAGCAGTATCATCCATTTGACCAGTGCTCCCAACAATCACGCACAGTGGACACATTCCGGCCAAGTCTTTCTGCAATATCGCGGAAAGAAAGTCCACCTTCTCGTATCCCTATTATTCGCCCTCGTACAAAATCAGTGAGCTGTTGATAATGCTAAGGAATGAAAAAGTACCTTTTAAGCATTTTGTTTCAGAAAATAGTATATAAAGAGCAGAAATATTTTTAGAAAATAATACGCATCCATCATGCTCATTGCAGTAAACTCAATACGGTGATATGAAAACAGAATGCATTTTGATGAAAATTTGTTCTTTGCTATGAAGGCTTACAAAGAATACATGTTGGGATTTTGAAAATTTTATCTTGTAACAAATCTGTAACATGTTTTTCTTACTGACGGAATGAATATACTGGGACATTAAATGGGATATACTCAACAAATCTTTGATTCCTGGTAAACTTGACACGTTTGATTATTAATTTTATATAAATGTTTTCAATTTAATATTTGTAATATTGCTTGGCGGCCTGATGGCAGAGAGACTAGTGATCTGGTGTTCGGTGCCATCGGCTTTAGGTTTGAGTTCCGACGGTGCCGTGGATAATTACACTGCATATAAAACAGACGTCTGACATTATTCTTATTTTAAGGGTATCTGGTAATTCACCCATAAGTGAAGGACAACAGCAAATTCCAGCTCCAAGGGCCACTGATTTGAGTTTGAAGTTCTGGACTAAAAAGCAATGTGAGAACTGACCAACAATATGACCATCCGGGGCAACAACATAATCAACCAGAACAACAACTTGGTCAAACAGATCAATTCTCTCACAGGAAGTTGGTAGACAAATCAGTTGGAGAATCTGGTTCCAAAGGAAATTCGGGATCTAAAGACAGTAATGAAGACATCAATCACAGAAGACATCGATGAAGCCTTAGATGAAGTGGAGGAGGAGAATTTGTCCTCTGTTATAATAACTGCCAAAGGATATCTGATTGCAATTTTGAATATTTTAGCTTATTACAATTTGCAGTTATTAAAGATGCAAATAATTATTTTTACTGCCAAATATTTCATTATTTTTCTGTATCTATTTTCAAAATCTATTTAATCGGTACCAAATTCTTCTGATGAAAATCACGTATATTTCTTAATTATGATGCCTTGATACGTATTTGGTGAACCAAACATTCCAGTGTCTAAAATGAGGTTGATATGGCAACTCAAGTTGGAAAACATTTTCTTGAATACGATGTGAACCCACGTAACATTTCCGAAAATGTTCATTCCTGACCATGGTGGTAAAATATGTGCGATGTGTATTATGTTCTCTTTAGTAATACGAATGTACTTCATATCTGTTATATGTATTAATGTGTGCGATATTTGAAAATAGAATCCTACTATTTTAATCAAATGTTTATTGGTTTCAATTGCTGGGAATAACTACCTGAGGTAATTCGCTATAAAGATGCAGTAGATTCAGCATTACACAAGCTTCTATAAAGAAATATTCTACACTGATATATTGTGTCACCACAACTTGATGCAAGTTCAGTCAAAAATACTTCTATTGGCCTTAATATCGTCTATCATGTTTAAGTCAGTCTTTTCCGCTTACATAATTTTCAAACACTTCGTACACAAAGGCACGGAAGATTTAATACGGGTTCCTTCATTGAATTAAAACTACAGTATATAGCAATACTGGAATAAGAAGTACCTTCAAATGTGATTATAAAAAAAATAGAAGATGAAGATATGTATTCTGAAATGAAGGAATGAGTACTTCTGTAATCTGTTTTTGTTTTAGATAATAATGTGTATTATTATACACATTATTATAATAAATTATAATAAAAAGGGAAACAAGATATCGACTATTACTGTTTTAGAGGGAATTTTTTGGCGGGAAAACAGGAGTTCAAAAGGTATAAACTTACTTCATTCCCTCCTTTCACTATTACAGTTTCTATATTACTGTTCCTGTCAATTCTTATCATCCTTCCGTTATCTTTGTTACATGATCTGCTCTCCATTTATTTCAAAAGAAAATATCAGTACGTGTGCAAGTTTAGCGAATTTTAATACCTTCTTCAAGTAAAAGCAACGAGAATTTCTTCCTTTGAAAAGCTTTGAAGTTTCAGCCATTTTGGATCATTGGGGTTAATGTGGCCAGTTATTACTGATATTTCCATTTCTCTTTCTTGAAATAATAGGTTTCCGTGTAAAATGGGAATATGCAGCACTAACAATTCGTTTTGTGACAAATTGTGCGAAATGGAGATATATAGCTTGATTATTGAAATGCGAATGTTAGATTTAAAATAGACAGTTCATAACTATTTCTGGACACAAAGTAAAACGAAATTTGATGGATTATAAAAATATTATTTGAAACTTTATCATCTCATTAAAAAGACACCTTAATCATTGGAATCTCATTTTAATTTATTTTATAAAGTTACATTAGGATTAAACATATGTTTTTTATTCATATGTTTTTATTAAATTGAGACAAAAATAAATTCTGTGATATTTTTTGAAATTTTCCCTATTCCCTATGCCCTATTTGAAATATAGTACTATCTGCAATTTTAAGTTGAACATTTTTTTTTTTTTTTTTTTTTTACATTTTAATATTAATTTTGGAGTAAACATAATATTGAATATTATTAAGAGGAAATATTATTCATTTTTAAAAGTGTAACTTGAAGCGATAATGTTTATTGTAGTAGTTTTAATCAATAATTACATTTAATTATTAATAAATCATTATCTATGAATAATAAAATTTTGCATTTATATATTAATTTATTAAAAACATTTTGTCATTGTTTATTTTTATTATTTTAATTGTAGCATGGAGTGTAGAAATTGGAAAAGCACATTATAACAATAAAATTTATTATATGTTTACATTTTAAAATTTTTATCAAAAAATTAGAAAAGTATATTATCTTTCATAAAGGGAGATTAAAAATATTATTCACATAATATATTTTGCGAATCGCATAATATTTGCATAATATAATTGTAATCATTTTGCCATTATTCATTTTTATTATTTTAATTGTAGAATGGAGTGTAGAATGCATGCTTTATATGATAAATTTTATACTAAGTATATATTTATATTAATTTAACTTTAATTTCAAATTAAAGAAACGTGTGAATAAAAATAATTTGAAAACGGGCTTATCTATCGATTGTGCAATCTAGGCCTTCAGCACATTCACTTAAATTTAAGACACATACACAAGCATGATGCTGATTGGATGCCTATTTTTAGGCTAATTTTGTAGTGTTGTGTGTCAGAGCAACTTGGTTGAAACTGGGAGTAGTTGGGTTGAGGGTTGGACACAGGTTTGAGAACTCACAGCTTCATTTGCACATGCACAAACATGACACACATACGATATTTAAAGACATATAATAATACCACTTCTAAGCCGAAAACTCTATACTCAGGTTTGTGCGAGAAGTACGGAAAATACTTCCTCTCCTGGTTAGAGTCTGTAGGCCAACTATTACGCAGGGTTGAGTTGAATATATTTCCTCTCGGGATGAGAGACTATAAACTAAAAGTTTCTCATCGGCACCGCCGGTTACGCTGAACTTCTCTGTTGAGAATCTCGAGGACTACTGACCATTTCTTCTGAACGCCGCAGGGGCACTCTTGCAGTGCGTGTGAAGACCTTTTACAACTTCTCTTTAACATATCAAATATTTTGTGACAAAATTATATTAATCTTAATTTAAAAAAAAAAAATTATGAGGTAAATAATATTTTATTTAAATGGCAATTTTAAAACAAAAACAAAAATTTTAACCCTCCTCTACATTTTAATCTCTTTTTTGAATTATATATATATTTTTTTACACTTTGCATTGCATTATGAATTTATACGAAAAACAAGTAATATAAAAAAAAAATTTTAAAGACAATTTTTTTTACCTTTTTTTTAAACTTGTTTTTTCACTATATTGCAGAAAGTCCTTTATAAATAATTTTCATTCATTTTTTTAAATTTATCTGGCGCCATCTATTGGTAGGTATATGCAACTTAAATCTAAAAAAGCTTAAATAAATTAATTAAATTTGATTACTGAATTAAAATTTAAAAAAACTGTATGAACATCAAATGTCATCCACTATGA
Organism: Caerostris darwini; assembly: GCA_021605075.1. Lineage (NCBI taxonomy): Eukaryota > Metazoa > Arthropoda > Arachnida > Araneae > Araneidae > Caerostris > Caerostris darwini. Next base: position 320,911 of record BPLQ01015705.1, read on the forward strand.
GTTCAAAAAAATTGTATTTGAACTTGAGTGGATAAATAAAAAGTATTTTATGAACGATTGAAAATTTGAACAATATATATATATAGGGAGAGTGTGAGCTAATAGAAGGAATTGAATAAACACTAATTTATAGTTAAAATATTATGAAACTGTAATGATATTTGTTTCAATGTGAAAATTAAATATTAGAATTCACTATTCAATATGAGAAATCAGTTCAGTATTCTAATTACGTTTCTTGTATTTGTACAAATTATATTATTTGTCACATATTTTTTTATTATAAAAGACTTTTTTTCATTAACAACCTATGAATAAGATAAGATAATGCATTTATCTAAAAGTTCATCACTTTTCTCACAAGTGGATATTGTTTTGATTTGAGAATTTCTTTGCCACTCTTTAAATATACTTTCAGGACTTATTATTTTCTTTTTAATGCCGTTGACATAATTATACTTTTATAACAACCGTTATTTGGATTCGATCGAAAAAAGGTTAACTTTTACTACTATGTCCAAAAAGTAAGACCAATTTTCAATCTAAATTTCCCGGGAATAGGGTATTTTAATTTGTTTTTCTTTTTCAGGTTGTTAGCACTGTCCTTGACATCTGTGTGAAATTTGACGTCAAAATATTCGTTAGTGTTGCTTGGTTTTGTGAGATGCTAAAACTGATTCCGGTGATTTTTGAAATGTCTGAATTAATTGAGCAAAGAACTGAGAACTTTCGTTAATTTTTGCGGAAACGTATCGAATGTTGCAGAAAACATCCGGTGAGCATTCCTATACTTAGATGCATTAAAAACAGTTCAAAGAATGTAAAGAACGCGTTGAAGACGAGTTCCTTTTGGTCGACCATCAACCTCAACCGACGAAGTTCACCTCCAAAAAATTAAATATTTTGTGCTTGCAAACAGTCGATTTACAATTGGAGACCTTGCTGATAAGGGCGGAATTTCAAAATTCCATTTTAAAAGATGTTTTGGGCCGCAAACGCGTCAAATTTCGGTTGGTACTGAAAACACTGAATGCACCAGCTTACATTGAAATGATTTTTCGTGACTTTTTCGCCAAAAGTGAAACCCATATCGTTTCACAACCGCCGTAGTCTCCTGATTTAGCATGAGCTATCTCTGGCTATTCCCTAAACTCAAAAGACCACTTCGAGGACACCGTTTTGAGTCGATTGAAGAGACATTTCAAAAATCGTGGGAATCAGTTTTAGCGTTCCACAAAACCAAACGTAATTCAAGCACTAACGAATATTCTCACGTAAAATTTCACACATATGTCAAGGACAGTGCCAACAACCTAAAAAAGAAAAACCAAATTGAAATACCATATGCCCAGGAAATTTAAATTGAAAATAGGTCTTACTTTTTGGACACAGTAGTATTTTTAGAACATTAGTTCAAGGCGAAGACGTCGATCAAACGCATTAAATTGTTCTGCAGTTCTGATGCTTCTTTTTAATGTTGTTGACATTGTTAAGGTTTTGTGGTAACTGTTATTTGAATTTGCGAAGAAAAAAGTAACTTTTAATTTCAGAACGTCAGTTTACAGAAGAAAAAGAACATTGAAGGTATTAAATTTTTCTGCGATTTTCTGATGATCTTATTTTTTTCAATCATTTGATAAGGCCTATGCACTGACAGGTTTTTGTAAGGCAATAAAAAGATTCTTTTCGCCTTTAACAAAGGATATATCTGAATAAAATGTAAGCTATTCTTTGGTTTCTTTTTTCTTTTTTACCTCTTTTAAATAATTTTCATTTATAATTTGTATTCGGCATCGTAAAAAAAAAAAAAAAATATTGGAGTACTAGCAAATAATTGCAAAATTTTTTGGAGTAATTTTATCGTAAGAACGATTATTGTCTTTGTCTAAATAAAAAATTATGTGAGTTAGCAAACATAATTAAACATAATAATTTGATGATTAAAGCGATTAAATTTGGTGTAAAAGCAAAATAGGAATAAAATTTTGGCAAAATAATGATATATTTTAGCTTTAAAGCGACAATATGTGGCGTAAAAAGAAAACATTAAAATTTTTCCATAAAAGTTGTAAAATTTTGGAAATAAAGTGATATAAATTGTCGTAAAATAATTTAGGCGTGATTTTTTTGGCATAATAATGCTAAATTTTGGAGTAAGTACGATAGAATTTGGCGCAAAAGTATTCAAGGAATAAAATTTTTTAGTGATAAAAATTTGGCGATACAGCATTAACTTTTGGCCTAAAAGCAATTTTAAAAAAAGCGGTTTAGCGAAAAAGTTTGGCTATAAAGCGATAAAGCATTTCAAATATTAAAATTTTGACAGGATTGTGATGATATTTGGACGTAAAGCGATAAACTTTGGCTTAAAAGCACTTTCAGGAATAAACTTTGACAAAACAGCGGTTTGGCTGCTAATGTTGTCATAATAGCAATGTTTGGAGATAATTTTGGCAAAATAACGTTTTTTAATGACAGCGAACTCTGGCAGCTCTTTGGTTTGTTTACTTGGCGATTTGGCCTCCCAGAGAAGCACATTGCTGTAACGTTATTTTACCGCGAAAACTACCTAGTGCATTCACTACTATGCTTACTCGGCGACTTGGCATCCTGGCGATGCATTTGGCACAAAGGGTACAGTATTCTAGATTTTTACTCGTAAATTTTATTAAAATAATATTGTTAATAAAATAGCTAAAAATAAACAATAAAATAATTTATGTTAAAAAACACATCTATTTAATTATAACATTACTAAATAATTATCTATGTGGATAATATGGTACTTACGTATTAACGCCACCGCAGCTACAGATTTGGCGGTTTTTAAATGGCGCCTATCTACACTTAAAATTTTGTGACAAATCATAAAATATATAGAACACTTTATTTAAAATCAAAACACCTTCAAAATTCAAAACACTTTATTTAAAAACAAAGTAGTCAATCGGATTTCAGTGAAAAATGGGCCGATATAGGGTTTAACACAGATTCAAAACTGTCTCTATTTTGGCTCATTGGCAGCTCTTTACTGGCGCATACGCGCAACTTCTGTTGCGGTGGCGTTAATACGTAAGTACCGATAATATTATTCAGGTATACACATAAATTATAGTACAATAATATAGTTTGTAAAAATAATACAGATAAACATTTTAGTACTTGTCTTTTTGTCGTTTACCTTTTACACTTCGAGAAATTTATATTCATGTTTTATTACTTTTTTGTAGTGTTCCATTAGACTTGGTTGAAGATTTGTGGAATCTGTTTATTTGCAATCGGTCGACTAATTGATAAAAATTTCAAGGAACAGAGTAATAGCTAAATTTTAAAATGCATTTAATTGAATATGAATTTTTACTTGTGATTGAATTGATGTGAATTTTTAATTGTGATTGAATTTATGCGAATTTTTAATTGTGATTGAATTTATGTGAATTTTTAATTGATATTGAAATTACATGAATTTTAAGAATGCCATCAGACAAATAATATTGTGCTATTTGAGTGCTTAACAATGATATGCTTATGATGCTATCTATAAGAATTGAAGCGATGCAATATGATTTAAAACAATGTTATACCAATATATTGTTGCGAAAAATTGAAAAAATAAACACCGTGGCAACGTCAACAACAATCAATTTTAACCAGGCATTATGAAAAAAATTTATAAAATGTGAAGGATTTATAATATTAGCATACGCTCCGATAATAGTGTATATTATGAACAAGATAAATAAAATTTTTCAATGGAAAGAAGTAAGCTATGTTATTTTAATTAATAAATTTTTTCTCTTTTTTAAAAATCAGTAATAATGGTTTTTTAATTTTTATTTCAGATGAATATCTCACAGTGTTTACAGTTTCATAAGTACTCTTTTTATGTTCACGTACAGGGAGTTCAAAATTTGGTATTACTGAATAAAAAAGCTCAGAATATTCTTCCAGATGATCAATTATTTCAATAGAACCAAGAATAGGATTCCATTTTGCTTATCGAAAAAGGTAAGGCTAAATGTCCATGTTTAATTTTCAATAGTGAGAAAAAAATATTAATATGCCATTTTATTTTAAAATCACTTGAAATCTTAAATTACACAATCCTATTCATATCAGAAATATCTAAAGCAGGGTTGGCCAACCCGCCGCTGCTTTGTATATTTTCCCGGCCCGTGAGATTTATCACACTTTTACCATATATATTTATCTTATGACGGCCAAAGTTGTGAAAATCAATGTATTAAAAAAATGCATTATGTGTGCATCACTATATTCAAAAATCAATTATCGAAACTATGTGAAAATATTGACTTATTTTAAAATAATATTATCTCGAATATATGACCGATATTGCTTGTTTTATTTATGAGTTTACAGTTATAAGTTTGCAGAATGATTAAAATATATTTTGTAAATCATCATGCACACGCATCGTGGAACATGTAATATAACAGGATCTATATTTCACTTTAAGTGAGCTCATTGATCATCCCTAAATAATACAGTCGATTGCTGATAGCAGAGCAAACCTGACTCTCAGTTTCAAGATGTTAGCGCATTTGGCTTAACTTGCTCCTGCTAATCTGTTTTTTTTTTTTTTTTCTAAATTGAAATTGACCAAACACAAAACACGATCAAACATAACGGACGCTAACCTGCAACTCCATTTACGATGTGCAAATATTGCACATCGTAATTGGTCTTGTGAATATATGTTACAGATAGTGCCTGTTTTATTTATGAGTTTGCAGTTATGAGTTCGCAGAATATAATTTAATTATTTAATGATGCGCGCGCATCGGTTTGTAAAACTAAGTGAAAGAGTGAAGAAACAAATATCGCACTAGTAAAATAAATATTTCTTAATGACTTCATTGTTTTTATTTCATTAATATTTATATATTTTTCATATTTCATTTTTAGTGTTATATATTTATTTACAATGTACTTTTAGTATCTTTATTATTATATTATATATGTACGAATAATAGTAAAGCACAAAAATAATAACTCATTATGTTTCAATTTTTCACTCCAAAAAAATGTCTATAGTGGGTCTAAATCTAATATGGGGACATATGATTTTATATGCAGCCCGCGGAGTTAGGATAAATTTCCAAACTGGCCCGCAGGATCGTTCACAAAAGTTGTTAGCGCTTTTGGTTCAACTTACACCTGAGAATCATTTTTTTCGAAAATGAAATAAACCAAACACAAAACACGCTCAAACATGACGGACTCTAACCTGCAACACTATTTATGATGTACAAATACCTAAATTGAGATTGTTTTGAAAAGCTATGTGAAAGAGTGGAGAAACAAATATCGCACAATTAAAATAAATTTTTTCATTTCTTTTTTTTATATAGTGTTATATATTTCTTTACAATGTATGTTTAGTATCTTTATTATTATATTATATATGTTTACATGTAAGAATAATAGTAAAGCACAAAAATATTAACTCATTATGTTTCAATTTTTTTCACTCCAAAAAAATGTCTATAGTGGATCTAAATCTAATATGGGGATATATAATTTTATATGCTGCCCGCGGAGTTAGGATGAATTTCCAAACTGGACCGCAAAGATAATGTGGGTTGGCCACTCTTGGTGTAAAGTAAATATTCAAGTAGTTCCTAAATTTGCACAGCTCATAACGGCAGAGGAAAGAAATGTGTTAGAACCGACATTGAAATGGTGCCGTTAATCTGCGTATACTCGCAAGACGGCCAAATAATTTAAAATATTAATAAAAGACAATTAAACAAAAATACGAAATTAACACCAAAACAAACAAACTAATTAATTTTACTTTTAATGGAATAATTAATGTCTATAATATAATGTAATGTTTACACTTAAATTTAGGATATTTAACAAGATTTTAATTTGGCACACAAAACAGAATTAATTACAAATATTTTACAGAGAAATAATCATTTTGAACACAATAAAATTTTCACTTAATACAATTGTGACGCAGCTAATTTTTTCCACACTTTATAAGAAATATCCCTATCTGTGAGTAGGCAGGTATATTACCAGTAATCTCAAAACCAATCGTAAAAGCATCTTTTAAAATGCAGCAGGTCTTAAACGCAGCAAAAATTTAGTACGCCAACGGCCATACCATGCTGAATATACCGGTTCTCGTTAGATCACCGAAGTCAAGCATCAATGGGCGCGGTCAGTACTTGGGTGGGTGACCACCTGGGAACACCGCGTGCCGTTGGCATTCACAAATTAGGGACCTGAATGTCCGAGTGTCTAGCGGTCTGTCGCTCGATGCCACAAGTTTCGGGTTCGAATCCCGGCTGGTTCGGAATCCACTTTAAGCCGTAGGTCCCGGTCTCCCATGACTGTAAGAGCGTCACGGAGCAAAAGTCAGGCTTCTACCTACGGGTGCTCCATCACAACAGAAGCTGTTTTCTTCCCCTTCAATCATGAGTACGTATGGACTCGTGGGCTTGGCCAGCCAAGTGGGATAAGAAACAACAACAAAAATTTAGTCACCAGATCAACGCCCTATTTCAGTCTGGTCTCTTTTCTCTGTCACTGTTGTCTCTTTCAAAAGGGTCTCACTTTCTTCCTGCAAAACTCAAAGGGGTCTTCTTTCACCCCAAGCCAAACTAACCGGTTTTCTTTTTGAGTGCACCCTCGACGGACCTCAGCGTGGGTACGGGAGGTGGCATCATCTGTAACTCCTGAATTCATCAAAAAGGAAATATACCTTGTCTAAACAGGGCCTAATGGCCGAATGGCTAGCGCTCTGGTGTTCGGTACCACAGGTATCGGGTTCAAATCCCGGCTTTGCCCATGGATGTTGTAGTGGTTCGGAATCCCCTTTAAACCGTAGGTCCCGGTCCTAATAGGATCGTAGAGCGCTGCAGGGGCATTGTTGCTCCGCGTCCGTATCTTCAAGTTACACGCGCCCCCTGGGTATAATGCAAAGTGAGTAACATCGGTGCAGCCCTTATGGCATAAAAAAGATCACGGTCTATTTTCCAGCTGCATTAGAAAAAAAAAACCTTGTTTAAACACAATAGGATAATTACAAGTTATCAACAAAATGCTTCTTCTATCGAAGACCTCTGTTGACGTGGTTAACTCGATCATGGCAACAATGATTATCACGATCTTTCATACATATCGTGTCGACTAAAGGTTTTGGTCACTATAACAATCCGATGCTTGAGGATATGTCGCTTTTAAAGAACAACCTTTGCTTAGACTGATTTTCAACTGAACCTTGCTCCAAATATGTACAAAAAGTTATCATGACTATCATTAATTTAAAACTATCTGAATTACTTTGCTATGTGAGGTGGTTGGACCTCATTGGTTTTCACAGTTCAGTTGAAAATTAAAATTGACTCGAATATATCTGCCTGCCATATATCAATGTGAATCAATATGTAAAGCAAGTATGGACGCCTTAAATCTATTGGCTGGAATATCCTTCAATTAGTTTCGAGGAATGGAAAATAAGAATATGAATTCTTCTGATGTCCCAATACTTTCGGGAGGATTTATAGTGTTCGTTACAAACTATGATGGATCATATAGAACAGAGATGGGCAAACTACGGCCCGCCAGAAAATTCTATCCGGCCCGCGGATAGAATTTTAATTTGCCGCTCCGAGGCAATTAAAAGAAATATATATTTATATATTACATATCTGTCTCCTTTTCTACTTTATTAAATATTATTTTGTTTTCTTCATTTTTTTTTTAAAGGATCGAGGATTCTTTTACTTTTTCAATTATTGTTCTACAAAACACAAATCGACGGAAATAGCAAGCGCAGACAGCTTTCAATAGGTAAAGCGTTAAAAGCGGAATTTCTTTTGATAGTTATAGCTGTATATTGGCGCCAACAAGCGTTATCTCTTTCTCGAGGAGCAGACATATGGGAATCCAATATAGGTGAATTAGACCTTACATGTGGCTGGTTGGTTGGTGGGGTTTAATAGCACAATACTCAGATTTGGTTATGCCTCACATGTGGCAGACTGCGCATTTTAAGCTCCAGTCAGTGGCTTTTTCTTTTGGCGCGAGTTCTAATATTATTGATTGCGTTATTTCTCGAGATTAAATTCAATCCCTCAGTAAATGAAGAGAAGCTTAAGAATTATAAAGATGGCTTGAAAAAACTGCATTTTCTGTTCGAAATCAGATTTCAAGATTTCAGTGCCATTCAAATAGAATTGGATATTTTTACCATGCCTTTCAACGTAAATTGTGAAGCAGTGAGGTCAGATTTGCAGGTTGAATTAATTGAGTTGCAATCTAACAATCGTCTCAAGACGTTGTTTCTAAGTTGATTCGTCGTGACTATTTCGCCAAAATTTTATATCGTTCCAAAACCACCATATTCACCTGGTTTAGCGCCGTCCGACTTCTGGCTATTCCCTAAACTCAAAAGACCACTCCGGAAACACAGTTTTGAGTCGATTGAAGAGATTCAACGTGAATCGACACGAGCTTTGAAGGCCATCCCGGCCAATGACTTTTTAGCATGTATTGAGGATTGGAAAAAACGTTTGGCATAAGTGCATTGTGTCCGGAGGGGATTACTTTGAAGGCGATGAAATAAATTTGGAAGAATAAGTAAAGAGTTTTTAGAAAAAAAAAATATTAATTGGTCTTACTTTTTGGGCACAGTAGTGTGTTCACGTATTTTAATTGCTTTAGCACGTGTTCCTCATTCATTTGTAAACACTTTTAAAAAAATGTTTCAAAGATCCTATTTATTGGTATCTTAACTTTTAAATTTGATTAAACGTAAGTTAAAGTCTTAATTTGAAAGACATTCATTGCAGTGTCGACGCATTAAATTGTTTGAAAGAAGTTCTAAGGCGAAGTTTTAAATCATCTGTAAAATGCATGTGATTGCCACTAAAGTATGCATTTCTTCTTTAATTACAACTGGTACATACGTAATAAACAATAAGTAGTTTCTCAAGCAATTTTTACACTGAAAAGAGTGAATCAACATTTCGATTATCATAATATGATTTGTGTTTGAGAAGTAGCTATAATTTGGCAAACATATTGCGTGTATATAAAACATTGAAGCTTAGTATTTAAAAAAAAAATCAAAATTTATAAAGAATCGATCTTCTTTAATAAACCTCTTAAATTTTTGTTTTTTTATATGCTGTAATTGTCTTAAACTTTTATAGGGGCTCATCTGGAGCAAAATCGGCTTTATTCTACTCCTATATGTGCAATATGTTAAATCGCAGATGGATATGACGTTTCTAGAAAAACTTGAAAAGGCCACATTTTGCAAACCTGGTCAGCCTATGCAAAAAGGTCCAGTTATAGCTCTGGCCCCTGAAAGATTGATTAAAGCTAGAACTTGGGGAAAAGTAATGTTATCTGGTAAATATATTTTCCTCATATTTTCTGCGGTCTATCAAACTTATTATTCATAATTTCTTTTAAAACATCGATCGTACCTCAATTAGCGAATCATTTAAAAGCCAGCTTCAGCCAGGCCACATTTGGCAAACCTGATCAACCTATGCAAAAGGATCCAGTTATAGCTATGGCACCTGAAATGTTGGTTAAAGGTGGAACTATGGAAAAGCACTATTAGATAGTAAATACATTTTTCTCATATTTTCTGTAGTTTATCAAAATTAGTATTCATAATTTCTTTAAAACCTCGATCGTACCTCAATTCACGAATCATTTACAAGCCAGCCACAGCCAAACCACATTTTGCAAAGCTGGTCAGCCTATGCAAAAGGATCCATGATTTTTTTTCATATTCTCTGTAGTTTATCAAAATTAGTATTCATGGTTTCTTTAAAGCCTCGATCGTACCTCAATTCACGAATCATTTACAAGCCAGCCTCAGCCAAACCCCATTTTGCAAACTTGGTCAGCCGGTGCAAAACGATCCTATTATAGCTATGGCACCTGAAATGTTGGTTAAAGCTAGAACTATGGGAAAAGCACTATTAGAAAGTAAATACATTTTTTTCTTATTTTCTGTAGTTTATCAAAATTATTATTCATAATTGCTTTAAAACCTCGATCGTACCTCAATTCACGAATCATTTACAAGCCGGCCTCAGCCAAACCACATTTTGCAAACCTGGTCAGCCTATGCAAAAGGATCCATAAATTTTTTTCATATTCTCTGTAGTTTATCAAAATTAGTATTCATAGTTTTCAAAATTAGTATTTAAAACCTCGATCGTACCTCAATTCGCGAATCGTTTACAAGCCAGCCTCTGCCAAACCACATTTTGCAAACCTGGTGAGCCTATGAAAAAAGGATCCGGTTATAGCTATGGCACCTGAAAAAAGGATCCATAAATTTTTTTCATATTCTCTGTAGTTTATCAAAATTAGTATTCATAGTTTCTTTAAAACCTCGATCGTACCTCAATTCGAGAATTATTTACAAGCCAGCCTCAGCCAAACCACATTTTGCAAACCTGGTCAGCCTATGCAAAAGGATCCTGTTATAGCTACGACACTTGAAATATTGATTAAAGCTAGAAATATGGGAAAAACACAAATTAGAGACTAAATACATTTTCCTCATATTTTATGTATTTTATCAAAATTATTATTCATCATTTTTTTAAAACATCGATCGTACCTCAATTCGTGATTCATTTAGGTACAAGAAATTTTAAAAATGTTAAGAATCTAGAGAGAGATCTAGTCCTAGTTGCTGCGAACAATGTCAGTTCATATAAAAACTCTTATGAAAATAAGTATACTCTGTGAATGAACACAGTAAATCAACAGTCTCGAAAGCAATTCTCTTGGGCAAGAAGAAAAGTGTACGAATTTTCTTGATGCAGCCGCTTGTAGTGTATTTCCAAAATACAGTTTTATAATATGAATGTTTTGTATGAAGTTCTTGGTGCATCCTCTTTATGTTGAGTGGAGTGTATTTCCAAAATACAATTTCATAATATGAATGTTTTGTATGAAGCTCTTGGTGCATCCTCTTTATGTTGAGTGGAGTGTATTTCCAAAATACAATTTCATAATATGAATGTTTTGTATGAAGTTCTTGGTGCATCCTCTTTATGTTGAGTGGAGTGTATTTCCAAAATACAGTTTCATAATATGAATGTTTTGTATGAAGCTCTTGGTGCATCCTCTTTATGTTGAGTGGAGTGTATTTCCAAAATACAGTTTCATAATATGAATGTTTTGTATGAAGCTCTTGGTGCATCCTCTTTATGTTGAATATGATACATATCTATCAGGTTAAAACATATCACTAGAATAAAATCACCAAAATTTTCTACTTGTGGGTTAAAGGTAATACACATTGATATAGATATGTATCATATTCAACATAACGAGGGCACATCAAGAGCCTGTTACAAAACATTCATATTACGAAACTGTATTTTGGAAATAAACTCCAAACGGCTACATCAAGAAAATTCGTACACTTTTCTTCCTGACCAAAAGAACTACTTTCGAGACTGTTGATTTACTGTGTTCATTCGCAGAGTATACTTATTTTCATAAGTGTTTTTTTATGAACTGACATTGTTCGCAGCAACTATGACTTGATCTCACTCTAGATTCTTAAATTTTTTTAAAAAATTTTCTACAATAAATGATTCGAGAATTGACGTACGATCGAGGTTTTAAAGAAATTATGAAAAATAATTTTGGTAAACTACAGAAAATATAAGGAAAAGATATTTACTATCGAATCGCTTTTAAAAGTGATTATAATCACTTCTAAAAGTGATTCGATTCCGTAAAAATTCTGAAGAAGTGTCAATTTGTCAACATTTCATTGCCTATCTTCTATGCTATCTTAGTGCAAAAATCAAATGTTGAGGTTCCACTTAGTCTTTCGTTTAATTTTAGTCTCTGATTATTGAATCTTTTAAAATTTCAATTTATATCTGTTTGCCGTAAAACACTTGCGAATGATATTTGGTATGAATCACTTATTTATATTGGTACTAGAAAGGGAGATGCGTGATCGTTTTAGCGTTCGCAAGAGTCCCATCACCCATATGGCGACAGCACAATTTGGAACTAACGCTCCCTAAAGATAACACCAGGAGGTTCATAAATAACAGGTAAGCTGAAAGGTTCATAGGCTGACGCATAGATGGCGCTACTAGTATTAAATCCATATTTTCTTTATTTAGCCCTAACCTTCAAAAGACACGTGTATAAATTTGACAGCTGTTGCATTATTAGTCTGTGAGTTATAGCATTTTTAGTAGTTATAACATTTTTAGTGTCCATAACGAGCAGTCCATTCGGCTGACTGTCGATTGGACTCCGGTGTAAAATGATGGAGCCATGTTTCATCCATTGTCATATATCGACGCAAAAATTTGGGTTTATTACGATTGAACAGTTCCAAATATTGCTTAGAATCATCAATTCGTTGTTTTCGGTCGATTGTGAGCTGGCGCGCAACCATTTTGAACAGAGCTTTCGCATATCCAAATATTCATTCAAAATATGTCCAACACTTTCCTTTGATATCTTTAGGGTTTCATCTACCTCAATCAACTTCACTTTACGGTTATCAGAAATTATTTCGTGGACTTTTTTGATGTTTTCGTCGGTAACAGTCTCTTTGGGGCGTCCACTGCATGCATGGTCCACGGTGCTCATTTCCTGGTGCAAAGTTCAAATAATGTTTATCAAGCCAAGCCTTGATTTAAATAGTATTTTTTTCGCCAAAAGTCAATGCTTTATTAACACGCGAAATTCCTTTTTACCCATTTTTTCAAAGTAACAAAAGTGGCTTCACTAAAAATGATATAACTCACATACTAATAGTGCAACAGCTGTCAAATTTATACACGTGTCTTTTGAAGGTTAGGGCTAACTACAAATCATATAGATTTAATACTAGTAGCGCCATCTATCAGTCAGCCTATGAACATTTCAGCCCACCCGTTATTTGTAAAATAATCGCAAAGAAACATTTAGAAAACATTTGTCTAATTTCAAACTGAGTTCCTTTTATTCAGAAGCCAGATATGTTATTCATCAAGGATTAGTGGCACAATAAAATATGAGTAAAAGCATTAGATCTGATTACCTGCTATACTATTGTGGTCATTTTTTTTTCAAAAACTCTTTGGTTCATCTTCCAAATTTATTTCATCGCCTTCCCCTCTGCACACAATGCATTTATGCCATTTTTTTCTCCTATCCTCAATGAATGCTAAAAATTCCTCAGCAGACATGGCCTTCAAAGCGCGGGGCGTTTCCCGTTGAATCTCTTCAATCGACTCAAAACTGTGTCCCCGGAATAGTCTTTTGAGTTTAGGAAATAGTCAGAAGTCATACGGGGGTTGTGGAACGATATGGGTTTCATTTTGGGTGAATGAATGCAGTGTGAACTGGCGCATTCAGTGTTTTCGGTACCAATCAAGATTTGACGTATTTGAGGCCCAAAAGGGAATTGACCGATCCTTTTAAAATTCTAACATCAGCAGCATGGTCTCTAATTGTAAATTGACAGCTAGCAAGCACCAAATCTTTAAATTTTTTGGACGCGAGCTTCGTCGGTTGAGGTTGAGGATCGACCAAAGGGCTCTTCGTTTTCAACGAGTTCTCTGCCTTCTTTGAACTGTTTATACCACTTGCAAACATTTCTTTCCGATATAGGAATTCGCACCGAATGCCTTCTGCAACATTCTATACGTTTCCGCTAACATAATTTAATGCAAGTTATTTGGTCAATTAATTCAGACATTTCAAAAATCGCCGGAATCAGTTTTAGCGTCTCACAAAGCGAAGCATAACTCAAACACTAATAAATATTGTGACGTAAAATTTCAGACAGATGTCAAGGACAGTGCCAGCAATCTAAAAATGAAAAAAAAAATTGAAATTCCATAAGCTCCGGGAATTTAAAATTGAAAATGGGTCTTACTTTTTGGACACGGCAGTAAGTAAGGCATTTACAGCAGCATTTAGCAGCCGAGAATTTAGATATCGTTTTAGAAATCCGGCCCACAGCTCAGTATTCCGCTCAGAATTAACTGCTATAAGCGACGCTCTGAGCCTAGCTTTAGACTTTAAAGTACCTGATGTTTCGATTCTGACTGATAGTAAGAGCTCAATACAGTATTTGAAAGATTGGCCAAGCATCTTGGGCAAATTGGGGCAGGATATAGTTTCTAAACTAGCTGTTTTGCACCAGATCGGATCGGTGTGCTTGCAGTGCATTCCCTCCCATGTGGGCATCTACCGAAATGAAATTGCTGATCTGCTCGCTAGGGAAGGTTGCGAACTTCCCAAAGATTCTTCTTCCAATCTGTTAGCTTCAGAGGTTCATTCCATGACTTTTGCCAGAGTGAATACCTCTTGGAGGTCGCCACCAATTCATGTATGGTACGCTGCTAAATATCCTGATATGTCCTTGCAGTGCTCCTGTCCTAGACCTGCTCAAACGGCTTTAGCTAGACTAAGAACTGGCCACCCTAAGAGTTTGACCTTCAATGGAGACGAGAAGACGTATACCCTTTGTCATTGTTCGGCCATCGCGTCTCCCTCTCATCTCATCGATTGTATTGGTGTCTCTGTGAGGCAACTGTTGAATGAGGGGAGGACAGTTTACGATCTATTGATGTAGCATGATCTACTGGACTTGGTTTAGGATTCTAAATCAAGGGGATAAACAACAACAACAACACAGCTTGAAAGTTCGTCATTAAACGAATAAAATGTTTTGTATTACGCATTTTTATTTTAAATATTAAATGATTATTTGTGATTTAAAAAACAAAATGCATTTTGTAGCTCTATATCAAGCGTTTTTTCATATTGCAGAAGATAACTGTATAGGTGTCATGTACCATTTAACTTTCAACCAATCAGATGAAACTGCATTCGGAACGTGCATTTTTGGAACGTGCAAAGATAGTGTAAGTGTGACGAATTTAATATAAGTCTCATAAATATATTTTTCAAAGATTATGTTACAAAACAAGTTTTACCCGAAACTGAAGGGACGGGAAAAGTTAAAAATTGTTTCTTGTACGAACGTATTTGAAATGTTAAAAATGAGTGCCCGTTTAAAATAATAGAGATATTTAAATACTTATTCTTTATTTTCAAAAACAAATCGTGTTCAAAATAAGCTGTGATAGTTTATTGTTTTTAAGTAGCTTTACACTGCGTGGAAAAAGTAGAAGGACATTAGATTATTTTTGATAAATGAATAATGACGCATTTTTTAAACAATTAATTTATTCACAACGTTTTTACATGCAGATACCTGTATCTAGACAAAACAAAAAAGTACACAATTAAAAAAAAAAGTATACTTAATAAAAAAATTGGTTTTGACGATCTCATGATCAGTGCAAAAAGTAGAAGGACACTTTTGAAAAAGAGATGTACTATATAAATTAATATGGAATTCTTTTCCCGTTGGCTCGAATTACTTCGAAGATCCTATTTGGCATCGAACTGTATAAAGATTGAATTTTTGTTTGGCAAAAATTGTCCCATACAAAGTTTAATGATTTCTGCAGCTCAGCTACAGATTCAAACTGCTTTCCACCCTCGTAAACACGACGTACAATCATTGCCCATATGTTCTCTACAATGTTGAGATCAGGACTTTTAGCAGGCCAATGTAAAAGTCGAACATTGTTTGCTGCAAACCAATCTTTAACACCATTTGCAGTGTGAATTGATGCTCCATCTTGCTGAAAAATCCAGTCATCTTCTCCTAACTCAGTGCCATACGGGAGAAGATTTGAGTTTAGAGTCTGGATGTAGTCTGTATGCTTCTGTCTATCATTTAGAAAGACTAAACTTGTCCTGCCTCCATAGCCAACTGCTAACCATATCATTAAACCACCTCCTCCCATCTGTCGAGTAGAATAAGTTTCTTCTTCAATACCAAGACAGTGCCAATAGTACTGATAACCATCTGGACCATCCAAATTGAATTTTTTCTCATCGGAAAATATAACTGAGGTCCATTCTGAGCTCCAGGACATGTGGTCTTTAGCCCACTGCAGTCGGTTCTTCATGTGTCCCACTTCGGTTGTGTTCGGTTCATTGTGTTCCACTTCACACTTCATTCCACTTCGGTTGGTGCATCCGTTTTTTGAAGACGAACTTTTTTGAGCGTTTTATGTAGTTATAGACAGTTCTTTTCGTTACATGTGTAATTCCTGATTGAAATTGCGCCTTGCAGGCACTTCCACCAGTCTTTTTGAGTTCACGAATGATTTTTCGTTGATCACATTGGGTGAGTTTTTTTGGTCTTCCTGTCTTCTTTTTTCTTCTGTCACTTTCAGGGTTTCTTATGAAGTTCGAAACAGCATTAGGACTGATTCGTAGCTGCCGTGCAATCTCTCTCACATCTTTACCTTCATTTTTATAGGCAACTATTTGGCCCTTCTGAAACTTACTTCGGGGTATTCCTCTGGGCATCCGAAAACCAACAAAAACTATGAATTTCTAGCTAAATATTTTATTCTTGTTAAAAAGGAATTAAAAGAGAAAAAAACACTTACCTATAAACTTTCCAACAGCTTCTAAATAGATTTTTTGGACGTGTCCTTCTACTTTTTTCACACACCCAAAGTTATTAAGTATTGTATTCCTAAGTTAAAATTGTGGTAAATAAAAAAATCTCATTTAACTTTCCCTTAACGTAAATTAAAACTCTAACAAAACAACTCTCTATAAAAATCAGGTTAAAAGCAGTAAAAAAAAAAGCATATTGTACAAAAAAATGATTGTCCTTCTACTTTTTTCACACACTGTATGTGTTCAACTAAAGAGTTTTAAAAATAAGAATATTAGGGAAAAAAAGATGTATATTTAAGAAGAAAAAGAAATTGGGCAATAGTTTCAATTATTTTTGTAGATAGTGATTTAAATTATGTTTGCAAACAATGGTTTTAGTTAACAGGTAGGATGAAAAGTTCATAGGCGAACAAACAGATAGTGCTACTAGTATTAAATCAATATAAATTTTAGTTAGCCCTAACCTTCAAAAGACACGTGTATAAATTTTACAGCTGTTGCACAATTAGTATGGGAGTTATAGCGGGAGTACAGTCCACTCAGCTGACTGCCGATTGGACTCCAGTGTGAAATGATAGAGCCATGTTTCATCCATTGCCAGATATCGACGCAAAAATTCGGGTTTATTACGATTGAACAGCTCCGAACACTGCTTAGAATCATGAATTCGTTGTTGTTTTTGGTCGATTGTGAGCTCGCGCGACACCCACTTTGAACAGAGCTTTCGCATATCCAAATATTCCTTCAAGATATGTCCAACACGTTCCTTTGATATCTGTAAGGTATCAGCTATCTCAATCAACTTAACTTTACAGTTAACATAAATTATTTTGTGGACTTTTTTGATGTTTTCGTCAGTAACAGCCTCTTTGGGGCGCCCACTGCGTGCATCGGCCTCGGTGTTCATTTCGCCTCGTTTAAATTTAGCAAACCACTTCTCTACGATTGATTTTCCTGGTGCAAAGTCCGAATAATGTTTATCAAACCAAGCCTTGGCTTCAATAGTATTTTTTTCGCCAAAGTGCAATGCTTTATTAACACACGAAATTCCTTTTTATCTATTTTTTTCAAACTGTCAAAAGTTGCTTTACTAAAAATACTATAACTCACATACTAATACTGCAACCGCTGACACATTTATACACGCGTCTTTTGAAGGTTAGGTCTAACTAAAAATCATATGGATTTAATACTAGCAGCGCCATCTATGTTTCAGCCTACGAACGTTTCAGCCGACCTGTTACTCTGTGAATGCATATCTTTCTTCTACCTTTCAGTTTTATCCATTGGGTATAAAATGGAATTTTATTTGTATATGGTATGTTAAAGCAGAGACATGAATATTGGTGTACGAGGGTAACTCTGAAATTTTTGAGACAGTGGCAGACGACAAACGTAGGAAAAAAAAAATTTCGTTAAATTTGTAATTTTGAACTTTTTTATGGGCCGCAGTTGATAATTTGTGTCAACAATTGTAATTTAACTGTTGTAAAACAGATTTTAGAAGAAAGGAAAATGAAATTGACGCGAGAGCATTATCGCGCTATGATTTTCTGTGATTTTAAAATGGCATTAAATTAAAAAGAATGCTTTCAACATCTACAACTAGCATATGGAGACGAAGCTCCATCTCGTATTTATATGGTTTACAGAATTTTGTAGAGGTCGAAGTTCTATGCTGGGTCAAGAACACACAGGAAGACCTTCATCAGCTGTAGCTGCAGAAAATGTGTCGGCCATACGAAAAATTTTAGTCCATGATAATCGATGCACCGATGCACTTACCAAAGGATACGGAAGAAACTTAATATTGGATCCGCAGCTATACATAGAATTATTCATGAAGAACTGCATATGAAAAAATTAGTTTGCCTTTTGGGTCCATCATAATTTAACAGAACACCAAAAAACGGAGCGTGTCAGAATCTGCAAATAAAACATAAAATTACTTTACGATTGTGGACACCGCCTTATTTCTGAAATCATAACCGGTGAAGAAACTTACATACCATTATTTAACGTTCCAACATGACAAGAAAGTAAAGTATGGGTCTTTGAAGATGACCCCAAACTAACAACGGTGAAAAGACAACGATCAATGAAAAAAGTAATGTATGCCGTTTTCTTCAGAAGTATAGGACTGGTGAAAACCATCAAGCTGGAGGGAATGAAGACAGTCACAGCTAACTGGTTCACCAGTAAGTGTCTTCCAGAAATTCTTCAAGAACTGAATGTAAGGGGACTCGTGCTTCTCCATGATAATGCATCTTCTCATACTGCAAGATCGACAGACGAATTTCTTAAACAAAAACACATCAAAGTGATAGAACATCTACACTATTCTCCTGATCTTGCTATGTATGACTTTTGGCTTTTTTTAATCACAAGAAAAATTTTCGTGGTCGCCGTTTTCATCCCGAAGATGAGATTGATGAGGCTATAAAAGCATATTTTTCATCAATTCCAAGAAATGGATGGCGTGAAGCATTTAATCCATTGGAAAAATCGTCTACAAAAGGGCATTGATGTCGGAGGGGTCTACTTTGAATACTCTTAAAATTCGGTAAGTTAAACTTGTACTATTTAGCCGTATCGCAAATATTTCAGAGTGACCCTCGTATTACATGAGATCATTTTTTTTTTCCATGGCGGAATTTAAGATTGTTGGTAATCTGATGATGTGGATGATAGGCAGGAAATTACAACAATTCTAAAGGATACTTGTTTGGTAAATGCGATAACTTGTTACGTCTTCTTAGCAGTCGAGAGTTTCAGTAATGTAAGTAGCACATGAACAAATACTTGAATTAGATGAGAGCATTTTATTTTTTGATTTGATCAGGATCAAAACGTTTCTTTATTTTATTCCATTGTAATGATAATTATGAAAATCATATGCACTTTTCGTATGACGTTGTTTTCGGTCGAATCGTATACAGTTTTGTGTCGTTTGAAGAGATTCATCGTGAATCGCCGCGCGTTTTGAAGGCCATACCTGCCGACGACTTTTTAGCTTGCTTTGAGGAGTGGACAAAAATTGGCATAAGTGCATCGTGTCCAGAGGATATTACTTTGAAGGCGATGAAATAAATTTGGAAGAGTCAATAAAGAGTTTTGGAAAAAAAAAACATAATTGGTCTTACTCTTTGGACACAGTAGTAAGTATATTAGTACTTATTGTTACACTATGTACATTAGAGAGTAATTCAAATGATGTTAAACTGTAATCTGAAGATAAAATCTTCTGTTTCAAAAAACGGGTCATCTGCATTTTTGAGAAGGATTCCTTATTTTTTTCAATAAATGAAGCGCGTAGTAAAGATTCATCTTATGTAAGCTCTATTTGTTGAAATGACATAAACATAATGCGTGCTGATTTACACGTCCATAAGTTAAGGATAATTCAGAATCACACAGAAATTGAACTCTAAAATAAAAATTTCACCTGTAGAACTATCACACACAACTTGAAGAAGAATATGCACATTATGGAAACCACCAGATGGCGCGGATAGTACGTCACAATGACGAGAGTGTAAGAGAGGGGTATATAAGGAATGGTGGCAAAGAAGTAAAATTGTTCACAAACGCTTTAAAAGCCTTTCAGTGCAATAACCGTATAGTTATGGCACAAAGGAAGCATTTGAATGATTTTTTACGTGGTAGAATTATCGGACGACTGGAATGTGGACGTACCCAGCTGGAAGTATCCGAGGAACTTGGAATCGCCCAGAGTGTCATCTCCAGGCTTTAGCAACGATTCCAAGATGATGGTAATGTGAGTAGATGTTACAGCACAGGTCGCCCCGGAGTTACAACGCCGAATGAGGACCGGTATTTAGCAGTTACTGCCAAAAGAAACAGACGGAACACAGCATCAGACCTGTCTCGTCAGCTCTCTTCAGCTACTGGTACGACAATTTCAAGGCAGACCGTGTACAGACGCTTAGGGCACATTGGTCTATATGCTCGTAGACCTGTCAAATGTGTTCCACATACTGCAACTCACTGTCGCCTGCAATTAACCTGAAGTAAAGAGCATGCATTGTGGACACCGCTACAGTGGTCTGTTGTGATGTTTTCCGACGAGTCCAGGTTTAGTTTGCAGTCTGATTCTCGCCGGACTGCTCTCGCTCTTGCCGACTTTCATATGGCGCTCACCATATGAAAGTCGGCGAGAGCAGTTCATATGGTGAGCCATATGAAAGTCATTTACCGTTACCACCAAGAGAACACCATTGAACGACACCGTTACGGTGGTGCAGAATGGCTCGTTTGGGGAGGAATTATTCTTGGTTCCAGAACTTACCTGCATGTTCAGAGTGTAACGATGACAGGCCCCATCTATCGGAATGTCATTCTGGAACAACATGTACGTTTGTTTCGGGGCGCCATGGGTGCTGAATTTCGGTTTATGGATGACAACGCCCGTCCTCACCGTGCAAACATTGTAGACGAATACCTTCAATTGGAGGATATCACCAGTATGAATTGGCCAGCATACTCACAGGACTTGAATCCAATACAGCATGTGTGGGATATGCTTGGCCGACGAATTGCAGCCCGTCAACCTCCTCCCACCTGTCAACCGGAACTTCGGAGGGTATTGCTTGATGAGTGGTGTAATATTTCCTAAGTTCATATTGATAATTTGATACTCAGCATGCCTAGGCGTTGTAAGGCCTGTATTGCATCGTCCGGGAGACATACTCCATACTAACCATGTTACACTGTTTTTTGTAAATAGGTTCTTTTTTGAAATTTGCTCCAGGGAGTAAAAATCACAATTTTTATTAATTATGTCAAACATATAGCATCTTTTTTGCTCTTTACCTTTTTTTTAATAAATAGACTTTACAAATAAGTCAAATTTGTTTTGCTTCAGTCTCTTTCTTTGCCTGAACTTCATTATCCTTAATTTATGGACATTAGTGTATTTTTTTCAGAAATGCCTTTGTGAGCGAGGATTTATAGGGCCTGGTTGTGTCACATTGACTGTAAAATGCTGGCTCTTTTATTGCATACAAACTGATTGCGCAATGGATTCTGATTTATCTACGTTAAAATGTGAATGCAGTCGAAGATTCTACGGAGCTCCAGTGTCAAGTAAGATTTTGTGACTATTTATTCAGAAATGAATAATCAGAACGACAAATATATATTAATGATTTAGTGTTTACTATATAACATACCATAATCTTTAACTATCTTTGGATATATGTATGCACACATAAAATAATTATCTCGCATTAAAATTTAAACTCATTGAGTAAGTCTAGCAAATATGTGCTTTGCAATGTAGCTTTAGAAACATTTTTTACTACAAATATAGATTAATGCTTTGTTGTTTACCACATAAGATAATTAACCATAATAGTTACTTATCTCGGGATATGTGTATGTACATATATTTATCCCGCATTTAAATTAAAACGAATTAAATATTTACAGCAAATATGTGCTTTGCAATGTAGCTTTAGAAACCTTTTTTACTACATAGATTAATGCTTTGTTTTTTACTACATAAGATGCTTAACCATAATAGTTAACTCTATCGCGATGTATGAATGAACAAATAAAATATTTATCATGAATTTAAATTAAAAGGAATTAAATATTTCCAGCAAATATGCATTTTGTAATGTAGTTTTAAAAACATTATTTACTAAAAAACTGCGTATGTTAAATTTGTGAAACTTAATTTTTTGTTACAAATCATGCATTTAGAGTTCAAGGTATAGAGAATGTTCCATATATATGCTTCTAAATCAAACATTGTTTGTTATACATTAATGATGTGATATTCTCATTGAATTGAATAGAAAAATAATTATTATATTTAAGTAATTTGTTGTCTATCCTTCCAAGAACACAAATGTAATCAATACAATCTGAAAATTCAAGAAAACCTACAACGTTTAATGTATAATTAGTAAATTCAATTTTTCAGCCTCACTGTTTGCCAACTACTGAATTTAAACGGTAACGAATAAATGCAACTGGTTCGAAAATGAAAAAAAAATTTAGTTTAAAAACACTAAAAAACACGCTTTTGGAGTTAATCAAACTAAAATGTAAAAAATAATTGTTAACATAAGAATAAAATTGCTGACGAGAAAATGAATGTCACTGTTCAAAAAGCGTGGGGTGCTCGATATCAATCGTTATAATTTTTCACTAGTTTCATTCTGAAATGCAGAGTTAGTTTAAAAATGTCATACAAAACACCCCACACTTTTAGAACAGTGACATTCATTTTCTGGTCAGTAATTTTATTCTTATGTTAACAATTATTTTTTAGTTTCATAAACTCTAAAAGCGTGTTTTTTAGTGTTTTTAAACTATAATATTTATATGAGGTCCCGGTACGGAGGACTGGAACTATATTTCTTACAATAATTTAATTATGAGTAAAACAATGCGAATAAATAACTAAATGCGAATATGTCGAGCTAGCCAGGATTCGAAAAGGGAATCTCTTGATCCGTAGTCAGGCGCGTTATCCGTTGTGCCAATGCCCCACGTAGGTTTGAATGTCTTAGGTACTTTCATTCTACATGGGTTAAATTGCTCTTCATAAGTTAAAATAAAATCACGAATCCTGGCGATCCTAATAATGATGAGATAATAAACTTATCAAAATATTTTATTGCCGTCGGTCCTTGATAAGTCTACAACGTTTAAATTAAATCTGATCTCTTAAAGTAGGGAAAAACTGAGCCCAAAGAGTCAGTTACAAACAAACAAACATACAGGTGAAACTAATAAAAGCGTATTACAAAAGAAGACACAAACTTAATCAATTTTTTCTGTACGACCTCTCAGGCCATTTCTTTATTGGCAAGAAGAGAAAACACGAGAATTCTTACTTAACAGCAATATTCACAAAAGTCAGTATGTTGATGCACTGGCTTCTCGGTAAGAACAGTGCAAACATCTATATCTAGTTCAGGTCGCAGAATAGTGTAATCAATATATTTGATTAGGCATACAAAAAAATGCAAATTATGCAGGGCACTGAGAAAAACTTTAGAAATAGTACACGCATGAGATGTTCTGCTTATATAACGCAGGACGTCACAAATATAATATACACTGGTTGTTGTTTCACATGAAGTAATTTTTAAGCTGTTAAATTGGTCATGTTTAAGAATACTCGTAATCTAGTATCTTACAAAATATTATCTCACACAATGAAAACATTGCAAATGAACACAAAACAATGTGCTTGTAGGAGTATGACTTCTAGAATGTATCCACGTTCCCTGCTCACACAAATATATGATATAGGCTCTTTACTGAATCAATATTCGGCAAATCTCCATGACATTAGAAAATGATCCCAAGACGACGTATATAACGACGTTATTGTGGAATTAATAGCAATAATTGAAGCAGTCAATATGTATGTAATTTTGCATTGTGCAAAAAGTTGCCAATGATACTGGTATTCACCGAATATTGCAGGGATAATATCAGTTATAATGCTAGTCGAGATACTCAGCACCTTATCATACCCATATCCTACTATGCATGGTCAACTGTTTATTATACCCATACCCACTGTACTGTACTACTGCACCCATTGTCAGCACTCTAATAATCCTCCACCCTTCTGTATTTGCTGTTATCAACAATATGATACAATTCCATACATATGACAAGTGTGATAATTATTCTGTGAAATATGTTTTTTCACATGCTGCAACTCCATTTAAACGCATTCACCTCCTCTAATTTCTGTCGAATTCGTTCACCCATGTACATTAGCGCCTCAAATATTGGCTATTAATCAAAATAGAGGAATGGAAGTAACCAAAATTTATTATCTGAGTAATATTATTCATTATGGCAGATAAATGTGTCACTGCCTTTCCTTTTCCTTGTAGACTCCATATGTAGATATATTCGACTATGCGTAATCTGGGCTCACTGCTAAATTATTATTCGACAAAGCCGCATGTCATTAAAAAATGATGGGAAGACAATATGTAGTGAAGTTATTGTGGAATTAATAGCAATTATTGGAGCTGTTAATATGTATGCAATCTTGCATTGTTAAAAAACCAATGATATCGGTCCACTTCGGATATTGCAGAGAGAATATCAGCAATAGGTCAAACATTATAATGGGCATGATCATTCACCCTATTATACCTACATCCTAATATACAAGTTCAGAACCCTATTATAACCACACCTTATCATACAAGTGTACCCTATAATCCTTGAACATTTCTATATTTGCTGCTCGACAACATGCTATCGACAACATACAACATACTGCATGTAGCTGCATAGAACATGCTACAATTACATTCAAATGTAATGGATAATTCAGTGAAATATGTTTCCCGCATGTGATGTACTCCATTCAAATTCATTCACGTTTCCTAATTTCTTACAAAATTCTTTCTCCGATTTTTTTTTTCAAAAAAGTGCTATTAACCAAACATAGGAATAAAAGTAACCATTCATTATCTGGTAAATATTATACATTATGGCAGATAAAGCTATCCCTGCTTTTTCTTTTACATGCTATTTACTAAACCAAACATTTAACTTGAATAATTTGAATGTCATAATGCAAGAATTATTTATAGACGCATTTTTATAATTAGCAACACAAGAACTATTCTTGTATCACATTAATTTTTAAATAACATAAATTACTGGCAATTCATGAATAATTTGAATGTATCAAAATCCCATACTTGCCAAGTTTTATTCTTATAGTTTGCTACCATGTAGATGCCACAAATACTTGAAATAGAGTTTTACATATAAAAAAGGAACAAAAAACCTGGTTTATTATAATACTCAATGTATAAGATGTGTACTAAAACTATTTATAAATTATATTAAAAAACAGGATTATTAACATTTTATTTTAATTTTTCAATAATTTGCAATATATGATATCTTCGCACAGGAAAAACTACAAAATAACTCAATTACAGTAAAATGCAATTATCAAAATGAAAAATGTTCAATAAATTATACATGTGCAGTAAGCAGGAGTCTTTGAGAATAACCTTTGTTATAATACACCATTTTATTCATATTATATTTTACAAACTATTTTGTATGATTTTCTATGATTACTATTTTTTTATGACGAAACTTCAAACAGTGACTATGTGTTGTTGATGAGTGGCATGATTTCAAAAAAATAAAAAAATTAAATTAAAGAGTTTACAAAAATTAATATACAAAACTTGACATAAAACCATACTTTATTTTTACCGATGATCATTGTTGCAAACAATAATATAATTTAATTCATTATAAGTTGTAATAAAAGTTTAAAGAGATAAATACTATGATTTATTAGAATTCGTGGATGTTTTGTCCAAAATACTAATTGATAATTTTTTGCTTCATTTGTCTTACACTTCAAAAAAAAAAAAAAAAAAAAAAAAGAAAATGTATAATCAGCCATATTTATAGCACGCGTGATTATGGCTACGAGAAATTAAGGACATATTAGCATTAAGAGTTAATTTCATGCTTATTATAAAATTTAACAAAGTCTTGAAATAGAGCTTAGGTGTGTGTAGATAGGTGGTAAGGTAGAGTGTCGATATTAGTAGTGGCATCTACATAGTAGGTTAGAGTGTCGATATTAGTAGTGGCATACGCATAGTAGGTTAGAGTGTCGATATTAGTAGTGGCATATACATAGTAGGTTAGAGTGTCGATATTAGTAGTGGCATATACATAGTAGGTTAGAGTGTCGATATTAGTAGTGGCATATACATAGTAGGTTAGAGTGTCGATATTAGTAGTGGCATATGCATAGTAGGTTAGAGTGTCGATATTAGTAGTGGCATATACATAGTAGGTTAGAGTGTCGATATTAGTAGTGGCATATGCATAGTAGGTTAGAGTGTCGATATTAGTAGTGGCATATACATAGTAGGTTAGAGTGTCGATATTTAAAGTACATAAATTACCGTAAATTGTTTCTAACTATTTTGATATAAATCAATATGTGATATTTTTGTACATAATCATTTCTGTTTCATTTCTTTAGTAGTAGGTTACCCAGTCGATATTTAACTTCCTTTTTGTGCATATGCATAGTAGGTTAGTGTCGATTTTAGTAAGTGATATTTATAGTATTGTGTCGATATTAAATTACCATAAATTGTAGGTTTTCTCATTTTTTAGTACATAAATTACCGTAAATTGTTTCTAACTATTTTGATATAAATCAATATGTGATATTTTTGTACATAATCATTTCTGTTTCATTTCTTTTCCAATCTCTCTACCCAGTATATTTAACTTCCTTTTTGTGCTCTTCCAGTTACTCGTTCATTTTATTTTAAGTCTCACCCATGTATTTTAATTACTTTCATTACTTATTATTAAAATAAAAATAAATAAATAGAAAAAAACTTCACTCTCTTAAACTTTCTTCTAATATTTGGGCAAGATTCATTTTAGTCTTTACTGCTTTCTTTCCCCGGCAAAGCTCTTTCATTTTTCCAATGGACAATCCAAGATAGAAGCTAACGGTTGCTGCGCAGCCACGGAGCTTCACCAAAACTCAAATCAGGATTTTGCACATAAATATTATTTCGATTAACAGAACAGAAATAACTAAGTACCACTGCTCCTCTTTTTGAATACCATTTTCAATTCCACCTTTAGAGCACATGAATATATAAAAAAAAGTATTATGGAATAAGGAAATATGTACTTAATGCAGGGTGCTTTAAAAGTTTGATGCAAATCTAAAACGGAATAGAAATAGATTCATGGATCAAAGAGACACGCAGTTTGGAATTAAAATTTACCATGGCACAAGACTCTGCATGACAGGAAAACAATTGGCCCAAAATCTCAACATTAAAAAACTTTATTGCAGATAATTCCATGAAAGAGTCATAGGAATATAGCTCAGGCAATGCAAAATCCGG
This sequence comes from Caerostris darwini, assembly GCA_021605075.1. Taxonomy (NCBI): domain Eukaryota; kingdom Metazoa; phylum Arthropoda; class Arachnida; order Araneae; family Araneidae; genus Caerostris; species Caerostris darwini. Next base: position 348,369 of record BPLQ01015705.1, read on the forward strand.
ATTCAAAGGCATTAATAAATATAGTACATGCATACGTTTAATAACACTAATAATATTGGCACATGTTTTAGTGATGAAAATACATGTGGTACCTATTAGTGTTATATGCACATTTTGCATCTGGCATCCTATTATGTGCATCAGCATATCTGTAAGTTTTAAGAGCCCAACGAATACCATTATGAAACTATCCGTATAAAACCCAACATGTTCAGCAATTGCTATCAGAGGATGGATTAAAACGAGAAATCTTTGCAAAGTGTGCCTTTTTGAAAACAGAGAAAGATGGTGCTTGCTTATTTGGCCTTTTATAAAAGGAGAGGCACATTTCTTGCTTAATGGGAAAATTAATTCTCAGAATTGATTCATTATTAGCAAATACCAGCTAAGATGCTGAAGTACCATATTGCACCACAGCTCTAAAAATTGTCACATTACCGATGAATGGTATGATGCTTTATTATGTACCATTGATTTTTTTACAGAAAAGCAATGAGCTGGACATGGGATACCACTGTAAATCACATTAAATGGCAAAATTACTACGATCAACATTCGCACTGATAAACTTTTGCAGAAATCAATGGCATAGCAGACATGAATGATCACCAAGATTACCATTTCTTATACCTTGTAACATCTAGTTATATTATACGTAAATGTTGTATCTGGCATCATATGATTTGAAACAACATATATGTAAGTTTGAAGTACCACGAGGAAGCAATCCGTAAAAAATTCAATATGTTCAGCAATTACTAACAGAAGATGGATTAACGCTGGAAACCTTTGTACGGTGGAACACACTTTTATTTCTTTTCGAACTGAAAGACATTTGATTATTTGGCTTTTTATAAGAGGACGAGGTAAATTTCTCACTAGATGGGGAAGGGTATTCTCAAATCGATGCAATATCAGTAATACCCACTGAGATGCTCAAATTTTATGTTTCACCATATCACTCAAATATTACATTACAGGTTTTAGTAAATGTGATTTATTATGAACCCTTTTTCACCCTACAGAAAACCAATGAGCTGGATATGGAATTCCATTTTACTCAATATATCAAATAGAGTTAAAACGATCAAAATTATTCACGATCGTCTTTCATGGCATAACAGATACAAATATTGACTCCGATATTACCATATCACTTACCTTCTAATTTCTGGTTGTGGAGCTATCTCATATCATGGATCAGTTGCATAAATTACTAATCATTACCAGCATTGAAAGAAGCATACGATAGGAAATAGCACAAAAGGATAATTTGTGTATTTGCAGCTGTAAATCATACTGAAATAAATGACTCATTCCAAAAGTGATTATTCTCTGTTTTACATTTTCTGCAGCAGCAATGTCAATAATCGAGATATTAAAAAAAAAAACAAGTAATATATATAAAAAAAAAAAAAAAAAAAAAATTAAAAACCAACAAAAAAATTCCAAAAATTTTTTCATTATATTACAGAAAGTCCTTTATAAATAATTTTCATTGATTTTTTTAAAGTTTATCTGGCGCCATCTATTGGTAGATATGTGCAACTTAAATCTAAAAAAAAACTAAAATTGTTTAATTTAAATTTAATTACTGAATTAATATGGGAAAAAATGTATTAACATCAAGTGCCATCCACTACAAGTTCAAAAAAATGTATTTGAACTTGAATGGATGAATATAAAGTATTTTATTAACGATTGAAAATTTGAACAGGATATATATAGGGAGAGTGTGAGCTAATAGAAGGAATTGAATAATTCTGTATTGCAAAATCTCGTGCCACCTGAATATTATTCTACAAACTACAAATCTTTCCCACTATTTTATCGTTTTTTTTTTATCGCATTAAAAAAATTAATTAGTTTATGAAATAAGATTATTATATGAAACAGTAATACTACTGTGTTCAAAAAGTAAGACCAATTTTCAATTTAAAATTCCGGGGCTTATGGAATTCCTATATCGGAAATAAATGTTTAGAAGTAGTATAAATAGTTCAAAGAAAGCAGACAACGCGTTGAAGACGAAGAGCCCTCTGGTTCCCCACCAACCTCAACTGACGAAGCGCACATCCAAAAAATTAAAGATTTGGTGCTTGCAAACCGTCGATTTACAATTAGAGAACTTGCTGCTGATGTTGGAATTTATTACAGATCGGTCAATTCCATTTTGGGCCTCAAACGCGTCAAATTTCGATTGGTACCGAAATGAATGCGCCAGCTCACACTGCATTGATTCTTTGTGCATTTTTCGCCAAAAGTGAAATCCATATCATTCCACAACCACCGTATCCACCGTATACATATCATTCCACAACGACTGTGCGACTTTTGGCTATTCAATAAACTTAAAAGATCACTCCGTTTTGAGTCGATTGAAGAGATTCAACGTGAATCACCTCAGCCTTTGAAGGCCATCCCTGCCGATGACTTTTTAGCATGCATTGAGGATCGGAAAAAAAGTTGGCATTAGTGCATTGTGTCCGGAGGGGATTACTTTGAAGGCGATGAAATAAATTTGGAAGAATAAATAAAAAGTTTTTGAAAAAAAATAATTGGTCTCATTTTTATAGAAAAAAGTTGGAAATTAATTTTTTTTTCTGTCTTGCTCTCCGGAATGCTATATTGATTCTTATATATTTTCATCACAGGTGGTAAATATTATTACGCAGATAGGACGACGGATGTGGTTATACCACCACCACCTGGATATATGGATAGTAAGAATGGTGAAGGTAAGCTGATTTTACCAAATGTGAAATTGCATTATTTTTTGTAACAAATATTTAAATTGAGAACAGAGGAAATCATCACTACATCTTCCTGCATAGAAAACTATCCCGCGGTTTTATATCATATCCACAGTTTATTAAGTTATTTAGGTATTTTATTTCGTCAACTTACAGTGTATCGATTATCCCTATTATAAATGCTTAAAAATACTGATGGAAAATGTAAGGTCGTCATAGTACAGAAGGAGCTTTGATTGTATGATAAATTTTGAGTCAATCCTGAAGATTATTGACTTAGCTTTCTGGAATACAAACACACAAAATTGTTAAAAACCTAAATCCAAATATACAGGGTGATGATAATTAAAATCCCACTTTCAAAATGCTGTAAAAAAAAATCACTCCTCATAACGAGTTCACATTTGAACTGAAGATATTTGAAGAAGGGAGAAACGATATAGCCTCAAAAAAATTCCATCGATTTTTCCCATCCAATTTGGCATGGCCTTGCCGTGATGGATGGGCATTCCACTAACAGTGTCACAGCTAGTGAATGATTTGGAAGTCTTTTTTTCCGTCAAAAAACCGAAACCATCAAGCACGTTGAACACTGCAGTTGGTTTAATGTGCAACTCATGGGAAATACTGTGTAATTCCGATTCAAAATGTCACTGACAGCCGAATTCACTTTCTTTATGCCGCTTACAGCGCCATCTATTAATAAACTTTGGAACTTTTTGGGTTCCGTATTCGTTTCAATCTTCAGTTGAAATTCAAACTCATTGTGACGAGTGGCTCTTTATTTGCTGCATTTTGAAAGTGGGACTTTAATTTTAATCCCTCTGTATTTTACTCAGCACGAGACAAACAACTGTAAAATAAGTTTTCGTAAAATGTTAAAAAATATTTCATCCACATTTTTATTACACATTATCAGTAAAAATATATAATAATAGAGATTTTTTCCAATTCTAAAAAAAATAATAATAATAATACACTGAAGTGACAAAAGTCATGGGATAGCAATATGCAAATTTTCAGATGGCAGTAGCATCGCGTAGAACAGGTATAAATGCGCAGTGCTTTCGCAGAGCTTTCATTTCTGTTCAAGTTATTCATGTGAAGAGGTTTTGACGTGATGATGACCGCACGACGGGAATTAACAGACTTTGAACGCGGAATGTTAGTTGGAGCTAGACGCATGGGTCATGCCGTTTCGGAAATCGTTAGGGAATTCAACATTCCCAGATCCACTGTGTCAAGAGTGTGCCGAGAGTATGAAATTTCAGGCATATCATCCCACCATGGACAGCGCAGTGGTCGACCGCCTGCACTTAACGACCGAGACCTGCGACGTCTGCAAAGAGTCGTAAATTCTAACAGACAAGCAACACTGCGTCAAATAACCGCAGAAATCAATGTGGGACGCACAAGGGACTTGTCTGTTAGAACTATGCGCAGAAATTTGGCTTTCTTGGGCTATTCCAGCAGAAGACCGACTCGAGTGTCTTTACTGACAGAACGACATCGCTTGCAGCGACTCTCGTGGGCACGTGAGCATATCGGTTGGTCCCTAGATGAATGGAAAACCGTGGCCTGGTCCAATGAGTCACGATTTCAGTTGGTAAGAGCTGTTGGTAGGGTTCGAGTGTGGCGCAGACCCCAAGAAGCCATGGACCCAAACTGTCAGCAAGGCACTGTTCAAGCTGGTGGTGGCTCCGTAATGGTGTGGGCTGTTTTTTCATGGCATGGACTTGGTCCTCTGGTGCGACTGGACCGAAAATTGACTGGAAATGCTTATGTTCAGCTACTTGGAGATCACTTGCAGCCATTCATGGACTTCATGTACCCAAACAACGATGGGATTTTTATGGATGACAATGCGCCATGTCACCGGGCCACAACTGTGCGCGATTGGTTTGAAGAACATTCTGGACAATTCCAACGAATGATCCGGCCACCTAGATCGCCCGTCATGAATCCCATCGAGCATTTATGGGACATCATCGAGAGGTCTGTTCGTGCCCAAAATCCTGCACCATCAACGCTTTCACAATTATGGACGTCTATCGAGACAGCATGGCTCAATATTCCTGCAGAAGACTTCCAACGACTTGTTGAGTCCATGCCACGTCGAGTTGCTGCACTTCGCCGGGCGAAAGGAGGGCCGACACGATATTAAGAGGTATCCCATGAATTTTGTCACTTCAGTGTAATAATAATAATAAATAAATGAAAGGTTTAGCAATTATTTTTTTTAATTAAAGGTAACAAAATAAAAGGTAACTAGAAAAAAATAAAAGCAAGCAAGGTACTCAGCAATAAAAGGTAACTAAATAAAACTAAATGGTTTTTTTAGGATTAATATGTGAAAGAAATGTATTATGAGGAATGTAAATGTGGGACTGTCAGCTAATATAATAATATAAAAGATAAATATTCACAGCTTCATCTTTATACTAGCATTTTAATTTTAATTTTATTTATGTATTTATTCAACTTGAATAAAAAAAATATCAGACGGGGTTTGATATAAAGTAAATTTCACTTGCCAAAAATTCAAACACCTGCTGTCATCCATTATTAGGTTAAAAACCTATTTCTGTCTCATGTAATTATGCAGGAAAGATTAAAGATGTTTGAAAAATAAACGCGGAATCATTTAGATCTCAATGAAAAAATATAAAATATATTTTCATGTACCCCCTACCCTACTGGCCCTTCAAATATAATATATATACACAAATACATACATATATATGAGAGAGAGAGAGAGAGAGAAGTTTTGAATGTTTTCAAAAAAAAATATTTTAATAGAAAGTTAAAAGCTAATTTTTGCATAATAATTTTATATAATGAAGTGGACGATATTAGAGAGTTTTTGCATACCGTATTTTGGACGTCCGTTAGCTTTTTCTCCCTAGCGCGCATGCTCATAGGAAATTGCGCATGTGTATTTGTAATAATGTTTCCTATGAGCATGCAGGCTAGGGTGAAAAAGCTAACGGACGTCCAAAATACGGTATGCAAAACCTCTCTAATATTAGACATTTCCGACATTTTTAATAAAATATTTTTTTAAATGATTTTAATGAAATAAGGGGACAATAAAATGTAAACTGTTTGTTGAATTTCCATAGTAGAGAGGAAACATATTGTGTTTGAGAATTTCAGATTTTCTCAAACACCATAGATAATGTAGATAGTGTTTTAATTCAAAATGCAGATTCAAAAATGTAGATAGTGTTTTAATTAATTAATTTCAAATATGAAAATTAACAATAGTTGACACGAAAAGGAACACATTTAGGTTTGTAATACAAACATTTTAAACAAAGAAACCAACAAGAAACTAATTGGCATGTGTTTTTATAATATAATTATGGAAATAAGCCCGTTTAGAAAATGGTAACTAAAAACAGAGAGTCTTTCTATTTTTTTTCTACGCCAGCATTACATCACGACACTATCGAAAACTGAATAACTTTTGGTATGTGATATTATCTTTAATATGAGTGCTTGCAAAGTATATCGAGTTGTGAATTTTGATAATTTTAACTTCGAATAATCTATCTAACTTTTAAACACTTAAAATATTTTTTTAACTGACGGAAATAAATCTTCGGGTAATCAGAACTTCAATCGCCAAGTCAATCAAGTGATGCCAACAACAGTTCTTTCAAGCCAGACTGGATTTTTTTTTTTTTTTTAGAGGTTTCTTAATTGTTATATCTGCAATACTTTTTTAAAATAAATTTATTTCAAAGCAGATAATTCGTAATAAACGTGCTTATAAAATAATTGTTAAATGAATTTTTAATTTTTAGGGACACTAGTAGTTAATGTTGAAGTTGTTAGACAGTTCAGTACTAAAAATCTGATGACTCAGGTGCTGGATCAAAAGGAAATGCAAGACCTGGGCAACAATATGGAGAACCAGGACAACAACCTGGGCAACAATATGGGCAACCAGGACAAAGACCTGGACAACAATATGGGCAACCAGGACAACGACCTGGACAACAATATGGGCAAGCAGGACAACGACCTGGCCAGCAATATGGGCAACCAGGACAACGACCTGGACAACAATATGGTCAACCAGGACAACGACCTGGACAACAATATGGTCAACCAGGACAACAATATGGTCCACCAGGACAGCAATATCGGCAACCAGGACAACAGTATGGGCAACCAGGACAACAATATGGGCAACCAGGACAACGACCTGGCCAGCAATATGGGCAACCAGCACCTTGGCAACAATACGGACAACAAGGTGATGGCAAAGCTTCAGGTTCATTAGGTTCTGAATTTCAAGAGAATGGAAATTTGGGGCCACAATCAAATGGAGATTCAGATACCAAAGGAAAATCCGAATATGAAGACAATTATGAAGACATAACAGAAGATATCGATGAAGCTTTAGATGAAATGGAGGAGGAGAATTTGTCCTCTGTTGTAAGACCTGGCAGAGGATATTTGATTGTGATTTTAAATATTTTAGCTTATAATCATTTGTAGTTGTTGAGCACTTGAAAATATTATTTTTTACCTAATATTTCATTGTTTCTCTGCTTAATATTCTTTCCTGCAAATTGTAATAGAAAATAGGCTTGCCTAGTGCATGTCAAATACATTTTTTTTCTACTTGAACATTTCTTCTACTAATCGAAATTGAAATCGATGCAGATCTATATCACCATAGCTATTAATTAACCAATATTGGTGAGAATTAGTTTCAATGTCAATTTATTAAAGGAAGAAATTATGGTTAATTCTTAAGATGGTATGCGACTTCATTCCTGGGAGGGTGTTAGAATAACGTTAATTTTAACTGCTGTAAAATGCAACTTATAACCCTTTGTAGTTGTTCAAGACCTAAATATATTATTTATTGCCTGATATTTCATTTTCTGTCCAATATTACTGTAAATTTTAATAGGAAATAGAGTTGCCTAGTGTAAATCAGGCAGATTTTCCTAACTGATTTCTATAATCTGAACTGGCCATATAGAATGTTTCCCTGTCTACATTTGAAATCGATATAGTCTATAAATGAGAAAGTAGGCTTGTACTAATATTAACATAGTTGTTAATTTAATTATATTGGAGAAAATTGGTTTCAACATCAGTTTATTAATGGAAGAAATTGCGGTTAATTTTTAAAGTGGTACACGACTTCGTTATTGGAGGATGTTAGGAATAAAGTTAATTCTAACGCCTGTAAAATTAAACCTTCGAAAAGAAAGGCGTTAGTACCAAATTTTAATTTGAACAGTGCTGCTCAGCAGCAATATTAATTAGCGTTAAGATTAGAACTAATTTTAATGGAAGAGGAATTTAACTGATTAAAAAGTAAGGTTATTTATAATTTATAACTCTAAATTTATTTAACTTTAATTACAATGAAATTCAACTCTAGCGCTAGTGGTTGCGTTTCGTTTTTTAACTAACAGATGTATGAAACTTCAAGTGAATCAGAAAGAACGGCTTTAAATTTTATATTTCTATTTATTTATTTATTTATTGTTTTTCAAATTTTATTAAACTGTAATTATTATTCATAATTAAATTCTAAATTTCAGAAGTCCTGATTAAATCCCATGTTTTGTCCTCTTATGGAAACCTGAAGCTTTTTTTCTCAATTTCTTCTATTAGCTCACTCTCCCTATATATATTGTTCAATTTTCAATCATTCATAAAATACTTTTATTCATCCACTCAAGTTCAAATGCATTTTTTTTAACTTGTAGTGGATGACACTTGATGTTGATGCAGTTTTTTCAAATATTAATTCAATAAATAAATTTAATTAATTCATTTTTAGTTTTTTTTTAGATTTAAATTGCATATATCTACCAATAGATGGCGCCATATAGACTTAAAAAATTAATCAAAATTAGTTATAAAGGACTTTCAGCAATTAAGTGAAAAAAAATAGTAATTGACTTTTTTTTTTTTATATTACTTTTTTTACCTGCAATTTATATTTAGAATTTGAAGTATTCTGATAGTGAATATACCTATTTTTTTGACGATTTTTCAAACTATTTCTCTGTTTAAATATTTTTTTTTCCTTAAAAAATTAATAAATGTACAATATAAACTATGCAATGCTATAATTTAGAAATAAAAACGTATTGAGATATAATTGCAGGCAACTCATTCGTGAAATTCTGGTCAATTGAAACTAAATAAACCTGGAAAAGGGAATCATAAATGTAGTTCAAAGCAAATTTCCAATGTAGTTAATATAAAATAATTTCTTGTTAATTAAATTTACAGTTTTTGTAATTGAAGATGCTATTTAAGTGGGATTGTTTACTTTATTTTAAAAAAAATATTTTTTGAAATGTTATTTTATTTAATGAAATTAGTATGCATTCATTATTAAATGTACAAATCTATCAAATGCATTTTTAGTTTCAAATCAAAAATTAAAAAAAAAAAAAAAAAAAAAAAAAAAAAAAAATTATCAAAAATTTTTTTAGATTTTTAAGCTTAATGAATTAAATTTTTTGCTGTAAATTATTGAACGCGTTAAAATTTACTATTTATATAAGATTATATAATAAATATTTTTATGTGAAAAATAATTTATTTGTGAATGTTTTAACAAATAAATTAATTAGATAAAAGCGTTTAGTTTCGAATAGATTTGTTTTTGTCTCTACGGTCATTTTTTTTAACATTTTAAACTATTCTCTGTAAGCCTATAGGGTTTTATGTCCCACATATCTATTTCTTCTAGTAATAATTATTTAGAGCAAGTATACTGAATTCTAAATTTTAATTTCCTGTACATCAATAGCCGTAGATTCCTAGAAAATATAAATCAATTAATTATTAAATATTTGTCAGTCGAACTTCCTATAATCGTATTATAAATTCCAATTCAAAAATACGATCAGTTGTATTCATTTAAATAACCTAATCTATACATAGAAATAAATCTTTAAAATTAACTATTAATTTACATTAGCAATACAGTTAACCAAAATTTAATTTTCATCCCTAGTCTGAAAGTAATTTGTTGAACTCGAAATATAAATCTCCAGGAATTGTTGATTTTCGTCTGTGGTAGAAAACTGTGGGTGATGTTATTAAGGCATTTCTGGTTTGTTTTGCAGCAATGCTTTGATTCTAATGGTGAAGGGTTTCAGAATGTAACACATTTGAAAACATCATTTTGCATCAACCACATAGAATTTGTGACTTGTGAGTGATGTTATTAAGCCATTTCTGGCTCTTTTTGCATCAAGTCTTTGTTTCTGATGGTGAATGGCTTCAGAATGTAACACATTTGAAAACAGCATATTGCATCAACCATGCAGAACTTGTAACAAATTGTGGGTGATGTTATTAAGCCATTTCTGGTACTTTTTGTAACATTTTTTTTTATTCTAATGGCGAATGACTTCAGAATGTAACACATTTGAAAACAGCATATTGCATCAACCATGTAGAACATGTGACAAATTGTGGGTAATGTTATTAAGCCATCTCTGGTACTTTTTGTAACAATTTTTTGTTTCTCATGGTGAATGTACTCAGCATGTAACACATTTGGAAACAGCATATTGTATCAATCATACAGAATTTGTGACTTGTGAGTGATGTTATTAAGCCATTTCTGGCACTTTTTGCAACAAGTATTTGTTTCTAATGGTGAATGGCTTCAGAATGTAACACATTTGAAAACCGCATATTGCATCAAGCATACAGAACTTGTGACAAATTGTGGGTGATGTTATTAAGCCGTTTCTGGTACTTTTTGTAACAATTAGTTGATTCTAATGGCGAATGACTTCAGAATATAACACATTTGAAAATAGCATATTGCATCAATCATGTAGAGCATGTGACAAATTGTGGGTAATGTTATTAAGCCGTCTCTGGTACTTTTTGTAACAATTTTTGTTTCTCATGGTGAATGTATTCAGCATGTAACACATTTGAAAACAGCATATTGCATCAACCATACAAATTTGTGAATTGTGGAGTGATGTTATTAAGCCATTTCTGGCACTTTTTAACAATTTTTGTTTCTGATGGTGAATGGCTTCAGAATGTAACACATTTGAAAACAGCATATTGCATCAACCATGTAGAACATGTGACAAATTGTGGGTAATGTTATTAAGCCATTTCTTGTACTTTTTTGCAACAATTTTTTGTTTCTCATGTTGAATGTATTCAGCATGTAACACATTTGAAAACAGCATATTGCATCAACCATGTAGAACATGTGACAAATTGTTATTAAGCCATCTCTGGTACTTTTTGTAACAATTTGTTGATTCTAATGGCGAATGACTTCAGAATGTAACGCATTTGAAAACAGCATATTGCATCAACCATGTAGAACATGTGACAAATTGTGGGTAATGTTATTAAGCCATTTCTTTTACTTTTTTGCAACAATTTTTTGTTTCTCATGTTGAATGTATTCAGCATGTAACACATTTGAAAACAGCATATTGCATCAACCATAGAACATGTGACAAATTGTGGGTGATGTTATTAAGCCATTTCTGGTACTTTTTGTAACAATTTTTTTATTCTAATGGCGAATGGCTTCAGAATGTAATACATTTGAAAACCGCATATTGCATCAGCCATGCAGAACTTATAACAAATTGTGAGGGATGTTATAAAGGCATTTCTAGTACTTTTTATAACAATGCTTTGATTCTAATGTTGAATGGTTTCATATTATGATATATTTGAAAATAGCATATTGCATCCACCATGCAGAACTAGCAAAATCTAAACTGTGAATCTAGTGGTTTTCATTTCTTCTTCGTCCTCTTCCTTTGGTCCAGCGTAATGACTTTCTGCATAAAATATTTAATTAAACAAAGCTCATCATAAATATGAAAGATTTTGTTTCGGTTTCGCTGGCTGGATTTCACAATGCAGTCTGTTGGATTCAGAACAAAAATACTCTATGTCACATTTAATTAAAAAAAGATTAAAATTGATTTTTAATTAAAAAAACTACTATCTATGTTTATTAACTTTCTATAACTTATTAAATATTTTTAATATAAACAACAACAATATTAAACAACATTTTTATTAAACAACAATTTTAGCTTTTAACATATAATTTGATTTCTCCACTATATGCTGTTGGTACAAGTGTCATATAAAGATAATTGTTAACTTCCTTTGATTCAGAATAAATTTTTAAAACTTTTTTAACCAATAAAAAATAATTGATTCCAAAAATAAATATTTGTGTAAGCAGGGATGAAAAATTTAAATTGATATTTATATTTTGTTTTCTATATTTTTAAATAAGAACACTCATAAATAATTAATCTTTGCCCTTTTAGGAGAATTTTTTTGAACTCTGCACATAATTTTAATTTACATACTTAAGGAAAAGAAACGCGATTCGTTTATAAATTTTTGGTGTAGCGTTTACAAAACAATGTCGATTTAATTAATTATTGCATTTAAAATTCAGTTTTAATATAAGTAAAACATTACATTGTAATAAATAGGGCTTGAATGGCCGAGTGGCTAGCACTCGTTCGGTACCACAGGTTTCAGGTTCGAGTCCCGGTGGTGCCATGGATGTTTGTAGTGGTTCGGAATCCACTTTAAACCATAGTTCCCGATCCTAATAGGATCGTAGAGGGTTGCGGGGGCATTGTAACTCCACGTCCGTATCTTCAAGTTACAAGCGCCCCCGGGTAATGCAAAGTGAGTAACGTCTGTGCAGCGCTTGCCTTAAGACGTCCATGTCTGTTTGCCAGCTGCATTGGAGTAAAAAAAAAAAAAACATTGTAATAAATTAAATCATAATTTTTGTAAATTACTATTTGCTATTATGCGAAGCGGAATTTAAATTTACATATAAAGATTATACATTGATTAGAAACTTATTAATAAATAATATGACATAGTAATTAATGCTTAGAGAAATTAATTTGTAATTAATCATAGCATCATTTTTATTAATTGTTATTTGCTATTATGCAAAATGGAATTTAAATTTATATTTACAGGTAATTATACACATTGATTAGAAACTTAGTATTAAGTAATATGACTTAGCAATTAAGGTTTAGAAAAATTACATTGTAATAAATTAAAGCGTCATTTCGTAAATTATTATTTGCTATTATGCAAAATGGAATTTAAATTTAAATTCACATATAAAATTATACATTGATTAGACACTTAGTATTAATTTGACTTAGTAATTAATGCTCAGAGAAATTAATTTGTAACTAATCATAGCATCATTTTTATTAATTGTTATTTGCTATTATGCAAAATGGAATTTAAATTTATATTTACAGGTAAGGATACACATTGATTAGAAACTTAGTATTAAGTAATATGACTTAGCAATTAAGGTTTAGAAAAATTACATTGTAATAAATTAAAGCTTCATTTCGTAAATTATTATTTGCTATTATGCAAAACGGAATTTAAATTTAAATTCACATGTAAAATTACGTATTGATTAGACACTTAGTATTAAATAGTATGACTTAGTAATTAATGTTTAGAAAAATTACTTTGTAATGAATTAAAGCGTCATTTTCGTAAATTACTACATGCTATTTTACAAAACAAATATAAATTTATATTTATATATAAGGCTATAATTTCATATTTTACAATTTTGAAACTTTTATATGAAACAGATGGCAGTAAGATCTATTGAAAAACAATATTGCTTCAATTGATTCTTGCATTTCAAATTGCCATTTAGTTTTTAATATAAATAAAAATTAAAGCTCCTTTAATAAACTAATTATTATTATTATTAAAAAGTACTTTCATAAATTACTATTTGCTATTATGCAAAACGGAATTTAAATTTATATCCACATATAAAATTACACTTTGAAAGAAACTTAGTTTAAATAATATGACTTACCAATTAACGTTTGGAAATGCATCCTATTTTATGTATATATCATATCATATTTTATAATTATGATACATTTTAAAACTTTTAAATTATACAGCTTTCAGCAATTATACAGATCTATTGTAAAAATCTAAATATCTGCATATCATAAGTATTCTATATCGAAACTTATTTTTTCTTTCTAATGCAGCTGGCAAACACTTAGACAGCTTGGTCTTGGATGCCTTAAGGCAAGCGCTGCACAGACGTGCTCACGTTGCATTACCCAGGGGGCGCGTGTAGCTTGAAGATAAGTCACGGACGCGGAGTAACAATACCCCCGCAACACTCTACGATCCTATTAGACCGGGACCTACGGTTTAAAGTGGATTTCGAACCACTACAAACATCCATAGCACCGCCGGGACTCGAACCCGAAGCCTGTGGTACCGAGCACCAGAGCACTAGCCACTTGGACCTTCAGGCCCATATCGAAACTTTGATGTAGTAATTTTACATGGTGACGTATGATGATGCTTACATAAATTTAGATGGTGATCCTGTTTCTGATGCATTGAAATACATTAATTTGAATACCTATTCAAGTATTCCTAAAAATATTTTACAAATTACACCAAGTTAGAAAATAACAATGAGAGTTTTCATAGTTTAACTGCAATTGTTCAAAAATGAAGCAAGGACTGCTTTGCCAAACTATGACTTAAAACTGTAACCGTTCCAGATAATACCGCATATAATACTACTTCCCATAAATTGCAGGAGAAATGACAACAGGATTTCGAACATTCCCGTTTCCGTGAGGGAACTTTCGGTGGAAAAAGGATCTCGAACGTTCCACTTTTCCAGGTTTCTCTATTGCTGTTCCTGTCGCAATCCTCGTCACCAGAGGTTTCATTTCCTTTAGTTATCTTTGCCGCGCGATCGGTTCTGGTATTTATTTCCAACGAAAATATGGCGACGTATAGCAACTCTGGCGAATTTTAATACCCTCGTCAAGTACAAATTATGAGTTTTTCTTCTTTTTTAAAACGGCTTCGGAGGTTGTGTTCATTTTAGATAGGTGTGGCTGGTGTAAAACACGGTCGGGTTATTACTCACATTTCCGTTTGTCTTTCTTGGGACATTACATTTCCATATTCGATGTAAACGGGAGCAGGTAAAGGGGTGGAGGGTTGGGATGGGATGGCTTATCGCATTTAGCGTTCGTTGAGCGACAGAATTTGCCGAAATCACGATACATGGCATAATGACTGGGGTTTGGGGTGGAAAATATAGAGTTCTTTAAAGCCATCTTTGATCACAGAAATGAGCACATTTGGTCTCATAAAAGTCGACGACAATATATTTAAAATAGGTTTCATTTCGAAAAGACTATTTAAAATGGGGAGTAACTTTGAAGAATTATTTTTGATGATGTGATATTTTAATTATTGTATTAATAAATAATTAATATTTAAATTATTTTTGTAATAGGACGCATGATTTTTAAATGCAGTTATATTATGTATTTTTTTAAAATTTGTTTTTCAAATTTGGAGCATTTGTATTATTGATTAAATATTAAGGTAAATGTTACTTATTTAAATAATATTTACCTTATTAAAGATTTTAATAAGGTAAGTAATATTTATTTTCTAAGAATTTTCTCAATATAAAAATTTTGGATTTGGTTTGAACCTTGCACATAATTATAATTTACATACTGAAGAAAAGAAACATTATTTGTTTATAAATTTCTGTGTAACGTTTACAAAACAATGTTCCTTTAATTAATTCTTGCATTTAAAATTGCGATTTATTTTTAATGTAAGCAAACAATTACATTTTAATGAATTAAAGCATCGATTTCGAAAACTGTTTACTAGTATGCAAAACTGAATTTAAATTTATATTCGCATATAAAATTGCACATTGATTAAAATCTTATTTAAAATAATATGACTTAGCAATTAATGTCTGGAAATGTACCATATTATATATACATAATATCATATTTTATAATTATGATACATATTTTCAAACTTTTAAATTATACAGATTTTAGCAAGCTCTGTTGTAAAAATCTAAATAGAAGCATAGCATAAGTATTCAATATCGAAACTTTGATGCATTAAATTTACATGATGATGTATGATGCTGTCCACATAAATTTACATGATGGTGATGTTTCTTTATTGAAATACATTAATTTAGAAACTATTAAAGTATCCCTAAAAAAATATTTTACAAATTACACTAAATTAGAATATAACAATGATATTTTTCACAGTTTAACTGCAGTTGTTCATACATGAAGCAAGGAATGCTTCGCCAAACTCTGACTTAAAACTGTAACTGTTCCAGATATTACGGCATATAACACTACTTCCCCTAAATTGCAAGAGAAACGGCAACAGGATCTCGAACATTCCCGTTTCCGAGGGAACTTTGGGCGAGAAAACAGGGGCTCGAACTGGAGAAAATGACTTCATTCCCACCCCTTCCACTTTTCCTGGTTCGCCATTGCTGTTCCTGTCGCAATCCTCGTCACCAGAGGTTTCATTTCCTTTCGTTATCTTTGCCGCGCGATCGGTTCTGGTATTTATTTCCAAAGAAAATATGGCGACGTGTAGCAACTCTGGCGAATTTTAATACCCTCGTTCAAGTACAAATTATGAATTTTCTTCTTTTTTAAAAAGGCTTCGGAGGTTGGGTTCATTTTAGATCGGTGTGGTTGGTGTAAAACATGGCGCGGTTATTACCCACATTTCCGTTTGTCTTTCTTGGGATATTACATTTCCATATTCGATGTTAAACGGGAGCAGGTAAAGGGGTGGAGGTTGGGTTGGGATGGCTTATCGCAGTTAGCGTTCGTTGTGCGACAAAATTTGCCGAATCACGATATATAGCGTAATGATTGGGGTGCGAATGTCGGGTGGAAACTATGGAGTTCTTCAAACCATCTTTGTTCACTGAAATGAGCACATTTGGTCTGAATTACTTTCATTATGAAAAAAAATGGTAAAAGTCGGCGATAATATATTTAAAATAGTTTTATCTCGAAAAGACTATTTAAAATAGGGATTGTTTTTGAGGAATTATTTTTGATGATGTGAAATTTTAATTATTGTATTAATAAATAATTAATGTTTAAATTTTTTTGATAATAGGATGCACGATTTTTAAATTTACTATATTATGTATCGTGAAGGGAGAGGAGTATTTTTGAAAATTCTTATTTCAAATTTGGATCGTTTGTAATATTGATTAAATATTAAGGTGAATCTTATTTATTTAAATAATATTTACCTTATTAAATATTTTAATGAGGTAAATATTATGATACATAATTAATATTTAAATTATTTTGATAATAGGATGCACGATTTTCATGTGCTCTATATTATGTATTTTTAAGAGACATGAGTATTTTTTGAAATTGTTTTTTCAACTTTGGTGTTTATGTAATATTGATTAAATATTAAGGTAAATATTATTATAAATAATTAATATTTAAATTATTTAGATAATAGTCTGCACGATTTTAAATGCACTATATTATATATTTATTAAGTGAAATGAGCATTTTTTTTTAATTCTTCTTTCAATTTTGGAGCATTTGTAATATTGATTAAATATTAAGATAAATATTGTTTATTTATATAATATTTACCTTACTAAATATTTTAATGAAGTAAATATATTTTCAAAAAACTTTCTGAAAATAATACTTTTGGATTGGGCGGTATTAAAAAATCATTAGCATAAAATTAACTCCCTTCTTCTCTGATCATGATTGCGTTTCTTAAATTACTCTAATTTGTGAGTTAATGTATAATTATAAATATTCAATTTATTATATAGATTTATTAAAAATATTGTGTTGTTAATTCATAGGCTAATCGAACACAGAAATAATAAAATTTAAATATATTATTATGACAAGAATTCTTAAGAAATTAAGAATTTTTGTTAATAAATAAATAATCAAGAATTAATTTGGAAATTCTTAAAGAAAATTCATTCTTATTTTAACGATAAAAGTAATATAATCATTTATAATATCAAAATTTGATGAAAGTGGTAAAAAATAGTAATTGGGTAATGCAATTTGCTAAACAATGACCTGCTTCAATGATACATAAATATTTTATGAAATTTTGCTGATTTTATAAGTTTTCAATAAATGTAATATTTGTACGTATATATTTAGTATACAATTACTAACTCTTTCGGTTAAAATTAAATTTACACCTTATTATAAAGTGTGTTAGAAAAAAATTGGAAATTGGGTTATAGATTATTGATTATAAAATTATACATATTTTGAATTCTGAAAATGATAGAATGATAAAATTAAAAACACCAGAAATAAAAAGTTCAAAATATAACTATGATTAAAAAATGCGTTGCCTTTTTACAATTTCACACAACCTGCATTGTTTAATAATTTATTTGTAATATTTTAAATTTTATCTTTCTTTTTTTCACAATTCTACCATTCCATCTTCATAACAAAAATATTTCAAGCTAACGGAAAAATGGTATAAATAAATCTGTAAACTGTTGGTAAGCATCATAAATAAAAATGAAAATCCTGAATGTATAACAAACCTATAAATAAAAAGTATAATTAGACGGATTCAAAATTAACAAATGTAGTATCTTTTAGTGACTATCTTTTCTTGTGTTATCAAATTTGATAAAGTTTTCAATCTTATGAAAGGAAATTAAATCACGGAAAAATAGAATACATGTAAAACACTCATGTCTTTAACTTTACATACATATAGATTGCTAGAACTATACTATAATTGTTTTACGAAGGATCATTAAAGTGCTCGGCAATATCATAGTAGTAAAATTAAGAAAAAAAATCAACTTTTGTACCCCAAAAAAAGTCTTGAAAAGAACCTTTTATAAATATTTAGTATTTATCTTTTTAGAAAGTTTTGGAAATGCATTGGTTTTCAATATTATTTTGAGATACACCTTCCAAAAAGATTCAAGGCATCTTTCAAGAAGTCATCTTTTTATTTATCAAAATTCTAGCCTAGATCCACTGTAAAGTATGAAATATTTTAAAGAAGCCAAAAACTGAAAAGGATTTCGATAAATCTCTTTTTACTTTAGATGTGTTTGCCGTAGTAGAATGAACGAGAGTCTAAGCAGCTAAGTTAAGGGAAAAGTAGAGTACTAACATTATTTTAACTAATAAATTACAAGAGGGATTTATGAAAAATTAGCAAACTTTCATTTCTGAATCTGATTTAACAAATGTAAAATTTAGAAAGTTTAATAATTTTAACTTCTTTTGCAAACAATAACAAGATTTGCGAACAAAACAAGAGTTAATGCAAAAACAAGATTTGCAAACCAAAACAAGAGTTGAAACAAAAACATGATTTGCAAACAAAACAAGACATGATACAAAAACAAGATTTTGAAACAAAAACAAAATTTGCTTTATTTTTCACTTCCCAAATAAGCGAAATATTAATGGAATGTATGTAGTGAAAAAATTGTAGTAGGAGAGAAAATAACGGAGCTAATTCTTACTATAAGAACCATCTAATAAGTGAAATATATTGGAAAAAATGACAATGTCCTATTATACCATACAAAGTTATGGGCCTTAAGACATCCGCTCCAGAAATGCTAGACGAAAACAAGCAAATTCTTAATGTGTCGATGACAAGACTGTGACGTAACATCAATTTGAATGAGGAACATGAAAAAGGGACATAACATTATTGACATATATATAAAAGTGGCAGCAATTCAGTGTTTTAAAATTGCATCTTAGAACATTAGGAGGGCATGAATATTGAAGGTTATGTTCAACATATTAAAGTTACTCATCCAAATTTAACAGTATTTATTATAATTTCTGTCACATTCTCCATCAAGCCTACTAGTTTTTCAAAACAGCACACTCCATCAACAAAATAATAAATATCTACTTCCATAAAAGTTAGAATTTATTATTACTAAGTCTGTTTGTTTGATACATATATCTATAAAAATTAATATTTTATAACATTATTTTCCTTCATAGTTTTATGTCAGAATTATGTCTGAATATAGTTAAATCTATGTAAATCTATTTAATAAAAAGCTCAATTTAAAATAATATTATATTATTACATCATCATCATTGGCGCAACAGATTCATTGTGGGCAAAGGAAGTCTGCCTACTGGAAGATTTCGGGACATGAGATGTTTTTCTTTTTACGGGTAGGGTTGTAAACCCTACGCTCTACAGTCATATAAGGCCGGGACCTATGTTTAAAGTGGATTCCAAACCAAAAAAACATCCATGGCACTGTCCGGACTAGAACCCTAAATCTGTGGCCCCGAACTCCAGTCACTCGACCATAAGTCTTCATTATATTAATACAATAAAGTAATATTAGTATCGCAACAACAAAAGACATTTTTAATTATTATTTTTTTATAATTCATTTCACAGATTGCATTATTTATTATCCATTTTAAGTTCTCATTTAAATAATACATTTTAAATATATATATATAACATCGTTGAAAATAAATAATAATACAATTTATGATATTGAAAAAAATTCCTATTTATGTGTAACTTAATAAATATATTAATGTAATAATAATAGTATGGATATAGCGTTGTTAATTAAATTCGATTAGTGATAGATCTTTTGTTCAAGATATTAAAGGACAAAAATGGCGGTACATGTTAATTTGTCATTGAACTTGTCCTTTTTGGAATATTGATATTCATGTTTTATTTCCTTTTTTCTTCTTGCGGTGCTCTCGTGAGACCTGATTGAATATTTGGGAGGACTTAGAACGATTTTGGCTCGAAATCAGTCCCATTATAGCTTCGAATGTGCATATAAATGTATGTTGGAGATTACAGGATACGAGCGAATGTCATGGATGTATTAGCAGTTGAGAAAGTAATGGTAATCGATGGAGAAATTCGTATCTTTGGCAGTATAATTGTAACTGTAAGGAGATATTGCATTTTATCATTGCTTCAAGTCAGAAATCAATGTAAAACCTTCAGGATATTTATCGCGACTCTCTTGTTATGGTCCCAGAAAATAAGTTACCGCCATTGATAAAATTCTGATTTTAAAAATAACTGGGCTGCAGATGAAAAAGAATGAAAGAAAAAGATTGAAAAGCTTTATTGGATGTCCGACAAATACTGAAAAGAAAGATGTTTCTTCGAATAATAAAATCCGAAAGTGCATTGACAGATGAAAAAGACAGCCGCCATAAATAAAAGGTGTTTGAGAGAAACTATTTTATTTTTGTAAAAAAATAACGCAGGAAAGTTTATTATTAACGTGGATCATTAATTGTAACTTGGAAAATTCTTTATGTAAATTTTCCTACATACATATATAAGGCAAAACATTGCATTTTATTTAAATTTAAAGACTTTATGTGCATGTCATGGATGTATTAGTTGACTATTTTGTTGCTAAAATATTCAAATTTTTCTTTTTGCTATATGTGGAATTATTTTACAATAAATCTACGTATAAGCAATAACCAACATCAAAATGAATTAATATATTTTTCTGTAACTGAAAGTTGACAGTTTTATGGAAAAAAAATATTGAAATTTATTTGATTAAATTAATTGGATTTGATTTTTGTGCTTTTTGTATGAACAGCAACAAGTCTTGTGTTACCCTTATGTACAAACAAAAAGTCAGTATATTAACTTATTGGTGTAAATCATATTACATTCATCATCATTAGCAAAATATTAATAGTACAAACCTTAATTCCGTTTTGAAAACAATAATGGAAAATGATTAATCTTGAAATAAAGATTAATTACCTGATTTCATCCGATAATTTGAATGATATACATACGTGAACAAAATTTCAGCGATACAACACCGATAGACTAGTCATATGATCACTGGAAATAATATCAATGTTTTCAAATGGTGCGCATGGATTGGAACTTATTTAAATAACTATTAGTAGTTCCTCAGATAACATAAAAATATTTAAAAATAGCTATTTGTATTGGAAAGTAGGAAAAACCTTTAAATATACACTATGTGGAAGAAACACGACACTACAACGACATAAACCCATATTTATTAAAATTAATAGGAGGTAGGGCCTCCTTTGGCTGCGATCACAGCTGCAACCCTTCTGGGCATGCTTTCCACTAAATTAGCCGTAGTGGCAAGAGGAATTTCCTTCCAAATGTTTAACAGGAAGTTTCGTAGTTCAGGTTTGTTTTTGGGGAGTGGGGTGCAGGCCCTCAACCGACGGTCCAATTCGTCCCATAGATGTTCAATTGGGTTAAGATCATTGCTCTGCGCCGGCCACTCCATGCGTTTAACGTTGTTGTTCACATACCAATCAAGAGTCCTCCTTGCAACATGGCATGTTGCGTTGTCGTCTTGATACCAGCAATCATCCATACCGTACGTTGCCCACAAGGTAGGAAGGACATGATTGTCGAGAATATCACAGTATCTATCGGCATTCATCGCACCATCAATCTTCACCAGTGGGCCAGTCCCATAGCAGGAGAAACAGGCCCATACCATCAATCCTCCTCCACCAAACTTTACAGTTGGGACGACACACTCGGGCAAAAGGCGTTCTCCTGGTAAACGCCATACCCAAACACGTCCATCGGAACGGAAAAGGGTAAATCGTGACTCGTCAAGCCAAAGGAAGCGTTTCCAGTCATTCAGAGTCCAAGTACGGTGGTCTTTGGCCCATCGAAGGCGCGCTTTCTTGTTGGTTTTCGTAATGAAAGGCTAATGGGCAGCCGAACGTCCAGTGTAACCTAACTTATGGGCCTCGATACGAAGAGTCTTTGTCGAAAAGGTCACACCTGTGGCTTGTCTAAACTCATTAGCGATGCTATCCATGGGTTACGGTTACTTCGGTTACTTCGAATCTCCCTGCCGAGCATCCGCCGGTCCCTGCTGGTGAGAACTGTAGATCGTCTACTTCGGGGTCTGTTCTGACAGTTTCCATCAGTCTTGTAGTGACACACATTACGTGCTACAGTTGATTTTGAGTAGTTACGGAGACGGGATATATCTCTAATTGACTCCTTGGCAAGATGCAATCCAACCAACACACCTTTCTCGAACTCAGACCATTCTTCCCGTGGCGGCATCTTGACAAGAAACAGCTCTAGTCGACTCCACAGTGTATTTATAGGATATGGCTGACACGTGATACCTATTATTGCGCATGTGTCAGCTGTATTGTCGACTTTTCTACTTTTCGAGGGGTGTCCTGTCACTTTCTCCCAGATAGTATATATATATATATATAGTTGAAATTGGTTTAATAAATGTACCATTAGTTAAAGAAAAAGTAATAAACATTAGATTACGACTAAGAATTAAAAGTCATACCTGATGAAAATATTTGATTTCATAATCTAAATATAAAAAACATAGGTTCATTAAAATTAGAAATTTATTATTATAACATTAAATTAATAGCTTATGAAACATAATAGATATTTAATTTAGCAATATTGATCCTAATTTATAAAAACATGAATAATTTCCCTAACACATTTAAAGTCCTTCCAAACCAAGTAACGCAATAGCTTTGATCGAAGCAGCTGATTTCTTTCAAGTATGTATTTCGAAAACATTATTTTAATTTTTTTTATTTATTGTTGAGAGTATAAACAATTATTTATAAAGATTTGCATAGTAAAGCGTCATAATACCACTGCGCATTGCATCACACACCCGGATATTTCGCGTACTTGTATTAGAGAAAAAAAATCTCAAAATCCATCATAAAATCTATGGTTCTAATGGAAATTATTTGTCTCTCTACATGCCCAATGCAGTCAGAAGATATTGTCATCATAATCAATGACGCAACATCCCCTTGATGGCCCAAGGCCCTCTGTCTATTGGCAGATTTCGAGACAGAAGATATTTTCTGTATACTGGGTAGGGTTTTCAGCTGTACACCCAACGCTCTACAGTCCTACTAGACCGAGACCTACTATTTAAAATTAATTCCGAACCACTAAAAACTTTCATGGCACCGTTGGGACTTGAATCCTGGGGCACCAAACGCCAGAGCGCTAGTCATTCAGCCATCAGGCCTCCTGAAGATATTGTAATATATATAAATATGTGCATTTAATATTTACTTTTCTTAATAAATGACTTTAGAAAAAAACTTAAATACTGGATGATAATAAATCTACCAAACTTTAAAAAAAGTAAACTAATAATGGACATTCTACATACATACAATTACACAAAACAATATTATCAACATAATGTAATGATGCCAATACCATTTCCAGTATTAATAACCCAATAAACCCATACTTAAAACCCAACAAAACAATTAAACCCCCATTTACCAACCACATATCGTGATACCAATGAATCTTAAATGGCCAACTTGTAGACCTTCCCGTTATGATTGATTATTAAGATGCACAAAAATTGTAATTACACTGAGAAAGGGCCGCTGACACGGCAGACAAATTTATAGCAGGATGGCGTGTTGGAGTGGCCTCGATACCATCAGAATCGGTAGCCACAGATGATGCGCTTAAAGTCTCCTTGTTCGTTAACGTGCCTTGGATGGGTGGTGAATCGTCAGAAGCGGCCCCGCCTCTGTCTTGTACCAAGGGGGGAGAAGGGGGGGGAGGTCAGAAGGGAAGAGTCTGCTGCCAAAATGAAGAGATGTGATGAAGTCATCCACACAAAGTGACTTTATGTTTGAGAGAATGTATTGTTAAAAGGGGGTTGCATACTTATTGAGGAGAGTGGGGTTATAGCATTTGGAAAAAGTATCATTGTAGTTAAAACGACAGATATTTGTGATATATATACAAAATCAATGATAAAAAATTGGCCATTATTATTTTTTTTTCTCTGAAGTGGACTTATTTTAATAAAAATATGTTATTGATAGCGTCGTCAAATGAAGTTACTAAAATTCAAACAAAGTAAAACAATAAAAGTTCCGATGCTCCTCGTTCTGTAATAAGTTCATTTGTAAGTTTAATGTAGAGATAACTTTAATTCAAATAAATTAAATACAACACAAGTAACTTCATTAAATGCTAGGTTAATAATAAATATGAACAGGTTAACGAACATATATGATTTCTGGATTTAAAAATGATAGTATGGAATACTAACAATTAAAAATAAATATTTAGTATTGATAGTTTTTGTATTATGTCGGTCAAGACTTCTTTTTGTTGAATAAGACAAATTCAGTTCTTTTTTTTTCGTTTGTCATTGGATATTATTTACGTTAAACCACATAACAAAACAACTTGTTTTTCTTGGCTATACATAACTATATACATATACGTACACAGAAGGCATAATGTCTGATTCTTCTCTTCTTCTTCATTAACGTAACGACCCCATAGTGGGTCAATACCTTCTGCTAACTGACAGATTTAGAAACATGAGATAGTTCGTTATACAGGATAGGGTTGTCAACCCTACGCCCAACTTTCAGCAGTCCAAACTTTCGCCCATGCAGTCTTATTAGACTGAAACCTATGGTTTAAAGTCGATTCTAATCCACTACAAATAACAATGGCTCCACCGGGATTCGAACCCGAAACCTGTGGCACAGAGCACCAGTTACTTGGCCATTATGCCCCATAATATCTGATTGGCTATAGTTATTCAAAATAACTTGTTTACTAATTAAATATTTTATTTACCGTTATTAAGTTTCCTTACAGAATAAAATATAAAATGCTATTTAGACTAAAATTATTATTATTATTTTTTTTAAAAGTTTTAAATTTAGTTATATAATTTGTAAAATTTATAAACAAAATAAAATAAAATTTCATTTTTTTTCCATAAAAAAAAAGTTTACCTTTGATATGGCTATTATATATAATTTTACTATTTTAACATGCTTTAATTAACATATAACATGCATGAAAAATGTTGCATTTAATATGTACATGACAAAAAATGATCTATTTTATTAGAATTACAACTGTTTTGAACGCATGCTCTTCAGTTGAATTTTTTTATTTTTTATATTTACATATAATATCATAAAGTAAAGGTTTAATTTGATGGTATGTACATAATATGTATGAATAAAATTGCATTTAATATGTAATTACCATGTACGAATAATATTACATTTAATATGGACCTAATATGTATGAATAACATTGCATTTAATATGTATATAACATGTATGAATAACATTGCGTTTAATATGTAAATAACATGTTTGAGTAATATTCTATTTAATATGTACATGACGTGTGTAAATAATATTACACTTAATACATATGTACATAGCATGAATGAATCTATTTTATTAGAATTTTAACTGCTCTGATTGCATGCACTTCTTTTAAAAACATTTTTTTTATATTTATATATTATATCCATAACATAAATTAAAGGTTTCATTTGATGGTACCTTCATATGATTTATCAAATCAAAAAAGGAATATCATAAAATATAAAAACAATTAATTTTTCTCTATATTCTAGACGGTTCAGAAGAGCCCAGCCCCTTTTATGTTCAGTCATTAATTTCCTACCACAGCACATGCATAAGCATTATACTTTCAAAGCCATGAATATACATTGCAGTACGTAGTTACTAGACACCCCCCTCAAATAATTACAGAAAACGTATTCTGAAAACAACAGAAATTCAACAAAACTGAAAAAAAACTGTCTACTTTCATTCCCCTTTTTTTATGTGTCCTTGGACTTACTAATGGGTAGTGACGACTTTTACTTCGTCGTAATGATTTTTATGTGTTTTTGTTTCACTTGTACCAAGAAATTTGCTTTTTTACTCATTTGTTCCACCCCGAGATTTTGAACTTTCAAAAGACTTGCGCCTGGTGCAAAAGCACAGAAGGATGGATGGCTTTGCTGAGGATAAGGGTAAAAACGATATGGATGTGTCTTTGGGATTAATTATGCATTCCGTCTAGTTCTTTGCCCACTTTTTTTGTACCGTCATTATTTATGAACTTTGTAAAGTAGAGATGCTGTGTTTTAAGCGACATAAAGAAAAATAAAGTAACAGAAACAGATAAAAGCAACTCTAAGAATAATTTCCTTTCTTTCTTTAATTTTATTATTTCTTTTTTTCCTGTCTAACTTTGGAAAAGAATCGCATGTCTTCGAAGTAAATAAAAAATGGATACAAAGGGGAATTAAAAAAGGATAAAAAAAATAAAAAAGAATTTGTGTGCGATCTTCAGAAGACATAAAATACTGATTTTTCTGGTTCTGTCTCTGATTCTCAAAGCCACTCGATTTCTGACTTCTTTCTTGCAATAGAAATAAATGGCACATTTTCTCTAAAGTGTTCTTCTATTGTTAATGAAGTTAAAAATGCAAAGATAGTTTTGTTCTCTCACTCTCTCTTTTCAGTTTTGCTTTTAGTGTTAATTGAAAAAAATAATTTAAAGGAACATAAAACTATATTTTTTTTTGCAAATAAATTCCTATAATTTTCCATGTCTGGGATGGTCATCGCTAAATCTTTTAAAGTTATATGACTTTTTTTGTTCTTGTTTCTAGTACATTAATCTTGATAGAATTTCTGTACAGAATGTATCGTTATTCTTCTGATGTTGGAAAAAAATGTATTACAATGTTGTAGTAATTTTTTCAGAAGGGAAATTTTTGACTTTTCATTCTCAGGAGAATCCACCATTCAAATTTGACAGCAGATAAGTAGTGTTGTGGATAGTTATGTAACATGAAATGAGTATTTGTGTCATGCATAATGAGACTTTATAAAATTAGTGAATATCTATGCGACCTTCACATATATTATGTCCGCAAAAACAACAATTAAATATGAACTGTACTTCACGTTAAGGAATAACGTTGTTTTTAATATGTATTTAACATGTTAAAAACGTTTTTCTCTAAAGTGCTCTTCTATTGATGGTGAAGTTAAAAATGCAAAGATAATTTTTGTTCTCTCTCTCTCTTTTCAGTTTTGCTTTTAGTGTTTAGTGAAAACAAATTTAAACGAACATAAATCTTTGTTTTTTTGTTTCGCAGATAAATTCCTATAAATATCCATGTTTGGGTTGGTCATTGCTAAAGCTTTTAAGGTCGTATGCATTTTGTTTTTACTTTTGATGCATTAATCTTGATAGAATCGTTTTACACAACGCATGGTTATTTTCTGACATTTAAAAAAAGGGCATTACTATGTTGTAGAATTTCTTTTGTAAGGAAGAGTTTTGACTTTTCATTTACAGGAGAGAGGAATGTATATTCTTTAACAAGCACAAAAGAACATCCCTTCAATCAAATTTGACAGCAGATTAGTGGTGCTGTGGGTAGTTATATTACATGCGATTTGTGTTTTGTGCTAAATAGAATAACCTGTCGCTCAAATCTGATGCCTGATATTCATGAGTATAATGAGACTCATAAAATTAGCGAATGTCTGTGCGACCTGCTCAGGTTCGAAATAATTAAAGATTGAATATGACTCATACCATGTGTTGTTCCATCGTGATTCATGATCGACCCAGACCTGAGAAATGTCTACTTCAAAGAGTGAGGATAGCTGACCCCTTCGCCCTCTTGACGGATTTCCTTAAAGGCAAGTTTATGGTGAAGAAAAGGTTGAGTTCTGCGACAAATCGAACAGAAGCGTTGTTTTTCTTTTTTCTCAGACGTGTCTTATTAGGCCGTCCTTTAGCCCAACGTAATGATTTTCTGGAGAAAAGATTTAATGAAGCAAACCTCATCATAAATATGAAAGATTTTGTTTCGGTTTCGCTGGCCGGAATTCAAAATGCAGTCTGTTGGACCCAGAACAAAAACACTCTATGTCATATTTAATTAAAAACGATTAATAAATTCTTTTTAATTCAAAACTACAATCTGTACTTATTAACTTTCTAAAGCTTACCAATTGGGATTAAACAACAATTTCAGCTTTTAACTTAAAATTTGATCTCTTCACTATATAAAACTTGTACAGGTATCATATTATGATAGGTTTTGATTCCCCTTAGTTCAGATTTATAAGACTTATTGAACCGATGAAAAACTATTCATTCCTGAAATAAGAAATATCTGTGAAAGTAGGGATAAAAATATAAATTGATATTTACATTTTGTCTTTTATCTTTTATAAGTAATTTCACAAATAACTAATTATTTCTGTACTAAGAGAATTGCTTGAATTCAGCACATAATTTTAACTTCCAACTTAAGAAAATAAAACCCTGATTTGAATTTGAAGTTTTGAAAACAATGTTGCTTCAGTTAATATTGTTGTATTTAACAATAGGATTTATTTTTTAACATAAGTAAAAAATTACTTTGTAATGAATTAAAGCAACATTTTCGTAAATTACTATTTCCTATTATGCAAAACAGAATTTACATATAAGATTATAGATTGAATAGAAACTTAGTATTAAATAATATGAGTCAACAATTAATGTTTAGAAAAATTAATTTCTAACTAATTGCCGCATCAATTTCGTAAATTACTATTTGCTATTATGCAAAATCGAAATTAAGTTTATATTTACATATAAGATTGCACATTAATTAGAAACTTAGTATTAAGTAATATAACTTATAAATTATTGCTTAGAAATATATATTTTGTTTATATATATATATATATATATATATATATATATATCATATAATATTTTATAATTATGATAACAGATGGCAGTAAGATCTATTGTAAAAATTTTAACCATACTATAAATTTTCATTATCACAGTTTTGATGCATTAAATTCAATACAATACATTAATTTGAATAACTAATCAAATATTCTTAAAATATTATTTTATAAAAACTTACACGACATTAGAATATAACAATGCGATTTTTCACAGTTTAACTGCAATTGTCCATAAATGAAGCGAAGAGTCCTTTGCCAAACTATGACTTAAAATTGTAACCGTTCCAGATAATGCCGCATATAATACTACTTCCCATAAATTGCATGAGAAACGCAACAGGATCTCGAACATTCCGTTTCGAGGGAACTTTAAGCGGGAAAACAGGAGCACGAACTGGATAAAATGACTTCATTCCCACCCCTTCCACTTTTCCAGTTGCTCTATTGCTGTTCCTGTCGCAATCTTCGTCATCAGGCTTTCATTTCCTTTCGTTATCTTTGCCGCACGATCGGTTCTGGTATTTATTTCCAAAGAAAATATGGCGACGTGTAGCAACTCTGGCGAATTTTAATACCCTCGTTCAAGTACAAATTATGAGTTTCCCTTCTTTTCTAAAAAAGACTTCGGGGGTTGGGTTCATTTTGGAACGGTGTGATTGGTGTAAAACTTGGTCGGGTTATTACTGACATTTCCGTGTGTCTTTTTGGGATATTACATTTCCATATTCGATGTGAAACTGGAGCAGGTAAAGGGGTGGAGTGTTGGGATGGGATGGCTTATCGCAGTTAGTGTTCGTTCAGCGACAAAATTTGCCCAAATCACGATACATAGCGTAATTATTGGGATGCGAATGACGGGTGGAATGTATGGAGTTCTTCAAAGCCATCTTTGATCACAGAAATAGATATAGATAGTGGTATACAGATAGTGGTATCACAAAAAGAATATTTAAAATAAGGAGTATCTTTGAGAAATTATTTCTCATGATGTAACATTTTAAATATTGTATTTCCGATAATTCCACATAAATTTAATTTTAAGTACTTAAGGCAAAACTCTGATGTTCAAAACAATTCTAACAATGTTCAAAACAATTAATGCCACTTTATTTAATTCTTGTATTGAAAATTGCGATTTATTTTTAGTGTAAGTAAAAAATCACATTGCAATAAATTAAAACACCATTTTCGTAAATTAATATTTGCTATTATGCAAAGCGGAACTTAAATTTATATTTAAATATATGATTACACAGTGAGTAGATAATTATAAAATAATGTGACTTAGCAATTAATGTTAAGAAAAATTACTTTGTATTGAATTAAATCATCATTTTCGTAAATTAATATTTCATAAATTACTATTTATTGATTTGGGAAAAGGGGTTCAAATTTATATTTACGTATGAGATTACACACTGAATAGAAATTAGTATTAAATAATGTAACTTATATATTAATGTTTTGATATGTATCATATTTTATTTATGTATAACATGTAATATTTTATAATTATAATAACAGATGGCAGCAAGATCTATTGTAAAAATTTAAATATAAGCATAGCATAAGCTTTCGTTATCAAACTTTTGATGTATTAAATTCAATGCAATACATTAATTTGAATGACTACTCAAATATTCTTAAAAAAACAATGAGATTTTTCGCAGTTTAACTGCAATTGTTCATACATGAAACAAGGACTGATTTGACAAACTATGACTTGAAACTGTAACCGTTCCAAATAATACCGCATATAATACTACTTCTCATAAATTGCAGGAGAAATTGCTACAGGATCTCGAACATTCCCGTGACCGAGGGAACTTACGGAGGGAAAACCGGAGCTCGAACGGGAGAAAATGACTTCATTCCCACCCCTTCCACAATTTCCAGGTTCTCCATGGCTGTTCCTGTCGCAATCCTCGTCATCAGAGAGTTTCATTCCCTTTCGTTATCTTTGCCGCACGATCAGTTCTGGTATTTATTTCCAAAGAAAATATGGCGACGTGTGCAACTCTGGCGAATTTTAATACCATCAACAAGTACAAATTATGAGTTTTCCTTCTTTTTTAAAAAGGCTCCGGAGGTTGGGTTCATTTTAGATCAGTGTGGTTGGTGTAAAACATGGTCGGGTTACTACTGACATTTCCGTGTGTCTTCCTTGGGATATTACATTTCCATATTCGATGCGAAACGGGAACAGGTAAGGGGGAGGGTGGGGGGGGGATGGCTTATCGCATTTAACGTTCGCTCTGCGACAATACTGATTGGGGTGCGAATGTCGGGTTGAAAGTATAGAGTTCTTCAAAGCCATCTTTGATCACAGAAATGAGCACATTTGGTCTGAATTACTTTCTTTATGAAAAAAAGGATAAGAGTAGAGGGGAATATATTTAAAATAGCTTTATCTTGAAAACTTATTTGAAATAGGGAGCATCTTTGAGAAATTATTTTTGATGATGTGGCATTATTATTGTATCCATAAATTATTAATATTTATTTTTCCATAATAAGATGCCTACTTTTTAAATGTACTATTATGTATTTATAAGTGAAAGGAGTATTTTTTAAAATTATTCTTTTAAATTTGGAGCATTTGTAATATTGATTAAATATTAGGTAAATATTATGTATTTAAATAATGTTTACCTTATTAAATATTTTAAAAAGGTAAATATTATTTAATTTGGACAAAATTTCTCAAAATAGGAATTAGAAAAGTAGATAGAAAAAATGATAAAAGTCGACGACAATATATTTGAAATAGTTTTATCTCGAAAAGGCTATTTAAAATGGGGAGCATCTTTGAGAAATTAATTTTTGATGCTGTAACATATTAATTACTGTATTAATAAATAATTAATATTTAAATTATTTTCACAATAGGATGCACGATTTTTATATTTACGTATAAGGTTACACGTTGAGTAGAAGCTTTATATTAAATAATATGACTTAGCAATTAATGTTTAGAAAAATTACTTTGTTATGAATTAAAGCATCGTTTTCATAAAGAACTATTTGCTGTTATGCAAAACGGAAATTAAATTTATATTTACAGATAAGATTGTACATTGAATAGAAACTAGTATTAAATAATGTAATTTATAAATTAATGCTTAGATTTATATCATAGCTTATTTATAAATATCATATAATATTTTATAATTATGATAACAGATGGCAGCAAGACAAAAAGATGGTAGTAAGATCTATTGCAAAAATTTATATATAAGCATAGTATAAGTTTTCATTATCAAACTTTTTATGCATTAAATTCAATACAATACGCTAATTTGAATAACTACTCAAATATTCTTAATAAATTCTTTTATAACAACTTACTCGAAATTAGAATATAACAATGATATTTTTCACAGTTTAACTGCAATTGTCCATACATGATGCAAGGACTGCTTTGCCACACTTTGACTTAAAACTGTAACCGTTCCAGATAATGCCGCATATAATACTACTTCCCATAAATTGCTGGAGAAACGGCAACAGGATCTCGAACATTCCCGTTTCCGAAGGAACTTTCGGCGGGAAAACAGGAGCTCGAACGGGAGAAAATGACTTCATTCCCACCCCTTGCACTTTTCCAGGCAGTCCTCGTCATCAGGTTTCATTTCCTTTCGTTATCTTTGCCGCGCGATCGGTTCTGGTATTTATTTTCAAAGAAAATATGGCGACGTGTAGCACTCTGGCGAATTTTAATACCCTCGTTCAAGTACAAATTATGAGTTTTCCTTCTTTTTTAAAAAGGCTGCGGAGGTTGGGTTCATTTTAGATCGGAGAGGTTGGTGTAAAACATGGTCTGGTTATTACTGACATTTCCGTTTGTCTTGCTTGGGATATTATATTTCCATGTTCGATGTGAAACGGGAACAGGTAAAGGGGGAGGGTTGGGATGGGATGGGCTTATCGCATTTAGTGTTCGTTCTGCGACAAAATTTGCCGAAATCACGATACATAGCGTAATGATTGGGGTGCGAATGTCGGATGGAAAGTAGGGAGTTCTTGAAAGCCATCGTTGATCACAGAAATGAGCACATTTGCTCTGAATTGCTTTTATTATGAAAATAAAATGATAAAAGTCGACGACAATATATTTAAAATAGCTTTATCTGAAAAAAAGACTATTTAAAGCAAGGAGTAGTCTTTGAGAAATTATTTTTGGTGACGTGAGAATATAATAATCGTATTAATAAATAATTAATATTTAAATTATTTTGATAATATGGAGAATGATTTTTAAATGTATTGTACTATGTATTTTTAAGGGAGATGAGTATTTTTTGAATTTTTTTTTCAAATTTGGAACATTTGTAATATTTATTAAATATTTAGGTAAATATTATTTATTTAAATGATATTTACCTTATTATATATTTTAATGAGGTAAACATTATTTATCTACAAAAAACTTTCTCAAAACAAGAAATTGAAATATAAATAGAAAAATGATAAAATGGACGACAATATATTTAAAATAGTTTTAACTCGAAAAGACTATTTAAAATAAAAAGTATCTTTGAGAAGTTATTTTTGATGATGTGACATTATAATCATTGTTAATCATAAATTATTAATTTTTATTTTTTATTTAATAATAAGATGAACGATTTTGAAATGTATTAAAATATGTATTTTTAAGGGAGATGAGTATTTTTTCAAATTCCTTTTTCAACTTTGGAGCATATGTAATATTGATTAAATATTGAGGTAAATATTATTTATTTAAATAATATTTACCTTATTGAATATTTTAATGAAATAAATATTATTTTAGATAATTAATATTTAAATTATTTTGATAAAATATGCACGATTTTTAAATATTCTATAATATGTATTTTTAAGGGAGATGCGTATTTTTTAAAATTCTTTTTCAATTTTGCAGCATTTGTAATATTGGTTAAATATTGAAGATAAATATTATTTATTTAAATAATATTTACATTAATAAATATTTTAATGAGCTAAATATTTTTTATTTTCGAAAAACTTTCTCAAAATAGGATTTTGGGATTTGGTGGTATTAAATAAAAATCATGAGTGTAACACAATCTCCCTTTCTCTCTGGTCATGATTGTGTTTTTTCAATCAAGTTACTATAAAAAAATTATTCAAATTTTTATATAGATTTATTAAAAATATTGTGCTTTTAATCAAAATATATTCGAACACAGAAATTATCAAATTGAAATAACTTATGTAGACAATAATTCGTGTCTTAATTAAAGTCAATAATTAATTAATCAAGAATTAATTAATAAATTCTTATAAGAAAATTCCTTCTTAATTTAACCAAAAAATAATAAGATAATTTATAATATCAAAATTTGAGGAAAGTGGTAAAATATATTAATTGGTAATGCATTTTGCTAAAAATTGGTCTGCATAAATAATAACTATTATTCTATGAAATTTTATAAATTTTAAAGTTTTCAATCAATTTAATATTTTTACTCATATATTTCCTATAAAATCAGTAAGTTCTTCGATTCAAATTATATTTACACCTAATTATAAAGTTTGTTAGAAAAAAAATGAAAATTGGGTTACAGATCATTGATTGTAATACTATACATATTTTGAAACATGATAATAATAAAATTTTATTTTAAGTAAAAAACACTAGAAATAAAAAAAAAGGCAAAATATTGCTATGCTTAAAAAGTACGTTGCATCTTTACAAATTTACACCACTTGCGTTGTTTAGTAATTTATTTTTAAATATTTAAAATTTTATTTTTTATTTATTTATTTTTTTTTTTTTCGCAATTCTACCATCTTCATAATAAAAATGTTTCAAGCTCATGCAAAAATGGTATAAACAAACGTGTAAAAAAACATGATAAATAAAAATGAAAAGCAAGAATGTATAAATAAAAAGTATCATTAGACGGATTTAACGTTAATAAATGTAGTACGTTTTAGTGATTATATTTTCTTGTGTTAAATCATGGTAAAATAGAATGCCTGCAAAACATTGACGCTTGTTACTTTACATACATATAGTTTCCTAGAACGACACTACAATTGCTTTAAAAGAATCATTAAAGTGATTAGCAATATCGTAGTAAAATTAAGAGAAAAAAATCATTTTTTGTACCACAAAAAAATGTCTTGAAAAGAACCTTTTATAAATATTTAGTATTTATTCTTTAGAGAAAGTTTTGGAAGTGTATTGGTTTTCAATATTATTTTGAGATACACCTTCCAAAAAGATTCAAGGCATCTTTCAAGAAGTCAGCTTTTTATTTATCAAAATTCTAGCCTAGATCCACTGTAAAGTATGGAATATTTTAAAGAAGCCAAAACCTGAAAAGGATTTCAATAAATCTCTTTTTATTTTAGATGTGTTTGCCGTAGTAGAACGAACGAGAGTCTAAACAGATAATCAAGGGAAAAGTAGAGTACAAATTTTATTTAATAAATGAATTACAAGATGGATTTATGAAAAATCAACAGACATTCATTTCTGGTTCTTATTTGACAAATTGCAAAATTTAGTAAAATTTTTAATGGAAACACAAACAAGATTTGCTTTATTTTTCACTTCCCTGCCATAAGTGGAATATATATCTTTGTTATTAATTATAAATAAGTGGAATATTAATAAAATGTAATTGGTGAAAAAATTGCAGTAGGAAAGAAAATATCGGAGTTAAATCTTACTATAAAAAATTGTAATAAGAAAGAAACTCACGTTAAGATTACTACTAAGATGGTTACTAAGAGTTAAATCATACTATAAGAAACTTTTAATAAATTTCTTATGATAGCATTTAAAAATATCAAAAATGTGGCAATTGTCCTGATTTCAAGCTTACTTCTCGTCATGTCTTTGATTGCCCAGCTGCTGTAGCCACCATGCATTGTCTGGACCATTCCTCGGTCCTCGGATATAAATCTTAATCAAGATTTATACTCCGAGCAGGCAATAAACAATGACAGACAATATTATTCGGAAGCACCTCGATATTTGATTCCCTTGTACTCTTCAGGGAAAACGACAAGACCAACAACAACCTTCAAGTTAAGTTGCAAAAAATGACAATGTCATATTATACAAGACAAAGCTAAGCGCCTTAAGACATGTGTTGCAGAAATTCTAGACGAAAACAAACAAATTCTTAATGTGTCTATGACAAAAGTGTGATGCAAGTTCAATTTGAATGAGGAACAGGAACATATCATTATTAACTTATTTATGAAGTTGGGCATCAATTCAGTATTTTAAAATTGTATTTTGGAACATTAGGAGGGCATGAATATTGAAGGTTATGTTCAACATATTAAAGTTACTCATCTAAATTTTACAATATTTATTATAATTTTTGTCACATTCTCCGTGAAGTCTGCCAGCTTTTCGAAACAGCACACAACATCAACAAAATAAATAACTATCTAGTTCCATACTAGTCAGAATTCACTATTACTAAGTCATGAGTGAGGTTTGTTTTATACTTATAGCTATAAAAAAAAATATTTTTTGATGTTATTTTCCTTCACTAGTTTTATGTCCGTATTTAATGTATGTAGATATTTAAATCTATGTTAATGTATTAAAAAACATTGTAATACTCAATTTAAAATAATATTATAATATAGCATCATCGTCATTGGGGCAACAGCTGCATTGTGGGCCAAGGAAGTCTGTCTACGACATGTTTTTTTATTTTTATTTTTGCGGGTAGGGTTGTAATTCCTACGCTCTACAGTCATATAAGGCCGGTACCTAGGTTTAAAGTGGATTCCGAACCAAAAAAACATCCATGGCACCTCCCAGACTACAACCCGAAATCTGTGGATCTGCTCTCCAGTCACTCGACCAAGGGTCTTCATTATATTATTCCAATAAAGTAATATATTATCGAAACAATAAAAGACATTTTTAATTATTATTTTTTATAATTCATTTCACGGATTGCAATATTTAATATCCATTTCAATACATTCTTATTTAAATTATACATTTTAAAAAATATATATAACATAGTTGAAAATAAATAATAATAAAATTTATACTATTGAAACAAATTTTTATTTATGTGTAACATAATAAATATATTAATGTAACAAGAGTATGGATATAATGATGTTAATTAACTTCGATTAGTAATAAATCTTTTGATAAGGATATTAAGGGACAAAAATGGCGGTACATGTTAATTTGTCATTGAACTTGTCCTTTTTGGAATATTGATATTCATGTTTTCGTTTCTTTTTTCTTCTTGTGGTGTTCTCGTGAGACCTGATTGAATATTTGGGAGGACTTAGAATGATTTTCGCTCGAAATCAGCCCCATTATAGATTAGAATGTGCATATAAATGTATGTTGGAGATTACAGGATACGAGCGAATGTCATGGATGTATTAGCAGTTGAGAAAGTAATGGTAATCGATGGAGAAATTCGTATCTTTGGCAGTATAATTGTAACTGTAAGGAGATATTGCATTTTATCGTTGCTTCAAGTCAGAAATCAATGTAAAACCTTCAGGATATTTATCGCGACTCTCTTGTTATGGTCGCAGAAAATAAGTTACCGCCATTGATAAAATTCTGATTTTAAAAATAACTGGGTTGTAGAAGAAAAGAAAAAAAGATTGAAAAGCTTTATTGGATGTCCGACAAATACTGAAAAGAAAGATGTTTCTTCGAATAATAAAATCCGAAAGTGCATTTGCAGAAGAAAAAGACAGCCATAAGTAAAAGGTTTTTGGGAGAAACCGTTTTATTTTTGTAAAAAAATGATACATGAAAGTTTATTATTAAAGTGGATCATTAATTGTAACTTGGAACATTCTTAATGCAAATTTTTCTGTATGCATATATACAGCAAAAAATTGCATTTTATTTAAATTTAAAGATTTTATTGCTAAGATATTCAAATTCTTCTTCTTGCAATATGTAGAATTTTTATAATATCAATCTATTCATAGGCGATAACTATCATGAAAAATTTATGTATTTTTCTATAACTAAAAGTTGGAAGTTTTTTTGGCAATTTTTATTGTAATTTTATTGATTAAATTAATTGGACTTGTTTTTTGTACTTTTTGTATGGACAGCAGCAAGTCTTGTGTTACACTTATGTACACCACCAAAAGTAAGGATACTAACCAAATGGTGTAAATCATATTAAATTCATTATCATTACCAAAATATTACAAGTACAAACTCTAACTTCGTTTTGTAAACAATAATGAATGATTAATTTTTAAATAAAAAAATAACTCTGTAGAAAAATAAAGCAATAAAGCCTATGTGTTCATTGTATCAATACAATTAGATTGTTATGCTGTTAATCTACGTATACAAGCATATAACAAAAATTTTCAGTTGCATTTGACATCGATTTATTAAATGTACGATTGAGAAAAAGTCATAATTATTAGATTATAACTAAAATTATAAGGCAAATATAATATTTGATAAAAAATATTGAATGATTTGAAAAAAACATTTCATATTCTAAATACAAAGGCATAGTAATCTGACTCTTGACTCAGCGGCAACGTGCGCCACTGGTGAACATTATGACGGAGGATCAATCCACTGGCGGCTTGTTCTATGACACTGTTTCAAACTACTGTTTTAAACAAAATGTTCAGCATCTTGCATCTTTAGTCGGAGTATCTGGTGGGAGTTTTCAGGGCTTTCTATCATACGATAAGAAAAGGCGGGGTAATTACCCCAAAAGTCCTCCCGAAAGACACTGCCCTCCTACTTCAGATACACACACCAAGTCAGATTACTAGCTAAGGATACTCCATCACAACAGAAGCCTTACATGAAGGATACGACAACACAGCAAAGATATAATATTATCAAAACTATAAATGTATTAATAATGTATTAAATTAATTCCATATCAAACACAATAAATGTTTAATTTATCAGTATTAATCTTGATTCATAAAAACAAGAATCACTTTCCTAGCACATTTGAAGCCCTTCTAACACCACGTATCTCCAGTAGTTTTGATCAATAGCTGATTTGTCTCAAGTATGTATTTCGAAAACCTTTTTTTTGTTTCTTTATTTATTGTTGATAGCATAAACAAAAGATTTGTATAATAACCCGTCGTAACAGTTCAATTAGAGAAAAAATTCTCAAAATTATGAAAAAACCAATGGTTATAACAGAAATTTTATTTGCCTTTCTACATGCACAATATAGAGAAAAAATCTTGTAATATCAATAAATATATAGATATATTATTTATATTTCTTGATAAATGGCTCAGACTTGACTTGATAATAAATGACAAGCATTAAAAAAAAAAAAAAAACTTATAACAGACATCCTATCGTAAAAAAAAAAGGTAATAGATAGTCTAGCGTACATACAATAACACAAAACAAAAATATAAACATAACATAATGATACAAATATTGTTTCCATTTCCAGTATTAATAACCCAATAAGCCCATACTTAAAACCCAACAAAACAATTAAACCCCCTTTACCAACCACATATCGTGATACCAATGAATCTTGAATGGCCAACTTGCATACCTTCCCGTTATGATTGATTATTAAGATACACAAAAATTGTAATTACACTGAGAACGGACTGCTGACACGGCAGACAAATTTATAGCAGGATGGCGTGTTGGAGTGACCTCGATACCATCTGAATCGGTAGCTACCGATGATACGCTTAAAGTCTCCTTGTTCATTAACGTGCCTTTGGTGGGTGGTGAGTCCTCAGAAGCGGCCCCGCCTCTGTCTTGTACCGGGGGGGTAGGGGTAGGGGGGGAGGTCAGAAGGGAAGAGTCTGCTGCCAAAATGAAGAGATGTGATGAAGACACTCCCACACAGTGACTTTATGTTTGAGAAAATGTATTGTAAAAAAGGGGGTTGCATATTTATTGAAGAGATTGTGGTTATAGCATTTGGAAAAAATAACATTGTAATTAAAACAGTAAATGTATACCATTTATATACAAATACAGTGCTAAAAAATTGGGCATTAAAAATTTTTAAGTGGAATTATTACAAAAAAATTGTTATTGTTATGAACGTCATATGAAGTTACCATAATTCAAAGGAAGTAAAATAGAAGAAAATAGAAAATCCTTCTGTAATAAGTATGTTTATAAGTTTGTAGAGATAAGTTTATTTCAAATAATTTAAATTAAATGTAAGTAAATTAATTAAAACGTCCGGTTAATAATACATATGAACTTATTTCTGGTTTTAAAAATAATAGTATGCAATACTAAGAATTAAAAACAAATATTTAAATACTAAATTTCGTATTATATCAGTAAAGATATTTTTGTTGATGTTGATGTGTAAAACAAATTAAATTTTTTGTTTGTTCTTGGATATATGTTTACCCGTATATAACATAACGTTTTTAGCACATATAAGTTTTTCCTAGGCTACACATAACTAAATACATGCATGTACACAGAAGGCATAATAATTGATTGTTCTTCATTGAGTAAGCCCCATGGTGGGCTAAGACAGTCTGGCTGCTGACAGATTTCGAAGCATGAGGTATATTGTTTTACGAGGTAGGGTTATCTGTCCTATACCCAATGTTATTCTGTCATATTATACCGGGATATACGGTTTTAAGTGGATTCTGATCTGCTACAAACGTCCACGGCACCGCCGGGCCCCGAACATGAAATTTGTGATACAGAGCACCAGTTACTCGGCCACCAGGCCCCTTAATATATGGTTAGTTATTCTTATTTGAAATAACTCGTTTACTAATTAAACTCTTTATTTATCATTATTAACTTTAATTTCACAACATACAAAAAAAGATAAACATAAAACTCTATTTAGAACAAAAATGTAATTTTTTTTTGTTTAATTTTACAATTTGGCTGTATAATTTGTAGAATATCGTAACACATATTTATAAAATTTAATATTTTTTCTAAAGAACTAATTGCTTACCTTAATATGAATTTTACTGATTATTATAACATGCTTTAATATGTACATAACATGTATGAATTACATTGCATTTAATATGTACATAACATGTATGAATAATATTAAATTTAATATGTACATAACATGCATAAATAACGTTACATTTAGTATGTACAAAACTTGAGTGAGTCTAATTTATTAGAATTATAACTGCTTTGAATGCATGCAAGTTCAGTGGAAAACATTTTTTTTTATATTTACATATAATATCCATATCATAAATTAAAGGTTTCATTTGATGGTACCTTAAAATGATTTATCAAATCAAAAAAGGAATATCATAAAATATAAAAACGATCACTTTTTTCGACATTGCAGACGATTTCATTTACAAGTGCCCAGCCCCTTTTATGTTCAATCATAAATTTCCTACCAGAGCACATGCATCAGCATTATGCGTTGCAAGCCATGAATATATTTCGCAGTTACTAGACACCCCCTTCAAACAATTATAGAAAGAACAGAAAAAAATTTTGAAAACAACAGAAACTCAGCAAAACTGAAAAAAAAAGAAAAATTCACTGACTGTCGTCAGGCATTACTGTCTACTTTCATTCCCCTTTTTTCTTATGTGTCCTCCGACTTACTAATGGGTAGTGACGACTTTTACTTCCTCGTAATGATTTATACGTATTTTTGTTTCACTTGAACCAAAAAATTTGCTTTTTTACTCATTTGTTCCACCCCCAGATTTTGAACTTTCTAAAGACTTGCGCCTGGTGCAAAAGCACAGAAGAATGGATGGCCTTGCTGAGGATAAGGGTAAAAAGGATATGGATGTGACTTTGGGATTAATTATGCATTCCGACTAGTTCCTTGCCCACTTTCTTTTGAACCGTCATTATTTATGAGCTTTGTAAAGTAGCGATGCTGTGTTATAAGCTACATGAAGAAAAATAAAGTAACAGAAACCGATAAAGGCAACTGTAGGAAATATATATTTTTTTTTCTTGCTGTCTAAATTTGAAAAAAGAATTACATGTCTTCGGAGTAAATATAAAATAGATACAAAGGGGAATTAAAAAAAAAACAGAAAAGAAAAAAAAATAATTTGTGTGTGCGCTCTTTCGAAGACATAAAATACTGATTTTTCTAGACCAGTGTCTGATTCTGAAAATCACTCAATTTCTGCCGTCTTTCCTGCATTCTTAAACGGAATATTTTCCTTAAAGTGCTCTTCTGTTGACGATGGAGTTAAAAATGCAAAGATAATTTTATTCTCTCTCTCTCTCTCTTTTCAATTTTACTTTTTGTGTTTAGTGAAATAAAATTTAAAAGGAACATAAATCTTTGCTTTTTTTTTTTACCGATAAATTCCTATAATTATCCGTGTTTGGGTAGGTCATCGCTAAGACTTTTAAGGTTGTATGCATTTTTTTTTAACTTTTAAAGCATTAATCTTGATAGACTTGTTTTACAGGCACTTCTGACATTGGGAAAAGGGTATTACAATGTCGTAGCATTTTTTTCAGAAGAGCAGTCTTGACTTTTCTTTCACAGGAGACAGGAATGTCATTGGATATATGTTTACCCGCACATAATACAACGTTCTGAGCCCATATAAAGTTTTTCTAGGATACGTATGACTAAATATGTATAATGACATAGAAGGCATATTATCTGTTTGTTTTTCATTGGGTGGGCTAAAGCCGTCTGTCTGATGACAGACTTCGAAACATGACACATATTTTTTACGAAGTAGGGCTGTCAGCCCTACACCCAAAGTTCTACTGTTATATTATACCGGAACCTACATTTTAAAGTTTTTTCTGGTCTACTACAACATTCATGGTGCCACCGGGATTCGAACATGATACCGGTATCCGAGAGCGCCAATCACTCTGCCTTCAGACCCCATACTATCTGATTAGTTATACTTATTCGAAAAAACTGGTTTACTAATTAAACTCTTTATTTGCCCTTATTAAGTTTACTTATACAACATACAAACAAAAGTAAAACATAA
Source organism: Caerostris darwini (assembly GCA_021605075.1). NCBI lineage: Eukaryota > Metazoa > Arthropoda > Arachnida > Araneae > Araneidae > Caerostris > Caerostris darwini. The sequence continues at coordinate 391,585 of BPLQ01015705.1, forward strand.
AACCTTATTAAGATAAAAAATATAATTTTTTTTTGTTGTTTAATTTTACAATTTGATTGTATAATTTGTAGAAATTCGTAACATGCATTTATAAAACATCATATTTTTTCCAAAAAAACCTTTTTGCTGTTATTATGAATTTTATAGATTATTTTAACATGATTTAAAAAGTACATAATATGCATGAATATTATTGCATTTGGTACGTACATAACATGCATGAATAATATTGCATTTAATATGTATATAACATGTATGAATAATATTACATTTAATATGTACGTAACATGTATTAATAATATTTCATTTACAATGTACGTAACATAAATAAGTCTATTTTATTAGAATTATAATTGCTTTGAATGCATGCACGTTTCTTGAAAAAAATATATCCATAACATAAGTTAAAGGTTTTATGTGGTGGTAAATCACTTTAAATCCATTATCGTTACCAAAATATTACAAGTATAAACTCTAACTTCGTTTTGTAAACAATAATGAATGATTAATTTTTAAATAAGAAAATAATGCTGTATAAAAATAAAGCAATAAAGCCTATGTGTTCATTGTATCAATACAATTAGATTGTTATGCTGTGAAATGTTAGTTACAAGCATATAACAGTTCTTATTAATATAATTAATGTGGAGTTGCTATGATTGTTAACTATGGTTAATAAAGATTTAATCAGGTAATATGAGTGATATACATACAAGAAAAAAAATTTCTGCTGTGAAATAACGATAGATCAATTATATATTAGAATGATATCATTGAATTCAAACGGTCCACATGCTTTAAAATGTATTTAAATAACTATTTGTAATTTCTCAGATATAGAAAAATTATAAAACTTGTTTTGCATTGGAAAGTAAGAAAAACTTTTCAATGTATATTAACAAAATTTGTTAATTGCCGTTGAAAACGGTTTACTAAATGTACAAAAAATTATAAGCCTTCGATTACAACTAAGACATACGACATACTTGATGGAAATATTTAATTTCTTATTCTAAATATAAAAACATTGTATCATTAAAATTATAAATTTATTATTAAATAATTAAATCAATTGTTTATGAAACATAATAAATATTTAATTTAGAAATATTTATCTTGATTCATTAAAATAATCACTTCCCTAAGACACTTAAGGTTCTCTTAAAACCACGTAGCTCTAATATCTCTAATCAAAGTAGATGATTTTTTTTTTCAAGTATGTATTTTGAAAACTATACTTTTACTTCTTTTTTTATCGGTGATAGCATAAACAATTATTTAGATATATTTGTATGATAAGCCGTTGTAGCAATTCAATTAGAGAAAAAATTCTCAAAATCCTGAAAAAGTCAATGGTTATAACAAAAATTTTATTTGCCTCTGTACATGCACAATATAGAAGAACCTATTGTAATAACATAAATATATACGTTTATTATTTATATTTCTTGATAAATGGCTTAGACTCGACGTGATAAATGACAAGCATAAAAAAGAGAATTAGTAATATCTATCCTAGCCTGAAAAAAAGGTAATAGATAGTCTAGCGTACATACAATAAAACAAAACAACAATATCAGCACAATATAATGATATAAATATTGTTTCCATTTCCACGAGAACACAATATTAATAACCCTGAAAACCCATACTTAAAACCCAGCAAAACATTTAAACCCCCATTTACCAACCACATATCGTGATACCAATGAATCTTGAATGGTCAACTTGTATACCTTCCCATTATGATTGATTATTAAGATATACAAAAATTGTAATTACACTAAGAATGGGCAGCTGACACGGTAGACAAATTTATAGCAGGATGGCGTGTTGGAGTGGCCTCGATGCCATCTGAATCGGTAGTTACCGATGATACGCTTAAAGTCTCCTTGTTCATTAACGTGCCTTTGGTGGGTGATGAGTCGTCAGAAGCGACCCCGCCTCTGTCTTGTACCGGGAGGGGGAGAGAAGGGGTGAGGTCAGAAGGGAAGAGTCTGCTGCCAAAATGAAGAGATGTGACGAAGACAGTGACTTTATGTTTGAGAGAATGTATTGTAGAAAAGGGGTTGCATACTTACTGAGGAGAGCGTGGTTATAGCATTTAGAAAAAGTAACATTGTAATTAAAACAGTAAACCAAAACAGTGCAAAAACAGTGCTAAAAATTGGCACTGATTTTTTTTTTCTGACGTTGAATTATTGCAATAAAAATATGTTATTGATACGAATATTAAATGAAGTTAAACAAAGTAAAATAGAAGAAAAACATTCTTCCTTATGCCATAAGTTTATTGTAGAGATAAGTTTATTTCAAATAACGTAAATAAAACATAAATAAATTCATTAAAACGTCCGGTTAATAATAAATAAGAACTTAATTCTGATTTTATGAATAATAGTATGCAATGCTAACAATTAAAAATAAGTATTTAAATATTAGTTTTTGTATTACACCAATCAATAATTTTTGCTGTTGTTGCATATGACGGATTCAGTTTTTGGTTTGTCATTGAATACTATTTACATTTACCCCCAAGTAATAAAACTCACATGTTTTTCTTGGCTACACGTAACTAAATATATATATATGTACACAGAAGGCATAATATCTGATTCTCCTTCTTGCTGCAACAGCCTCATGGTGAGCCAATACCGTCTGCCTACTGGCAGGTATCGAGACAACATATGTTTTCTTTTTTACGAAGTAGGCATGCCAGCCCTGCACACAACTTTCTACAATCCTAGTTGTCCGGGACTACTGTTTAAAGTTGATTCCGAACCACTACAATCCTCCACCGGAACTCAAACCCAAAATCTGTGGG